>JARHVA010001490.1:465000-1065000 GCA_037957365.1 Torreya grandis | reverse complement strand
CCTCATGAACTAATGAGGGACTTCATAGCTAAGTTTGACAAACTAAGAAACATAATTCTTGTAATTACTTGACCTACAACTGAGAATCTCAAATGTTTCTTCATTAATTCTCAACTACCTGAAGTAAGTTTTCTTTTGAGACATGCTGGTCAAATAGATCTTGCTGCAGCTCAACATTTGACCACTAAGGTAGAAGATGATCTCTTCTTAGCAGAAAAGATAAGAAGATATCCAAATAGAAATAGACCCTCATCATGTTCTTAATATTCATCTACAGGTGCCATAGATCTAATGGTGCAGAAGTTGGAAAATGAGTTACTTGCTCTCAAAAAGTAAATGGCACAAGGTATGTCTTTTGATCTTTCATATAGAGATATGCCAAGGACATTTCCAAATTAGTCATATCAGGGCATTATTGCCAGGAATGAAGGGCAAAAAAACTATCTTCCTCCCCCACAAAGGAAACTTTCCCTGGAAGCCCCTCCAACCAATTCAACAATGGAATATCTTAAAGCAGAATTAGAGTTCTCTTTCCAGCCTAAATTGAATCAAGAAAATGACACTAATCTTCTTGTAGAAAATCAAGAAGAATCAGTTGGTGACTCCCACATTGGTTTCTTGAATTACCAGGATGAACTCAAAAGCAAAGAAGAAATTTTTGATGGATCATATGCAGTATTTACCATATCTAAGAATATATCAATCCAGCAAGCTGATAAAGGGAACACAGAGGAGCAACCTCAACTAGCAATTACAATTGCTAAGTGTAGAACCACTCTGCCTTTCCAGTCAAAAGATCTAGTGATCACTCAAAAGGTAAGTACATCAATTTTATCTTTACCTTCTACTTCAATTTTGCAAACCAACCCTCCTCCCATCCCTCCTAAAACTCAAAAGGTTGAAATAACTTCCTCTATACCTAGCTCAATTTAGCCATTTGACATTATTGATCATGTCAAAAAGACAAAAATATAAATGTCTAAATTTGAATATTTGTAGTCTAATCCTGATCAATTGGATAAGTTGGTCCAATGTGTCAAGAACCAAACCGTCCCTGCAAGACAAAAAGTTAAAAAAATAACTCCTGATTCTCCAAAGAACATGTCCATTCTTAATAATCTTGTCATTACTCCTCCAACTGCCCCTAGAAAAATAGAACCTTTCTATGTTTCCCTATTAATAAATGGTCACAAGCTAAGTAATTGTATTATAGACTCAAGTGCATCTGACAATGTCATGCTTACTAAAGTAGCTAAATCTCTTGATCTCACACTGACCAAGACATTTGGGAGATGTTTCTCCATGGAGAACAAGCAAGTGGCATTACTAAGACAAATCAATGATGCCTAATTTGCATTTGTAACTTTTTCAGACAAAAGAATCAAGATGATAGTTCTGGTGGCTGATGTTACAACATCCTATGGTATCCTACTTGGGTGAAATTTTTGTAAGGATGCTGGTGGAGAATTGAGCATGGATCTATATGATGCCAAGATCCCTATCAAAGGCACCATGCAGAGGCTACTTCCTAAAAAGGAATCAAAGTATATTGTCACTAAAACATCAGCCCTTAAAGCTAAAATTATTTTTGAATCTTCAGGTATGGGTAACTACTTTCTATCTATAGATGAAGTACATGAAGCATCTAATAAATTTTTTAAAAGTGTCAACCCAAAAATTAGTTCAACTAGAAGAGCAGAAGAAATAGTAGGTTGCAATACAAATGAAGAAGGATCTTCCCTCTCTAATGAAGGAAAATATGAAGAAAAATTAGTATCTGATGAGGTATGTGTTTTGGAATTCGATGGCAGCTACTCCTCTGCTAGTTTGAGAGTTGAGATTATGTTTATATCTCCTCAAGGAGATATGTTTCCTTCATCTTACAAATTACAATTTAACAACACTAATAATACAACTAAATATGAATCTCTATTGCTTGGATTGAAGGCTGCTAAGACAAAGGCATCAAGTTTCTTTATGCCAAAGGGGATGCTGAATTAGTGGTTTGTCAAGTGAGAAATCTATATCAAACCAAGAATGAAAGATTATGCCACTATGGCAACCTAGTTTGGGACCAAATTGAAAGCTTTGATGATTTCAATATTTTGGCCATACCTAGGGAATCTAAATATAGAGCTGATGCACTTGCTATTTTAGAAACTCTCTTAGTTCTTCACTCAAATTTCAAAGAAGACAAGTATACTATTGAGCTAGTTTATAGACCAAGTGTTCCTGACAATGCTGATCATTGGCAAGTATTCAATCATGATCATCAAATCATTACCTTTTTGGAATGAAAAGACAATTTCAAACAACTACGTTTTGAAGGCAGTGAACCTCAGAAGTATGAATCAGCCTCTGAATCTAGTTTGGATATAAATGAAGAATTCTTATAGCTGAAAAGAAATAAAATTTCCAAAGGCCTAGTTTCTTTTGAGAAACTATTTGACAAACATGATAGATTCATCAAACAATAGTAAATACATTCAAGCTTCTCTTAGGGATTCGATCATGTAAATCTGACTACTAAAGAAAATCCCAAGATGGTTAACATTGGTAAGTGCTACACCCCTAAAGAAAGATTCAAGTTCACCACTTTACTTCATCAATACATAGATGTCTTAGCTTATTCTTATGATGATTTGAAGTCTCTTAGACCTGATGAAATCTGCCATGACATTCCTCTCAAGGCTGACTCAATGCCTTATAAGCAAAAATCTAGATAGTATAATCCAAAAATATCAGGTACTATTTTGTTTGAGATAAAAAAATGTTAAATGCTAGAATCATGTTCCCAATCCATCATTCCACATGGATTGCAATCAAAGTGACTGTAAAGAATAAGAGTGGCAAAATTTATATTTGTGTAGATTTCAAGAATCTAAATCAGTCATCTTTGAAAGATAATTATCCTTTGCCAATCATGGATCAAGTGCTTCAAATAGTGATAGGTTCAAAGATGTTATCAATGCTAGATGGCTTCTCAGAATATAATTAAGTTGAAGTTGGTGAAGTAGACCAACATAAGATTGCATTCACCATGCCTTGGGGTACATTTTCATATAGAAGAATTCCCTTTGGCTTGATAAATGTTGGTGCCACCTTCTAGAGGGAAATGGACCTGGCTTTCAAAGATGAGATAGGTAAGTTTATTATGGTATACCTTGATGACTTGACTATCTTTTCAAAGCACCATTCTGATCATAAATGCCACATGCAACAAGTGCTAGAGCACTGCCACTAGAATGGTATTTCCTTGAACCCTAAGAAGTCTATTTTCAGAGTAACAAAGGGAAAAATCTTCAAACACATTGTGTCTAAAGAAGGAATAAATATTGACTTAGATAGATTCAAGTTTATTCAGGAGCTTAATTTTCCTACAAGTAAAAATATTGTTCACTCTTTCTTTAGAAAGGTGAATTTCTTATGGAGGTTCATCCCTAAATTTGCTGAGAAGATGAGACACATTGTGAATATGATGAAAGGGAAGACTACCTTCAGCTAGACTAAAGAAGGCAAGTCAACTTTTAGGATATCAAGATTGTCATTGCCCATGGCCCTACCTTGGTTTGTCTAGATTATAATAAAGATTTCATCATATACAACTATACTTCTGAACACATGCTTTCAGCAATTCTTATTTAACATAACAAGGAAGGTATATAATCTCCCATTTCTTTCATGAGTTTCCCTCTCAAAACCTATGAGATAAAGTATTCAAACATAGAGAAGCATGCTTATGTAGTTGTGAAAGCAGTCAAATATTTTTGCTTTTATATCCTAAATTCACACACTACTGCCTTAGTTCCTGACACTACAGTTAAGTCCATATTAACTCAGCATGAGTTTGGCACAAAAAGAGGAAATTGGATTGTAAAGATCCAAAAGTTTGATCTAGACATCAAGCCAACAAAGTTGGTCAGGGGAAAAAGCCTATGCCAATTAATTACTGACAATAAGCCAAAAGATATACAACATGAAGAAGCTAAAGTGGAAGACACACCAATAGTCCTTTTTGTCTCCACTACCAATGTGTGGTATTCAGGTATTGCTCATTTCTTACTTATGGTGAATGTCTTACTCATTTATCTTACAAAAAAAGGAGAACTATCAAGTTGAAAGCTGCCAATTTTGTCCTTTAGGACAACGGCCTATACAAGAAAAACATAGATGGAGTATTCCTTCGCTATGTAGATAAAGAGAAACAAAGCCAACTTTTAAAATCTTTCCACAATCTAGCTTATGGAGGACATTTTTCTACTCCTGTGACTGCTCACAAGATTCTATGAGCAAGGTATTACTGGCCAACTCTTTTCCAAGATGCATATAAATGGGTGAGAAAATGTGAACTCTGCCATCAATTTATTGGAAGACCCAAGTTAATTTCCCTACCTCTCAAGCCAGTGATCATAAAAGAACCTTTCTAGAAATGGGAAATTGATTTTATTGAGGCTATAAACCCATCTTCAAGTGTTGGACATGATTATGTCATTACATCAACTGACTATTTCACCAAGTGGGTAGAAGCAATCCTAACTAAGCATGCTACTTTAGAAGTTATATGTAATTTACTCAAGGAGAATATCATTTTTACGTTTGGATTTCCAACCAAAATTGTTAATAACAATCCAACTTGTTTACCTCCCAGGAGATTACACAATTCTGTTTCCATTATGGAATTACACTCTCCCATTATTTTGATTATTTTTCACAAGGGAATGGACAAGTTAAATCAAGCAATAAGAACCTGGTAACTATCATCAAGAAGCTAACAGATGACAATCAAAGGACATGGCATAAAGCATTGATTGATGTTCTATGGGTAGATAGAATCACACCAAAAAGGGCAATTGATATGTCTCCTTTCTAACTTCTTTATGGTATCAATGCTGAGATACCAATCACCTTAGAATTTCCAGCCTTGAAATTGGCAAAGGCAATTGAAGATCAGACATATGAAAGCTCTCTTAATAAGAGAATAATGTGCTTGACTGAGCTAGATGAATAGAAAACCATGGTGGTAGACTGAATTGCTGCTCATCAAAGTCTAGTAAAGAAACTCTTTGACCAGAAAGCCAAAAATCGTGATTTCCAAATTGGGGATCAAGTCCTGCTGTGGGACAAAATGAGAGAACCAAAAGGGATGCATGGAAAGTTTGACTCCCTTTGGAGAGGCTCATTCATAATTCATCAACACAATGGTGAAAATAGCTTTCTACTAAAATATCAAGATGGCACACTCTTTTCTCTACCTCATAGTGGACAACATCTGAAACACTTCAACTCTTGAAGTATCAGATCATTTCATCTGTATATATGTATATTTGTATAGTTTTTACTTCTATTTTGTTTTGTTTGTTTCCATTTTTCATACCTTTCATTTCTAGGTAACATGACTCCATAGCCCAATGGTACACATGAAGACACTAGAGATTTTGGATTTTAATCCCTTCAATTCTTTTTTACAATTAATAGAAATTCCCCAATTGGAGCCAGCTGTTGTACCTAAAAAATGCCACTCATTTTTTAGGACAGCATATAAGCTGTTTTGGTCTTGCAAAACCAAAATATCTCTTCCCATTTTAAAAAAAATTCTAAGCTTTCAAAATTGGGAATTATTCAATCTTTTTCAATTAAAAGACTAATGGTTCAATAGGTTCAAAGGCTTCTACAGGTAGGTTTAATCAAAAGAACAAGTTTCTGACACTAAGTCATTTTCAGGACTAGTTCAAGGTTCAAAAGGTTCAACAGGTTCAAGGTTTAATGGGTTCAATGAGGCTTGTTTCAAAGAATCTTGCTTTAAGCAGTCAATATAAACAAGGGAATGAACCATTGAACTGTTGAACCAAAGTTGGTTCAATCAGTCAGTTCAAACGAGAAGTTTAAAAGAGTGCCCCAAGCATCAAAGACATAAGTGCCCTTGCGAAGGGAATTTCCATGGCAAAAGTGACTAAGGAAGGAAATAAATGGACCAAAACAAAAGCCCAATAGAACCCAATGGATGCTACCACATGTCATCTTTTGAGCCTCATTTCACTTTGTTTCTTAGAGTAGTGGAAGTTGCCACGTGTCCTTTATAAGTTAAGCAGAATGTGCCACATGTCAATGTTCACATGAATCTAAAATGAGCCTCAAGTATTTCTATAGTATTTCTAAAATGTGATGGAAGTCATCAAGTGTCATCTTCTGCAAGACACTCAAAAGGCATCCAAAGCTTCTACAAGTTTAGTGGATGCTGCCATGTGTTCTCCCCTATTTCACAGTAGATGCTGCCATGTGTCACATATTGAGATTCACATAAAATTAATTAAGGAAAATTTCTAAGGGATAAACAACACTTTCGGAGGACACTCAGAAGCCAAAGTGAACCACTACAAAAACTTGAAAGGCTAATTTAGAGCTCAAACAACCTTTGCAAAAGACAAGAAAAGAGCAAATGGATCAATTCAAAGGCCAAAAGAGAAAAGCAATTTCCTTCAGAAAAGTTCCCCCAAAAAAATTAACAAAGAGATAATTCCTTTAGACAAATTGTCTGAAAGAATTTCTTCAGATTTTTTCTCTAAAGGAAAAGTTTGAAGAAATAGAAAAACCACAATGCTACCACGTGTCCCTCAAAAAGTCATAATGGATGCTGCCATGTGTCATCTATTGAGACACAGTTTCAAAGTAGTAGAAGTCACCACATGTCATCCTCCATAGGAAACTAATATAAGTCTCGAAGAATTTTCAAAGGTAGCTAAGAGCTCAATGGAAGCTACCATGTGTCAACATCCGTAGTTTCTTCCTTATATCTCTTTTGCTAAGTAAGGATTGTAGCAAACCTTCATTAAGCTACTGAAGTAAGCATAAGCTACCAAGTGTCATCTTTCATAGGGTTCTCAAAATACCAGCAGAAAGCAACTAAGGAATAGAGCATCGAATTGAATCAAGGACCCAATTCAAATAACCAAAAAAGGAGGAATGATGAGGAAGGACCAAAAACATTTGTGCATCAGATATGTTTCTAGAAGTAGACTGCCAGGTGGATATTGAAAGATGCAAAATTTTAATAGCATGACCTGTTTCTCTACATTGAGAAAAGCAAATAGGTAAATGCCCCTAAATTCCAACATGTCTTCTTAACAAAATTCAATGCAACATGATGTGTTACTATTCCTGAGTCCTTCTTGAAGAGGATATATAAGGGACTCTCTTTTATTGTTTCAAGGAAAGCTCTCTCTGATTATCAAAAACAAAACTCTACCCAAATTGAAAGGCATTATTAAGACTTTGAGCTCAGATTGTTGATCATATTTTGTTATTGAAATAAGAAAGCAAGTGACTTTTTAGACTTTGTGCTGTGATATATTTGTTGTTGGGGAAACTATTCTTATGTCTTTTTCCTTAATATATTTTTTGTTCCTTTAATTCAACAAGCAAAATTAGTGAAAGTAGTCAGGAAGGTGTCTTGAAGCTAACTGTGAAGAGACTTTGTGCCCCCATAATTGTTTTTAGTGTGTTTTCTTTTTGTTTCTATGTAAAGGACCTTGGGATGACTTTGTGCCCTCATTGTCCTTCATATCTCACTTTTGGGCAATTCAGGTGGAGACTTTGTGCTACATCTCGATTTACTGGTCACTACGTCCTTGATTACATTTTGCAATTATTACCAGGAAGATTCTTGTGGTTAGCTGAATAGTACTTATGAAAGAAGAGGAGTGTTTTCTATCATTATCCCTAAGATTTCTCTTTTGATTTGTACGCATCATCTCTAAAAAAAGAGAAATGGATGGTTTATCCTACCCTTGAGTATTATTTTTTGTTTATATATATATAGCATATTTATAGGGAACCTCCCCTTGATGAGAGGAGAGATTAGTCCCCTTTTGATGTGGTAAAACTACACATTTGACTGACCAATCTTCCTACTTTGGATGATTAGACCTATTTTGTTTATCAGTATGTTGATTGACAAAATATTCAACCAACAGCTCTCAAAAACTCTCTTCTTTTACAATGCTAACAACCCCTTTTTATAGGTAATCTATGAGGTATGTTGGTAAGTCATCATAAATTGAGAATTATACAAGTGTCAAAAATAATTTTCTTTTTAAAAACATTCTAGAACCAGTGACAACTTCCAAGTATGACTAACCTATAAGCCATGTGCATTACACATTGTACATACTTTTACAAAATAAAATATTCTTTCTAAATGATTTAAAAGGCTTTGATAAAAAAAAAAAAAATTCTAAGTCAACTCAATTGACTTTGAGATGCCCCTATAGTTGTATCCTTTTTCTTTTGTTCTAGGATCTTCATAGCTTTTTCATATTATTCATCAATCAACTTGAGATTAATGATTGGATCTATGAACAACTCCTCTATTTTCCCTACCATATCTTTGAAGACTTCATCTGTTCTACCCAAGGCTTCTTTGATTGAGGATGATTAGATCCTATATTAAACCTCCTAATATATGCATCATTCTAACTTTTAATTATTTAAAATCTCTTGAGAGACTTTCTATGATTTTAGACCACTTATTCATGTCCTTGACTTTCTCCATCAAAATTATCATATCCATATTCAAGTGTGATAAACTAACTATTTTGAATTTAGGAATCTAGCCTTCCATTAGTATCTTGATCAATTCCTTTAATTTCTTATTTGAGGCTTGCCATTGATTGACTTGGTTTACATCCATGGAATGATGTTTGTTTACCATGTCTATTTTCAACCTTATTTCTCTCAAAGAAATAAATGTTTCATAGATAATTGCTTCAAAATTATTAATAATATCCACTAGGACTGATAGAATGGATTGTTCTTCCAGATTATTCTTCTCTTGTTTTAACCCTTTTATTGTAGCTTGTAACCTCTATCCCTAGGATTGTGCTAGTTATAGAACATCTTATTCAAATATAGGTTCTTCCCTGGTAATTGTTCTCTTTTTTGGGTTAAATAAATCAAAGGCTCAATCTTTTGGTGTAGCACTTCCTAACCTCCTTCCATGACCAATGTCTTAGTGACTCTTTGTAAGCCTATAGAAATTGGATCATATCTAACCCCAATTGAATATTGGCCCATATGTTTGATTGGGACCTTCACTTGTATGTCAACTAACTAAGATGGAATTGCAAGTCTCCTTTCTTGTTTATCTTGTAATGCTAAGATTCATGGATTTAACTCCTATTACATAGGGATGTTTTTAGTCTTTACTAGGGCCCATGGATGATAAACAATAGGTAGCTTGTCTATTATTGGTTCATATTTGAACCATTTAGGTATAACTAGTCCATATATTGGGTTCTCTTCACTAAACAAGTTGATATCCTTCAAAGGTGGTGTGATGGCCACTTTAGCTTGCTTTTATCTTGAGATAATTATAGCCTCAACCTTTCTCATGGGAGGATCAATGACCATTAAGTCCAAATAATTCTCTTTTCCCTTTTCTTACTTATATTCCTCAACCTTTTCTTCTTCTACATTTGAATTTGATTCATATGTCATGGAAATCATTCTCAATACATCTTCAATGGATTCATGAGGATCTAAAGCTATCATGTGAACCTCCTATTGAGGCAAATCTTGCTCTACTACTTCAAAAGTTTTAGGGATTGAGGAGCTTGAAACAAGTTCTCCTGGTCTCCTTTCTTCAATCCTATGCTTTATTTGGATATCATATTAGGGAAGTCTAGAATATCCAACATCTACCAAATGATATTTCCTTGGACCAAGTTTCCACTTGTCTTCCATATTTTGATATCTTTATAATATGGATTCAAGATTTATATTATGGTCCTTTAATCTTCTAGTGACCTCATAATAGCTGGCTTCTTTGGTGTATACAAATTCAAATGCACTAGATTCATGCTCATAAGGCACAACCAGAATGCCTTTCATCCTCAAATTTTCGTTTAACCTACCATAAGGATCCCATTGTCTATGGTCACCAATCTGTAGGTTGAATGAAAGCCTATATTTTTAAGTAGCTTCAATGTGGTCCCATTGTTTGAAAATGGTTTTTCCAATTGTCATGGGAAAACCACAGATAATTCCCTACCTTTTAGTTTTGTAAAATCCATCTATTCCATTGAACAATTGATATGAAACTTTTTGTTCTACTAACTTGTCAAGCACATGTATTATGAGTTTAAGAGGGGTAATTTGGGTTCCCTATATTCTTATAATAGTGTAATTAGGATATATCCATATATATCCCATTGTCTAAATGTATTTATTGATTAAATGATTTATCCTTATCATGGGAATACCATCAATGTCTTGGTTTAAACTAGGATAAACATAGTCACAAATGAATTGGATATGGTCTCTATACTTGTAAATATTCAATTTGGAGTAATATTGGGACACAATTTGGGTACCATTGGGAGACCACTCTATTTGGTTACAAATTTTTGTGGTGGTAAAAAAGAACATATAATAAATAACACATCATGAATAATTCAGTCCTCTTCTTTATTTTAATCCCATAGATTTGCCTACTCAAGGAAATACTAATGATTTCACCTAAGGGAGGTAAAATCATTTCCTCAATGATGAAATATGCCACAGGTACCCATATTAGTTCCACATGTGTTATATGTGTAAATAACAATAACTTGTTCAACATGGTCATGACCATTCTCACTTTAGGTCTAAATTGGCTCACATGGATTTTCTTTGCATGATCTACATTAACCTTGTCACCAACTTCTAGCCATTTTTATAGGATGTACATCATGGTATGTCTCTTGGCCCATGTATTAATGGAGGCTAGGTCTATTTGGGGCCCATGAAACTTATAATAAGACTCAAAATCAATAGGGGATATATATGTTATTTTTATTAAACTAGGTTAATGAATCAAAATACCCTTGTTAATTTTAGCATTTTTGAAAATATGACTCAGGACATCAATACAATGTAATACCTCTATTTTAGTATCAACATAATGGAGTCTTGTCATCTAAATAACCATGATATCATCATATAGTTTCTTCACGATAAGCAACTTCTCCTCTTCCTTGGTAAATTTTCCTTAGTTCTCAATTGTTCAAAATAAACTTGAATTTTTTTTCTCCTTTGTTTAATGAAGAAGCTACAAACTTTGTATCTTTGAAGACTCAACCCTCTGCATCTGATGATAGGTATAATTTAACCACTTTCTTTGAAGTAACTCCCTATGTTTTCATTGCTATGATATTGATTAAATTATCCTCTTGTAAATGATAATTCAACTCTCTTGACTTAAAAAAGTGAATCTAAGAACAATTTAGGGCTTTTTGTATGTCCAAGGGTTTTTTTGAGGTTTAACTAAGATTTAATGGTATAAATCACATTTGATTTATGTGATTTGGTGACTTAGATCATATTTGGATCTTGTATTTATACCTTTGCATGCTTGGGTCCACAAAATCTTCAGATCTAACATGTCTACATATGTGGCATCACCTTGCCATGCTACTTATTTAATTTTAAAATGTAACCATTATCAATTTGGATATGTGTCCTCATCTCGTGCCTCTTATAAATTTTCTAAAATTCACTTTATCAATCTACTTAGGAGTCTCCTAACCTTATATTTCAATGTGGCCATTGATCTTTGATATGGGTTTATGATATTGTGACACTTAGCAGCTTTGCATACTTTCTATATACCCTTCTGATAGTCTCCATCTGACTAATGCTCTTATGCCATGTGGTGGCCTTACATACAATCTAGGATTTTTGACTCCTTGACTCGATTTACATCATCAATATTCATTTGTATAATTAAATGTGTGTCATTGATCCTTGATCTATATGATTAAATTCACATTATTGATCTATTAAATATATGATCAAACATAAGCCATTGATCTATTGAATATACAATCAAACGTGGGTCATTGATCTACTAATTATTCATTTGATCAAATGTGGGATGTTGATATATATCTAATTCACCATGAGTGTGACATTTATCACTATCATTCTCAATTTCAGGATCCTTTGACATTTTGACTTTGTACTTGCCATCGATCCACCATTTACTCAATTAAACATGCACCATATATCTTTGATCTTGACTTATTGACCTCTGGATTCAATGTGGATCATCGATTAGGATTTGTACATCTAAACATGTACCATCAATATTTGATCTAGAACACTTTGACTTATTAACTCAGGTGATCATCTATGTTTCATTGATATTTAATTAGATCGAGTAAAGTTTTGACATTTGGCATCCCTATGTTCAATTTGTACTTATGAATATTAAAATCAAAGGATAACGGTTCAGGATATATAAAGACTTAGTATAAATTTTAGGCTAAGATTTTACTAAATTAATAAAATTGATTAAGACTTAGGCTAAAATTCAACTAAGACTAAGATGAATAAACTGACCCATCAAAAATATGAATCTATTTTAATAGGAACTTAGGCTAAAGTAATTTAGACTAAGGTTTTGAAAATTAATTGAACTTAGATTCAATTTATCAATTAGGACCAAATGTTAACATATTTATTCAAATGGGGCCATATTAGTTAACCAACAAAGGGTCAAATTAACATTGAAGCATAAATCCATGAATACTTGTTCATTCTAATAGAGAACCATTGATCTTATAAGATGGAAACTCATAAGCTACCTATTAGCAACATTACATAAAATTAAATAAAGCTTATGTGATAACATGTCAATATAAGATAGATTAACACAAGATATTCAATAATGTACTCTAATCAAGTTGGATGCTTAATTTAAAGCACAATTTAAAAAAATTGAACAAGGGTCCTCATTTTTTAGAAGTGGGGATATGTTTGTAGAGAGGATCACAAAGAAAGTTAGTCAAACATTAGTCCATAAATCATGAAAAATGTATAACTAACTAACTAACTAACTAAGCCTATCTATTCCTATGGGAATTACAAAGGATAACAAGAAACAAATAAAAGAAAGCAACACCATATTACCTTCTCAAATGGATTCACCATACCCATGTGGCTCAAAAACATGTTCTCCTTTAATCAAGCATCCTTTTCTTTGTCAACAATGGTGGTAAGCTCCTCTAATGTGTAAAGAACACTCCACAAAATGTAGGCTCATGATTCTAAATCACTAAACTAGCCTATCAATGAAGCTTGCAAACAAAATCTGTCATCAAATACAAATCCTTGTGAAAATAATTTAGCATTATCACTTTGTAATATTCAAGCTTTGAAGATATTTGAGCATAATAACCTTGTACCAAAATAGCTTAAATTTGATGCTCATGGCCTCTCTATTTATAAATTTTTGAGATTGGTCAGGATCAACCATGACCATCCATCTCAAGATTGAGATGTGTGGCCATGGATAATCCTAATATTTAGAATTAAATCCATAGTTATCTTCATCATGACCTTGGAAGAAGGGGCATTGAAGAGGCATGGGAAGCATTAACTAGGAATGAGTGACCCATAATCCTGATATTTGTGGCATTTATGGGCTAGAGATATCTTCCCAAGAAATGATGTCACTTGATGATGTAGTTAATAAGAATCAATTTTCAAAAAGAAATATTCAAAAAATCTCATGGAAAATCCACTTAATCTCTTGATTTATATTAATTATCCTTAAGCAAGGTTAATCAACATTTATGTAATTATTTTAAAATTGGTCCTCAATTAATCAATATGGTTAGAAAGTCATATTACTAAGTTATAATTTGACTTCGAAAGAATTAAAAGGGGACATTAGATGCATTGGAACCATATTCCCATTTAGGATGTTTCCAAAAAAATAAATAAAGGTACATGATGTGTACCAATGAATTAGAAGAAAAGAGTGATCTAAAGCACTAAATGGCAAAATGATCATTTTGACTCAAAATGATATGATCAAAGTTAGCTGACCCATAAAATGTATTACCCTGTTTAGGGATTCTTTGACCTAAAATGGCACTTTTAAATGATAAATTTAAATCATTTAAGATGTTTTATATATTTTGACCTAAAATGTGCATTTGAGTGCAATTTGAGTAAGATTGACAATTTCAACACAAATGGTGTTAAGAATTGGATGTCTACATTTTGCCCCTATTTGAGAAGGCATAGTGAGACATTCAAGTGAAAAAAATATTTTCAAAGAAAAGAGTTATCAATAAGAAATTGGAATAGACCTATGATGCCCCCTCGAGAGGGCATACTAGGATGAAAGAGAAGGATGAAATCTCAAAAAGAGAGAGAAAGTGAGAGGTTAATTCATGGAATATATCACATCTAGATGAGCTAATGCTTGCACATGTGATTACCATCAATGATCAAAATATAATTAGAAGTATAATAAGCTCCAAAGATGGGGGAAATAAGAAAGATACAATCCATAAATGTAAGGGACACACTTTAAATGTACACAATTTGAGAGTACAAGTTGTGCATTTATAGCATTGATCAATCTCGAGACAAGTTGCACACTGAAATATTTCCATCATGGGCTTTAATGTGGAGAGCTTAGAATTAGAGGAAATTTGAGAAAATTCTATTTTAGGAAGGGAAGCACCACTAGAATGGGGTCTTCAAAGAGAAGATAATAAGAAGTACTCCAGTAGAGTCAATTTGATCATGATAAAATAGTTGTGCCCCACTAGGGAAAATTTTGAGCATTGATAAAGCATAAATAATGATTTTACCCCTATAGAGATGATTTTATTTGAATGTTGTTTAGATGGTAGGACCCAACATGTATAATTAGTAAGAAAAATAGCTCAAGGATATAACCCAAAAGATAGGTTAAATCGAATAGGTGCAAATGTACATGTGATGTTGTAATGGCTTAGAAATCCATATAAAACCAAGCATATGAGAATGCATAAAGTGATGAGAGAGATGAAAAGAAGAATAGAGATAGTTGAGCTGACCTAAATAGAAATTGAGTGCTACCTACATAGTTTTATGGACTCATGTTTTAACATGAACTTTAAGCCAATGTAGTTCACCCAAGTTTGGGAGAGAATGGAATGAGGAAGGATTAAAAATAACCAAGAATTGATTAGACTCACAATGTATGTGAAGAGATGCACATCTAAGCATCGACAAAGAAGCCTGAAATGCATGCTACCTAGAATCCTAATTCTATATCATGAGCCTAGGTTTTACAAAGTGTCCTTGAGAATCATTCATCAGAGTTGATGTTGATGTTAAGACTTTGAGACCTGAGTAAAAAGTGTTTGCTATAGAAAAAAAATTAGGCATCATAAGTATGAATAACTTATAATGACATAAGATTTCAATTATGCTGAGCTAGTTCAAATGTGAATATCTATAACTAAGGATAATGGTAAAATAATGACCAAGACCAGAGTTAAAGTGATTTACATTTAAACAAAAAAGCAAAAATAAAGAAAAAAACAAACATAAATGAACCTAACTTGAAATCAAGATATGATCTTAATTAGGATCAAAATGTTTTAAAAACAAAAGGCAAGAATGTCTTAATAACATGAGACCAAGATATGAATAATCAAGATTCATGTGGACCATCAAGATGTTCTAAAACACAAAAGAGATAAGCAAAAATAATAAAAAAAACACAAGACCAAAAATGGAGACAAGAAGTAATAAAAGCAGAAAAGGAGAATAAATAAAAGGAGAGGTGAGAAAGCACAACAAAACACTAAGAAAACTCAAATAAACACACACAAAAAACCAAGTTAATGCAATTTAAAGACAAATTTTCATGCATGTGCAGTAGAGGCGTTACTTTCTACCACATCATAACAAAGAATAATGACATGGCAATTGTTCCCTAATTAAAGAGGAACAATGATAGAAGAAATGGGGGAAGAAAAGAAAAGGAAGGGGTTGACCGAGCTAAATCCAAATGTATAAGACAAATGGATGTTGCCTACATAGTTCCATGGATGCATGTTCCAACATGAACTTTAGGCCCAATGTAGTTCTCTCAAGAAATGGGATAGAAGAAAAAATGATGATCAAACCAACATGATTAATGTTATAGAAGAAATGGAAGATACGATAAACAAATAATAATGGTTAAGAAAACAAGAAGATGATGAGACAAGAAAGAATGATCTTGCAAAATGGCAAGTGCATGGGACAAGATGAAATGAACTGGTGTTTTTGTGCTTGCAAAATGGCAAGAGCATTCTTTCTTAATAGTTTTTCACAAAATGGTGAGAGAATTTAAAATTAATAGTTGCTCACAAAATGGTGATAGTATTCAAACTTAATAGTAGGTCACAAAATGGTGAGAGCATTAAAACCTAATAGTTGATCACAAAATGGCAAGAACATTCAAACTTAACAATTGCTCATAAAATGGTGAGAGCAATTAAACTTAATAGTTGCTCATAAAACAACAAGAGCATGGGATGGTGGAATGGGAATGTATAAATGTATATAAGTGTGAGATAATGTTTTTATTCTTTTTTGGATCATGTTCTAATGTTTTTTGTATTTTAAAATTATTTTTAATGTTTTTGGTGTTTTTGGGATAAAATATGCACTAGGTGGGACCATCTAATTAAGGAGATACACATCCTAAGAGTAGAGGTTCCAATAAGACAACTAAGTTGACTATAATGTCCCATGCTCACAAATCAATGAGAGCAATGCTAGGGGGACTAAGGTGACCTCAACATGAATTGAGCATGACCCACATAGTCCTAAAATGACCTCAAGAAATAGTAATTCTATCTACACAAAAGGTAGGGAAAAACCAACTAGGTCCCAATAAGTTCTCAAATTTGGTAAATTGCCAGTCAAATGAAAATAGTAATGGTAAGGTGATACAAAAATACATGGTAAACAAGTGTTTCCCCTAGTTCACCCATAGGTGGTTATAACTAGGATACAACAACATAGGTCAATGATACTAATTTTCCCATAGGCGGTTATAATTAGTAGCAAGATTGGTGAGACACTGATTTGCCCATAGGTGGTTATAATCAAACTCACATAAACAAATGTGGATATAGGATGAAAGATATCTTGCCAAATCAACTATCATAGTAATTTTATAGACTATTATTATAAACATAGATTTAATTGATTGTTGAAACTTCATAAAAATTCCCCTACAATAGGTGTGAGAAGAATCAAATGAACCAAGATCAAAACAAGATTGGGTAGGATGACTAAAAATAAGATTTGGTCTAGATAGGAAAGGAAATGGTATAATGAAATGATAAAAAAAATTTGGATATAGTAGAGACAAATTTTCCCCCAAGTAATGATTGGATCAGATTGCTCATAAAATGGTGAGAGTGTGGGAAAGGGGTGATCGAGCTAACCTAAATAAAAATTGAGTGCTACCTACATATTCCTGAAGGACCTCAATTTAATGTAGTTCAAATGGCATGGTTCATGGATCCTAATGGTATAATACTACTGGTGACACTATGGATTGTACCCTTGAAAAAATGCTAAGCTTTTATCTTCCATGTGGCACCATGGAGACTCCTATCTTGCCTATGGGTCTAGAAAAACTAAGAGGAGAATCTCTAGATAAGGGTTAGCTCCCTTTAATGCATCTCTAGGTTATTTCACTAATACTGCTAATATATATAAAGGGGGGGTTAAAAAGAGAGAAAGATGCTGAAAATAGAACCTAAACTAAATGGTGATACACCAAAAAAGGTTGATCTACTCAGCTTTGACATACACTTTACACCAAGAATAAGCTGATATACGCTTCATTTGATACAAGAAAATCTTCTACATTAGTGAGCTAGGGGTCCTCTAGAGATACATGGAGGAAGAACTACCAAAGGTGTTCTAAGACACACTATGGTAGCCTATTCACATGCACCTATACTCTATTGTGGACACTTCTAGCTAACCTGCAAAAGAAGAACTCACAATATAATATACATGCTAGAATCATTCTATGAAAGCATAAAGGAAAATGACTTAACATAGGACAAAGCCATAGACATATACAAAAGTGCAAGCTCAAAATGGAGGTAAAAATATTTCTTTTCGATTCAAGGTAAATTTCCTATAGGGCTACACCATACAAGCTGAGAGATCCTTTTTTTTACAAAATGAAAGATTACAATATATAGCCTTTTGGAAAAGACTTTGGCACCTTTTTATAAGTGGCTCCTGTTGCATTGAGAACATTGGGAAGAGGAAACCACTATAATAACATGCTATGTCAACTAGAAATTTTGACCTTTGACATTTAAATTATATTCAATGTCACATGGGTTATGTCATTTGTCTACAAACAAGACCCCTTATTCAAGACATTCATGCAGTTGTCTACTAATTAATGTAAAATGAGGAAAAATCAACCATGCTATTTACTATTTGTGCTCCTTCATGACCATTTCATAGGGACTATTCCAACCACTGTAATAACTCTCTTACCCACACCTCCCTTTTGACACTTGGGCTATTTTGTCCATATTACACTTAGCTCCTTAGGTTCCTTTCTCAGTGGGTCACCGAGTTAACTCTTGGCTTTTGTCCTTTCTAGCTTTGTCTTTCCCTAGAATTTGAGCTCTCTGGGCTATCTTTTCATCCTTTGTTGGCTCCTTGGGCTCCTTTCTCAGTGCTCTTCCTTTTGGCCCTCTTAGCTCTCAAATTTATTTTTGAAGTGTTCCTTTGACTGGGCTTAGTCTTTGAATTCTCCCAAAGGGAAGGTGTCTTTTTGGGGCTTGGGTAAAGTCCTTTTGACAACTGAGAGTCTCCCATAAGGGTACTTGCCCTTCGAGGTCCTTCAGGCTGCCTCAGCTTCTCGATTCTTTTAGACACAATATCTAAAGGTATTTCTTCAGACATTTTGTCTAAAGGAAATGTTCTTTTGTGTTTTACCACTCGATTTCCTTTGGTGAGATTTATTTTATGTTCATTTCTTGTGAATTTCTTCAGATAAAATGTCTAAAGGAATTCCTTCAGGCATTTTGCCCAAAGAAATTCAACCTTCATTCTTTTCCTTACGAAATTCCTTCAGACATAAAGTTTGAAGGAATTTTTGCCTTGGTCTTTCTTTTTTTTGAAGGAACTTACCTTTTTCTGCCTTATTCACTTTGCCTATTTTTTCCCTCTGTAAGGGCACCTTTGGGTCTAGAACTACCCTCTGTAGCCTGCTGGAATGGTCTAGTTTGTGCTTGACTACCCTCCATAAGGGTACCTGTCCTTTAGGATTTTAAACCTTCTAATTGAACCTAAAACTCTTAAACCCTTTTTTAGAGTTTAATGGTTCAGAAGTTCAATGGTTTAACACTGTGTTCTACAAAGAGTCACATTCATTCAATTCACCATTTGAACCAAACCACTTGAATTGAATAACTTGAAATAAATGATTGAACCAACTAATTGAACCAACAATGGTTCAACATTTTTAAGTTTAAAGCTCTTGGAAAGATCATGCCGTTGAACCTTGACGTCGAACCACTTTTTCCAACCTTAAGGAAAAGTGTCTTAAACATTTTTAGTCTCTTTCCTTATGATTTTTTTCCAACAAAATGTCCAAAGGAGCTTTGTAAAAGCCTTGCATTCTTTGAAGTGGTTCATCTTTTTTCCAAAAGACTTGTGCAAATCAAATTTGAACTAGCTCAAAATAGCAAGGGGAAGAAGGAGACCAATTTTGGCCTGTAGGACTAAAATGGTCAACAACTACCTAAAAAGGGTCTATAGGGTTGTCCCCAAGAGGTGAGATATGGTAATGGCAAATGGGTGAATGGTAAATGAAAAATGGTTTTGTTGCTCTTACTGACAGGGAGATGCACATCCTAGTTAATATGTGAGACAATAAAAAATGATCAGTTATATAAGTTGTTATCCAACACCCTTTCAGAATAATTTCTCTATTAAGAACTTATTACCAATCTAGATCTCAATGATGTATTCATGATCTTCATAGAGCATTGATTTTCTTCCTTTAATGTTAAGACAAAATATCCTTATAAACTCGATAAAGGAAAGTGATACTAGTGATGGTAAACAATGGTAGGATAAATGAGATAAGTGCGTAATAAATAGGTGGGTGATAATGGAATGTAATATGGTGGGGAAATAAGTGAAGATTAAGACTTTTAGTCACATGTAATGTTGTTGATGATAGATTCAACATAATTTTTGTTGTGGTGGGGCTGAAGGCCTCTAAATATGCTCTTGATAGGCACATCAAATTATTATGTTGCTTGATCTTGAAAGTAGCTACCATCTGATTATGCTGTAGATTAAAATCTATTTTGATTTGATTATTGATATTATCTTCAGTAAACACTAAATAAATTTTGTGCTCATTTATTGGTGCCTCAATGACGTTTTCACCAATGAATTTGTTATAATCATCCCATAGCACCTTCGAGAAGGTTTCACAAAGAGATGTTAACATTTGACTTTGATTGTCTTCTAGCATTTCTTAAAAAAGTTTCACTAGAAGATACTAAGTTTTAACTTTGCTTGTCCCCTAACACCTCCAAAAAGGTTTTACTAAGAGAGTGTTATTCTACTATATGAATGTGGTCTTGGCCTCCTTACTCTTCTTCAACTGCTATGTCACCATGGATGCAGTTCAACAAAGTGTGACTTTTTTGGTCCCAATCGACACTTAAGAGAGATGGAATGTTAATAATATGGCTATTTTGGTTGATGGTAATGGGATGGTGAAAGGTATAAAAATCCTCATAGAAGATACTAAGATAACTTGTGTCGATGTTGAAGTAATCATCCTAAAAAATTGTAGAAGGATAAAAAATATACTTAAATCAGTTTGCAAGGTACTTGTAACTAGTGTTGTAACAACCAATATTATAATCTATTTCTAACTCTGATTCTGAAGCAAGGGACTCTGAATCCAATGTCATAACTAATGTTGGTTCTATCTTTGATGCTAAATCTAATATTGATTCCAAAATGGAACCTAGATATAATATTGATTCTTCATCTGATATGGTTGTTTTGATGATGTTTTGTTGAATGCTAAATTTTTGACAAGTAATGGCCTGTGATGGCATAATGGGCTCAATAAAAATTGATTCATCTTGGAAGCGTTCAACATATACTGACTCATCTAAGTGAATTCATCTAAGGTTTTAATAAAAAGAGGTAACCGCTCAAGGGAGGTCTCAATAAAATCATGTCTATCAAAGTGAAACTCCCCAATTAGTGAGAAAAGATTAAGAGATAACTCTATTGAGATTGGCTTATCAAGGAGATGAGGCTCTTTAAAAATAGGTAACATATGAATAGGTAACTTATCATATTTTATCTTGTCACAAATGGGTGTTTCAATAATAACATTTTGGTTTTGGTTAACAATTCATTGCAAAAGATCAATTTTGAACACATTTCGATCCTCATAAGATGGCTTTTGAGGATGTAATGGTTCTTGTTTAGGCTCAAAGATCAACATAGAGTTTCTAAAATGGGGAACATTTGGTTTAGCAAGAATGATGGTTTGTGTTTCAATAATGGACTCTCCAAATATTAGACTATTGAATAAGGGATAAAAAATAATTAGTTCATCAAATGGAGGTTCTTCAAAAATAGGTTCATCAAAAACTGGTGATGGGCCAAGAATGGTAACAACTAGATGCTTCTTAGTTTGGTTGCTCATGCAAACCAAAGGAGGAGTTCCTAAAATGGTAATGACTCGATGCTTCTTGGTTTGGTTGCTTACATGAGCCAAAGCATCCAAGTATTCTTGATAAACCCAATCATTCTAATCATGAGTTGGATCATAAGTTAGATCTTGACTATGTTCCCATGGCTAGTTTTTGTGAGGTGGATAGAAATATATCTCAAAATCCATATTTTCACCATAAGGGTCTTGACTAAAGTCATAAAAGTCATTTTGTGTAGCCATTCTATCATAATTTGGTTTATCCATGATTGTACCATAAGTGTAGCTAGACATATCTACATTTAATGAAGAAAGCTCCAAAAATAGAAAGACTTAAAGTTTTGCAAATTTTGAAAAGTGATGTTTAAAAGACAAAAGGTTCAACCTTGGTTGAAAGGGCGAATCTACATCTCAAAATTAGTTTGTGCCAAGATTTGGCATAAAATAACCTAACATCAAACGTTTAGCCATCAAAGGTTTTTGAAGAAAGGTTGTGTTTTCCCAAACAAAGTCACAAAAAATGATGAGGATAGACACTTGAACAAATACACAATCAATAGTGTTCAAAATTGGGTAATCATTTAACCAAAGCTATGCAACCCAAAAGAAAAAGATCTATGTACCAACCTCATGAATTGAGGTCTAAACAAAAATCAATCAATGTTTGGATCCAAACTTGACAAGGTTAATTGAAAATGTAATGTTGAAGACCAAGATTAGACCAAATAACTTAAACAAGAGCCTACAACATAACGATGCATAAACAAGGTCCAAATGGTATACCTAACATGGTTTGAAATAATTATTGAAATAAATTGAGCAGCCTAATAGTGTAAATATGCTCAAATGATGTGGTTAAATCTTATGTTTCAAATACTCAAAGGCAATAAAGGATTTGACATGATTTGGGTAGCATAATGCTACCCTTGTTAACTCAAATACATGATTTTGACATGGATTATGAACAAACAAACAAGTTTTAACATCAAAGCATACCAAGAAAATAATGACCAAAGTATATGAAGTATAATCATCCAAATCTGAGCAAGGGTATGTCAAAATGGGGTTGACTAAACTAGCAAGGTTTTGATCATTCTAGGGGAATCAACTACATAATGACTTTCACATCAAATGATGCAAAAGACAAGCATGAAAATTAGGTGACCATGGCATTGACTAGTTTTAAAAAGGTCTAGTCCTTTATATAACCACTACATCCTACTGTTTGCTTAGTGTAGTGTGATGTCCAAATGTAGATACATCCCATATACAACTCTAAAGGAGTCAAATGAAGTCAATGTTGGGAGGTGAAACCTCAAGTCAAAGATTCCCTAAAGAACTTATGGGAGGTAATGACGTCCCCGTCACAAGACACATTTACATGAAAATAAAGAAAGCATAAAATAGAAAGACTTTAGGGTCATTTTTAATATCACCCAAACTTTGGTGAGGTTTTGGGGAGTGATCTAGGTGACATTCTTTCTAAGCCTTGGACTAGGCTATTTGTAATAGGAATGGCACTTTTGATTCCAAGGGTTCCTTAAAGGGGATAAACAGAAGAGAATACACACAACACCCCTCTTTTTGCCAAAAAAACCCTAAGTAAACAACTATTTCAAGCAAGAATTGACAAGTGTGTTTAATTTTAAACCCAAATGAAATGTTTAGTGGTGTTCATTTAACCCCTTGGTCTTAGTTGCAAACTTTGAAAACATTCACCAAAACATCTAAATTCTTTGTTAAACACCCAAA
Organism: Torreya grandis; assembly: GCA_037957365.1. Taxonomy (NCBI): domain Eukaryota; kingdom Viridiplantae; phylum Streptophyta; class Pinopsida; order Cupressales; family Taxaceae; genus Torreya; species Torreya grandis. The sequence goes on along the minus strand of JARHVA010001490.1, from coordinate 1,041,698 downwards.
ACAAGGTTCTTAATTGATTTTTAAGCATGAAAAGGTGATTTAAACATTTTTTGAGCAAATTTTAAACTTGGTCTTGTAGCAAAATTGTTAGCATGTCCTTTAGCTTTGAAGCTCTTTTTAGCTTAGAATAATGAACTTTGAAAAAGTAGCTCTTAGGTCTGTGTTTTTAGAAAAACATAGTGACCAACATCGGTTATTACCATTGATGTTAGTTATTGGCTAACTGAGATTTGGCTAATGTTGGTCCTCTGATCGATGTCGATTAAGTTAGTAATTGATGTCGGTATTTCCTATCGATGTCAGTTACTGTGTAAAAACTATGGCAACTAAAAATGATAAAATAAAGTTAGAAATTAATTTTCAAAAGTTTTAAGGGTCTAAATGAATATTTTAGAGTTATAAAGTGATATCCTTAAGGTGTGAGATGTGTCTTGTCCCACCAAGTGTACCAATATGTAGAGAGGATTACAAATAAAGTTAGTCAAACATTAGTCCATAAATCATGAAAAATGCATAAAGAACTAACTAACTAAGCCTATCTATTCCTATGGGAATTACAAAGGATAGCAAGAAATAAATGAAAGAAAACAACACCATATTACCTTCCCAAATAGATTCACCATACCCATGTGGCTCAAAAACATGTTCTCCCTTGATCAAGCATCTTTGTCTTTGTCAACAATGGTGGTAAGCTCCTCTAATGTGTAAAGAACACTCTAAAAAATGTAGGTTCATGATTCTAAATCACTAAACTAGCCTATCAATGAAACTTGCAAACAAAATCTATGATCAAATACAAAGCCTTATGGAAACAATTTAGCATTATAACTTTGAAATATTCAAGCTTTGAAGATATTTGAGCATAATAACCTTATACCAAAATAGTTTAAAAATGATGTTCATGGCCTCTCTGTTTATAAATTTTTGAGATTGGTCAGGATCAACCATGACCATCCATCTCAAGATTGAGATATGTGGCCATGAATAATCTTAATAATTGGAATTAAATCCATAGTTATCTTCATCATGACCTTGGAAGAAGGGAAATTGAAGAGGCATGGGAAGCATTAACTAGGAATGAGTGACCCATAATCCTAATATTTGTGGCATTTATGGCCTAGAGATGTCTTCCCAAGAAATGATGTCACCTGATGATGCAGTTAATAAGAATCAATTTTCAAAAATAAATATTCAACAACTTTCATGGAAAATCCACTTAAGCTCTTGATTTGGATTAATTAGCCTTAAGCAAGGTTAATCAACATTTGTGCAATTATTTGAAAATTGGTCCTCAATTAATCAAAATGGTCAGAAAGTCATATTACTGAGTTATAATTTGACTCAATAAGAATTAAAATGTGACATTAGATGTGTTGAAATTGTATTCCCATTTAAGATGTTTCCAACAACAAATAACAAAAGTTACATGATGTGTACCAATGAATTAGAAGAAACGAGTGATCTAGAGCACTAAATGGTGAAATGGTCATTTTGACTCAAAATAATCTGATCAAAGTTAGTTGACCCATAAAATTCATTGCCCTTTTTAGGGATACTTTGACCTAAATTGTCACTGTAAATCATAAGTTTGAACCATTTAGGACGTTTTATAGATTTTGACCTAAAATGTGCATTTGAGTGGAATTTGAGTAAGATTGACAATTTCGACACAAATGGTGTTAGGAATTGGATGTATACAATGTTAACCTCAAAAAATGATGACTTTTAGGGGAAACATTACAAAATGTTAGAATTCAGATACTTTTGGTTCAAAATAATAACTAGACTAATCATTCTACATGATCAAGTACCATTATTAAGATCAATTCATGATTGAAACAAGTCTTACAAATATAGAATTAAGATCAAATATCAAAATTCAATCATGTTGTGTGTGTCCTTTGATTCATTTTTTGATTACAATTGGAATTCAAAGAAAAACTTCTAGATTTCATGACTTTAATCAAAAACATAGACATATAGCATATTTAAATATTCATTATGAATCATGATTTATAAAAGGGAAGGCTTGGGCATTGATTTGATACTAACTAGGCATCTATATCCCTAACAGAGATACCTTTGATTCCACTCCAAGCCTTACTCCACTGCTAGTCAGGCATCCATAACCCCAGTGGAGGTTAACAAGATCACCTTTGCTAAGAAAACTTTTAGATTTTCAATAAGGATTTTATATTTTTGTATTTTTCAACTATATTTAGCTTTCTAACAAAGGTTGGGAGCCTAAATTAACTAGGTGTTTAAGATTTTGTCAAATGTTTGATTTTCAAGATAATAATCTTTGGTCATAAATTTCATCCTTGATAATAATGTTCTTTAAGTGCTAACATGAATTTGTTATAATAATTCAAAATTTCACTCAAACATATGTAATACTTATTGAAATCAAACTTAGATGAAAACAAGGTTTAAGATTTTGAGGAACAATTAACCAAGATATTGTTCATCAATTTCTCAAAATCATAACATTAAGCTAAGAATTCCCAAAATCCATGAGCAACTAATGTTTGAGATTCATATCTTAATTCTTAGTTTATGAAGTGATAGGATCCTCCTGCAACAAATTAATGAAAATGTATGAAATAATAGATTTATTTAATAAAAATGCATGAAATAATAGATTTATATAATTAAAAACAACATTGAAGAGATTATATTGATCATAGGCCACCTCAAGGGGGAAACTTCTTTTGATCAATCTCAATAAAATAAATTCATGGATGCCTTCATTGGCCTCAACACTTACAAACTAATTCTAATCTAAGAAACTACTACTTCCCATGAATATGGGATAAAACAAATTGCTCATGGGATGACTTATAAAGCATATGCATCCATAGTAACTAATATACTAACAAAGTAAAGAGAAGGGTTAACACGTGATCCTAACATCCCCTCCCTCTTAGAAAAATCTTTGTCCTCAGAGCTTCAAATGTGGGAATTGGTGCTGAATCTAAAATAGTGGTTCCCATACTACATACTCTAGTTGCATTTCATGCCACTGAATTAATACCTCTATGATGTTTCAGGAGCAAAGTTGGCATTTTCACTTGTCCAAGAGTACCTATGGATCAATAAAGATGGATCCTTCATTATCAAGTTATGGTAAAATAGTCTACACTCTGATGTTTGTGCCAAGAACTTTCTTTAGATAAAAGACACGAAATAGTAGGTAAACTTGAAAAGAAGGTAGGAGCTCTAACTTATAAGCAACTGACCTATTCATTTGGAGAACCTTATAAGGCCCATAGAAAATGGGATACATCTTATCACACCCTTTGATTTTTAGGGAAGATTACTTGTATGATTGTAGGTGAAGAAAAACCATATCACCTACTTGAAAAGTGCACTTAGAACGGTGATGATCAATGTGTTATTTCATTTTATTTTATTCTATATGAATATTGTCCCTTAGAGTACTGAGGATCTGATCCTAGGTTTGGGGAATCATGTTGACCACTTAAACTAGTGAACTACTAGGGGTGTATGGAAGGATTACTGGTGGTGCTCGACCATAGACTACTTCATATGGAGTGATTATAGTTGAAGTGTGGTAGGAGGTATTGTACCACCATTCAACAAGAGGGAGCCACTTTATCCACTAATTTTGTTATGAGGTTAAGCAATGAAATAAATTTTCCAAGCATTTATTGAAAACTTTAATCTAGATATTCATTCATGGATGATACCCGATACTCATCTTTAGTTGGGTGTCAGTGCATCAAAATAGTTCTATCAAAAAATGGATGGTGAAGGTTGCATCATGATTTGAGACAATGGAAGAAGGAATGCCATGAAGATGGAAAATATATTCTAAGAAAATTTGTGTAGTTATAGAGGTGGTATAGGGATGGTTGAGGGCATAAAATGACTATATTTGGAGATGAGATCAAATAAAAACAATATCATTATTTTCCCTCCAGATATAGGGATCCCTTTAATGAAATCCATAGAAATATATGTCCAAATCTTGGTAGGGATGGGCAATGGTTAGAGTAACCCAGGAATAAGTGTTGTTTCACCTTTGTTGAATTGCTAGGTATCAAATTCAACCACCATATATTGAATTACCTTTTTAATTCCCTTAAAAAATAAGTTACATCATGCTTTCTCATAAGTTTTGAAAAACTGTAAGTGACCTATAGATGGAGAATAATGGAGTTCATAGAATATAGCTTGATGAAGATCTATGATCTATGGAATCACCAAATGACCCTTATATTATAGAGAATCAACATCAAAAAAATAATGTGGTATAGTAGAGGGGTTAATGGAAAACTATTGAATGATTTGATATAACGAGGAGTCATTAACATAACCCTATTGTACAATGGCCAACCAATTTGCAATAGGCATGGAAATAGCTGAAAGGAAATTTTGGTATATAAATGTGTAAGATAGAGCACCAACCAAAATATTGTCCTTACCCTTCTTATAAATGATCTCATAGTCATAATCCATGATTTTTTTGACCCATTTCTATTGTGATGGGGTGGAGACCCATTTTTCTAGGAAATATTTTAGACTTTGGTGATTAGTTTTGATGTAAAAATGATTCGTTGGTAGGTATGGCCACCACTTCTCTACTACATGTAAAATGACCATCATTTCCTTCTCATAAGTAGATAATAGTTAATTATTTCTAGAAAAAGCTTTTCTAGTGAACACAATAGGTTATCCTTATTAGAGGATAATAACACCAAGTCCACTACTACAACATTGCTCTCGATAGTGAAGGTCTTGAAATTTTTTAGCATAGCTAGAATATGTGTAGTACATATAGCTTGTTTCAATTATTCAAATGTACACTTAGAATCTTGGGTCCATATAAAAGCATCCTTTTTCAACATAGTTATTAGTGGAGATGCAATCTTCCCATAATCCTTGACAAACTTGTGATAGTATCCAGTTAGCCCTAAAAACCCATGGAGGCTCTTGAGTGTCTGACGATGAGACTAATTTTTCATAGGAGTTATTTTTTTAGAATCCACCCAAACCCCTTAGGCTGAAATAATATTCTTTTGATAATCTAATTCATCTTATACAAAATCAAATTTGGACTATTTTTCACAAATATGATGATTAGAGAGAAGTTGTAGTGCAAGCTCCAGATGTTGGAGATGATCAAACCATATTTTACTATAGATGAAGACATCATCAAAGAAGACCAAAATAAATTTCCATAGGTATGGTCATAATATTTTATTCATAAATACCTAAAATGTTAAAGGAACATTAGTGAGGCCAAAGGGTATGACTAGAAACTCATAGTGGCCATCATGTGTGTGAAAATATATCTTAAGGATATCATCCTCATGAATCTTAAACTGGTGATATCTAGATTGGAGATCTAACTTGGAGAAAAAATGAGTGACATGAAGCTCATCAAGAATCTCATTAATAATAGGGATAAAGAACTTATCCTTAATTATGATGTGATTAATTACACAAAAGTCAATCCAAAGGTGCCATGACCCATATTTTTCTAAACAAGGAGAACTTGGGAAGAATATGGGCTAGTACTAGGGTGAATAATGTCTTGCTTTAATAAGTCTTGAATGAACATCTCAATCTTGGTATTTTTATTAAAGGGGTATCAATAAGGCCTGATGTTAGGAGGAACACTTATATAAAGGATCTAAATATGATGGTCCTCTGGCCATAAAGGTGGAAATCTCGTTGGTTCAGAAAAGGCACATGCATACCTATGAAGAATAGTTTGTAGATCAAAAGGAGTAGTGGAGATCATTGATAGTTGTATTTGAATGGAATGGATCTAGGTAATAATGCCATGTGAATTATTATTAAGAATATTTTCCATGTGATGTGAACTTATGATGCTGAGAGACCCCAGGTGTAATCCTTTCAATGTGTGTTTTCTCCCATTGTTTGAAAACTACATCCAAAGTTTAGCAAAATCCCATAAGATGGGTCCAAGTGTGCATAACCATTGGGCTCCCAAAATAACATCACATCTACCTAAGGGTAAGGAAAACATGTTAGAATGTAAGTTATAATATTCAATAGAGATATTCAAATTACAACACTTCCCTTTTCAAGGTAATGTGCCCCCATTGGTAATCATGATTCAAATTTAGAACAAGGATGGATAAAATAATCAACTTGTTTAGTGATCTAAGGGTCAATGAAGTTATGAATGCTACTCAAATTAATGAGTATTATGAGAGGGATATTTTTGAAGTAACCCATGACCCTCATGATTTTTGGGGTGGTGAATCCTTCTAAGGCATGGAGAGAGATATTTTTTTGTCTTCCTGAGAATAAAGTTCCATAATTGATGAAGCTTCTTTTAGATCATTTGTTATATCTTGAGCATATTATAAAACTTTAGTTTTGGGTAGAGAGTCCAAATCAAGTAGGTAGATATTTTTATTGACAAATCAATGTCCTTGAGTGAATTTATCATCACAATTATAATATATCCCTTTTTATCTACATGTTCACATCTCTGCTTCAATCAATAATTTGATAGGAGTGGTTCTGGGAACTGGTGTTGTTTGAGATCATTATGGATTTGTATTTTTTAGTGGAGTAAAATTGTATTTGAATTGGTACTAAGCTATGATCTTGTCATATTCCAAATTATCCAACTCTAGGGCTTCCATCATTGTGTTAGGTCAAAATATTTTGACCTCAAATTGAATTGCATCCTTTAGTACATCAACAAAGCAACTCCTAAAAAATTCATCAAATAATCCATCTATGTGATTATGAGTTTTTCAAATTTTATTTGATATTATCTCATGGTTCCTATTTGACAAAGTTTAGTGAGTGCTCCAATGAAGTCATCGAAAGCGCTAGTTTGCCAAACCATTGTAAAATGAGGGTACAAAAATTGGTCCATATTATCTCTTCATGAGCCTTAGTATACCAAAAATACCATTAAATGGATTCATGTTCCAAGTAAAAGGATATAAGTGAGACCTTATTGGCATCAAAAGTATTATGCAAAATAAAATATTATTCTTCCTGATAGATCCTTCTAGTTGGATCTGCACCATTGAAATGATGAAAATTAACCTTTAGCCCATGAAAATTATTGGAAGAAGAAAACCCAATGTCTAAAGAGAATTTTTAATGTCATTTATTGTTCAAGGTAGTATGTTGAAGAGTGAGGTTGATAATTTTTTCATCAAGATCTTTGATTTGGGTCTTGATGGTGGAAATTTCATCTTCCATGTTTTTTGCTCATATTTGGATTACTACCATGGCCATAATAAGATATTTTTTTTGTGGTTTGTGGTTTGAGGTTTCTATCAAATGTCTAACTACAATTCCTCTAAGAGTCTTATGATATTCTACTAATAATTTTCTAAAATTGATAGGATGTATATATCCTAGTTTCTAGTTTCTATCAAATTTATAGCTACAAGTTCTCAGAGAGGCTTTTGATATTTTGATGATACTTTTCTAAAACTATTAGGATGAAGATTTTCTAGTTTCTAGTGTCTGTCAAATGTCTGGCTATAAGTATTCTATGAGTATTTTGATACTCTAATGATAGTTTTCTAAAATTGATAGGATGAAGATGGGCCTCAAGATTTCATAGTTTCCTAAATGTTTTCATAAATATTTCTAGCCACCAATACTACCTAAATGACTACTGCTCTCCAAAACAATTTTAGCCATAGATTTACCCCTAATTGATAGCTTTTGGTTTTCCTCATGGATTGGAATTACTCAATTAGGAAGGGGATATTTCCCATTTCATTGACAGGTCCTCTCAATGGGCCAACTACTTTAGGGTTCCTGTAGTACTCCTCACAATGAGTTTTAGGGATTTCACCCATGCACTTCCCATAGTTATGTGGATAGGTTTTTACTCAAATATGAAATAGATTATTGTGATACATAAAAATACTTAAATGAATTATGTAGTAGAACAACAAAAACACTTTCAAAGAATTTTTTTTGGCCCTAGAAAATGCTTTGATATGAGATGAAAGGATCCTCTTTCAATAAATTAATGAAAATATATGAAAATAAAAATTTATATAATTAGTAGAAACACCAAAGGTATTATATTGATCATAGGCCACTTCAAGGGGGCAACCTCATTTGAGCAAGCTCAATATAATAAATTCATGGACACCTTCATTAGCCTCAACACTTACTTATGTACTAAGTCTAATCTAAGTAACTAATACTTACTATCAATGTGGGATATAAAAAAATGTTCATGGGATGACTTACAAAGCATATAAATCCATAAAAACTAATATAATAACAAAGTAAAGAGAAGGAGTAGCATAGGTTACTAGCATGAAGTTATTTTGAGCATTTAGATAGATGTGGAACATAAAGACTTGTCTTAGTAAAGACTTAGTGGAAAATAGAGAAAAAAACAAATAAAGAAAATGCATAACAAGTAAAAAAATATTTATAAACATTATTTACAAATAAGGGACATGAATGAGACTTATCTAAACCTACCAACACTAACTCTAACTAATCTTACAATTTACTCCATAAAGATTTGAGGTAGAACAACAAAGAAGTTATGCTTGAGATACTATCCATTAGTTAGAAAAGTAAACTCTACTCCCTGAAAGTCTTTGAGCATAAAGGTGTTTTGTCTTAGTGTCTCAATAATTTGATAAGGGCCAATCCATAAATAAGTGAATTTGCCATGTTTCATTTTTGGCTCAGATGCTTTGTCCCATAGGAGAAATAACTCTCCTTGTTTGAACACCTTGATCTTTGACCATTTATCAAATGATATTTTGATAGTGGTTTGATGTCTACTAATTTTAGTGAATGATTCTTCTCTATCATTCTCCATTTGGATGATATCAAGCAACATAGAATTGGCATATTCTTGATCTTCTTCCATAAACTTTTGTATAAAATTATAAGTTGGCAATTTGAGAGTAATTGGAAAGATTGGTTATTTTCCATATAATAAAATAAATGGTGATAATTTTAAATCTTATTTCACTCTTTTTCTATCTATCCATAGAGCATACTTCAACTATTTATTCCTTGTTCTTGTTTATTGAGTTGCAGACTTCTTAATATCTTTCATCATATTCTTGTTTGTAGACTCTGAAACTCCATTACCCTAAGGATAATGACTAGATGAAAAATTGAGAACTATTTTATTGTCATAAACCCACTCAATCATATTTATAGATGTAAATGCTTATCCATCATCATAAACCAATGATACTAGTATCCCAAACCTGGTGCAAATGTTCTCTTCTAAGAACTTAATAAAATCTTTAGTCCTAGACTATTTTGTTACTACTGCCTCTATCCATCTTGTAAAATAATCTATGGCAGTAAGAACATAATTATCTATAGCTAAATTATTAGGGTTGATAACCCATACAAATTCCAAACCCATTGATAAAATGGTTTGTCAATTAAAATTGGCCTCAAGGGAATAACTGCTTTTGGTTGCTTTGTATTGAAGATTTAGCATTGATGACATTCTTTGACATGCTAGTGAGCATCATTGAAAATGATTGGTCAATAATATCCTACCCTTATGATTTTTTAAGTTATTTTTTTCCTATAGGGGTGTCTATTTCCAAATTTTTCTTGAAAGGTACTTAATATTTTATCTGATTCTTCCTTTGAAACACATTTCAAATATATGCCATAGTTTTTCCTATAAATTATCCCTTCCTTGATCAAGAAGTGAGCTACTTTGAGACTCAAAGCTCTTGTTTATCCTCTTGTCATTCCTATAGGACAAGAACCATTGATCAAGAAATGAATGATTGCATCATACTAGTCATTTGGTTGAAATTGTTGTTGGTCAACTTGCATGCCATTCAATCTAGGATTAGTGTTAGTAGTCAATTGAATTAATGCTTGACACCTCACTAATTTAGTAGTTTTCATTTCAAGATCATATTACTAGAGTATGGACATCCACTTACCTTTTATTTCTCCTAATTCAAATTAACTTAACATGAGTTTGGTAACAATGTTTAGAAATATAACATGCACTTTATTCTTAAGAATATAGTGTCTAATTTTTTTGACTACCTTAACCAAAGCAAATGCTTGTTTATAAATTAGGAAATAATTTAACTCAACATTTTTGAAGTTAGTAATTATAAATGTAATTGGATGATCATAGTTATAATTTTTTTGAGTTAATATAGCTGCTATAGTATGTTCAAAAACAAAAAAATAAAGATAAAAATCTTTTGTTAAATTAGGACTTATCAACATAGGTGCCTGTCTTATTGCTTCCTTGATATCCTTGAAGGTTTTCTTCATTTATTCATTCCATTCAAAATTTGTATCCTTATTTATCATGTCATTTAGTGGTTTCATAATATCTAAAAAACTAGAAATGAATTTCCTTACAAAATTGATCTTCCCAAAGAAAGACTTTATATTTTTTCTACTATTTGGGGGTTTTATTTTAGATATATCATTGAATCCATCTAGATCTATAGAAATACCATCTTTAGTTATCACATGTCCTTGTAGTTTCCCTTTAATTACACAAAATATGCATTTGGTAAATTCCATACCTTTGAAAACATTCAAATACATGTTGTAAAAACATTATATAATCTTCCCTATTTTTAGAAAACACAGTTAGATCATACATATATAATGATACATTTACTTATGAGACCTTGAAAATCATAGTCTATAACTCTCTAAAATGTAGCGCCTACATTGATGAGTCTAAACGGCATCCTCTTATAGGCAAAAGTGCCCCATTTTATTATGAATGCAATCTTCATTCTATCTTCCTTGTTAACAAGTACCTAATTATAACCTAAAAAACCATCTAGCAAAGATGTCATGGTAGAACCACTAACAATTTGAATTACCTGGTCAAGGGATGGTAAAGGATAATTATCCTTTTGAAAATATTTGTTCAAGTTCCTAAAATCTATGCATAATCTAATCTCTCCATTTTTTTCTAACTGGGACTAGATTAGCTACCCATGTATAAGTCTAATTTGAAAAACTATTCTTGCATTTAATAATTTATTGACCTATTTATATATCAATGATTCCAAAATAAGATTAATCAATCTTTACTTCTACCTGAATGGTTTACAATATTCTTTCAATGGAATGATATGGGTGATACCTTAAGGATCAAAGATCTTCAAGTCTTCATAAGACCATGCTATAACATACTTGTACTTGTTCATTAAGTCTTTATATTTTCTATATTCTATGTTTGTGCATGTTTTACCAAAGTTTAATAGCTAAGGTTGACCTTGAGTTCCTTGGTTAATTACATTATAATCCTTCCCACTTACCTTTGGAACTTTAGCTGTTTTAGCTAGTTTATATTTGTGAAATAGTCTTTCTAAGGTAATCATGCCTTTGGGAATCTTTTTATCATTTAGTTTTATTATCTTGTCATCAATTCTATCATCATCAAGAGTGTTGTCATTGACTTCATCAATAATATGAGATTCAAACATCCTTATGTTGTCCATGAATTGAATTATCTACTAGTTATCACTAAATGATTGTAAATGATTAACATTGTTAAGTACGGAGGGATATGGGACCAATTCAATACTAAGCCTGTGGGAATCTTGATTTGGCATTAAGTTAGCTACAACTAAAGCTATTTCATCAACAAACTAGTTTCCTTCTCTAGGGATTGAAACAATATTGAAACATCAAAATAATAAATCAAATCACATACTTTAAACTTGTATTTCTCTAGATGAGAGAATTTGCATGATACTTGATTTTGACCTGATTAACTACTAGTTTAGAATCACCATATACTAGTAGTTCTTTAACCTTGTGTTCAATAGAAAATTGTAATCCTAAAATTAATGCCTCATACTTTGCCAAATTATTGGTGTAGGAAACTAAAGTTTATAATAAGCATTATATTCTTTTTTAATGGGATTGATTAAAACTACTCCTATTCTAGATCTATATTTGCATCTATAACCATCAACATATAATTTCTAAAGTTTAAACATAACATGAGAATCTTTAGAATTACTTATCTGATGAGTGTCAAGTGTGTAAATGCCTAAATTAGAATTAACCATATTGACCTTTTCATTAGTTGCATTATATTCAGTGATCATGTGCTTCATCTTTGGTTCTCTTTCAATCTAAATTTGATTAAGAACTCCCCTCTATGGTATCCACATGTGAGACCAATCAATTGACATGTATCCATTCAAATCTTGGTATAATCTAAGCAACATTCCATAAGCATCTAGATTGTCTATAACTTAAATATCAATAAATTATTGCACTCTTGGCTCTAAAGCAAGTTGCATATGCACATTCAATAATTCACCAATTACTTTAACTCTAAATTTGTCTAATTGAGTCACTACTGTATCAAAATTAATAGGAGTTAAACCAAGATTTTCACAAATATCTGATGAAATAATATTTGCAGAGGCACCTGAATCTAACTTAAAATTATGCAAGTTTTTTCCAAAAACTCTAATTATTAGTAAAAATTTGAAATATCTATTTTATTCTTATACATCATTATATTTGCATTTATAGATTTATGTGATTTACTAGTTTTTTGGTTAAAAATTATAATAACAAGTCTCCTTATTTAGTTATTTGAGTCAATTCATGTAATGTGATATTAGCTTTAATTTTCTTCATATCCTCTACTATGTTGTACCCACTCTTAATAGAAGAACTACATGATTCAACATTATTTATAGTGTTACTTCCATTTAGAGGGTCTAAATTGTTATCTACTTTGGGATTAGGAGGAGTATCAATGTTTTTTGGTGGAGTAGAACTTGTCATTGGTTTAATATGTTCTCTGTTCCTTAATGGATAAGTTTTCTTTAGATATTCTTTAAAAACATGAATTTCCTCTCGAGTATCTTCATGTTAATTACCATTTTGAAATGAAAAATCAAAAGTTTCCACCATAAGAGTTGTTTTAGATGTCTCTAAAGAGCTATATAACATTGAAACATTATTTTTGTTAGGAAAAACTTCAAAGGCAATTGATTTAAAATTAGATCTTGATTCAAAGGAGGTATGCTTTTATTAAAATTTGGGATGACATTAAATGTATACAAATTAGGATTAATATTAATAATAACATATGCTAATTCACCTAGGGGTTACTTTTGATCATTAATTATCACAGCTTCAACATAGGCCAAAGTTGATGTATCTATGACCCTAACAAATCTTTTTAGAAATATAGAAGTCATTGAATCTTAAACATCCTTATAAATATATAAATATAAAACTTTAGTATTCCTATAGGGATCTATAGTTTTGATAAACATATTTTGAAATCTAGCATTGAAAGATCTAACAGTTTCATTTAAATCTCTCTTCATGGTATTGAATTGTTTATATAAGATATAAGGACTAATGATATTTTCAAACTGATCAATGAAATAATTTTTGAAATCATTCAAAATTAAAATATAATTTTTAGGAACATTAAGAAACCAATTATATGCTACATCTCTAAAAGTAAAAGGAAACAATCTACAAGAAACATATTTATGAGAAACATTTAACAATCTGAAAGTGGACTTAAAAGACTTGATATGTTCTTCAATAGTAACAAAACCTGTAGGAATAAATAAAGGTTAATATTTATCAATATTTATTGGTAAGTTATGTAATTTACCATGCACATTAATATAATATATAGATAACCAATCCATACCTTGTTGAGGATTGAATACAATAATAGAAATAGGTGAAGTAGGTTGAAATTTAGAAACTCTATGTTTACTTTTATTTGCCCTATGAATTTATAATGAAAGAAGAGGTAACATGAATTAAGGTATAATAGGGAGGGTCAAAGATGTTTACCAAGTTTTAGGTCCTGAGGAGGAAGACAAAGTAATAAACAATGTTAGAAGGTTTCCTATGCATACAAAGTGAAGGTTTTCAAGCCCAAGAAGGAAGTTGAGATGCTCATTGGCACATGTAGAGTTTTCATGGTGACCTGATCCATTTGAAGTATTTAGGGAAGGGTCCTAAGAATATTTCATAATCATTTTATAGAGAAATAAATCTTTCGACATTATGGACAAATGTTAAGAAGGTAAGGAGGTTTTTGTGCTTACGAATCCTCATAGTGGAATAATTGGGAAGATGTGATTGGTTTTGGATAAAAATGCATTTTTTGATAAATTTTTATTATTTTATGTTGTATAATACTCCTATAGGAACCTATATGTGGTATTTTTGTGTTAGGGTAGTGAGTATAAGGTACAAAAAAGTGCTTCTTTCTAAAGATTTTGATGCTATAGGCAGGGTTGGTCAAGTCAACACACGAAAATCATTAGAGGTTGAAGATAAATAATTTTTATTGATGAATATGGAGTTAGTTTATAAATATATATATTATTTTTGTCAATAATTTTGGTCAATAAAGTTGACTTATTGCTAATATACCAAATAGTGAAAACAGTGAAAGAAACCAGACAAAGTGAAAAAGTGATTAGGGAAGAGTTCCAAGTGACTATAGATGGATAAAATGGTTTGGAGTATTTTTTTAATACCTATTACTCATTTTAAATTGGTTGGTAAGTGTTTTTTTTGCTAATACACAATATAAAATATGTTTACAAAGTGATTTCTTTATGTAAGTCAAGACAGTGAAGGTGTGTGTCTCACAAATTGATCTTTATATTCCTTATATACTATTAGACCCCCATAAATTTGTGATTGGAGTTTATATTAAGGTTTATAATTATATAATTAATGTATTTGGAGTTAAAGGAAGTGACTCTATATTTTTTAGGATTCATGTTCACCATGACTATGTTTTGAAGCCAAGTTGATAGGTCCAAGTGTGCTAATGTAAGTGATGAGTTTGAGTCCTCATAACAAGATTTGATGCATAAAATAGACATATTTATGTATTTGGAGATCTAAATTAAATATAATTTTTTTTCTTAATTTGAATAGATAGGTTAAGTGATTGAACCATGAAAGCCAAAAGGGCTTGTCTAACTGTTATGCACAATGTGAGAATGATATGAAGGATTGGTCTGTTAGACCAATGATTGATGCCGAGAGAAGATATATAATTGATGATTAATTATATAGAGATATTATAGTAATATTTTATGTGGAATATATGTTATTAAATTTTTATTTCAAGTTTTAAACATGAACTTGTTCATAACTATGTTTTTGTGCTTTAGGTAGTTTCTAAGTGATCACTTTATAGAAGTGAGTTAGAAGTGTTCCTAGCAAAGTTAAAGGATAAAATGAGTATGGATATATTTTATAATTCTAAAAGGATCATAATAATTAATTAGGAATAATAATTTTTTCCTAATCAAGTGTGAAATGTCACAATTGCTTGACTATACTTTGACTATGTTTGACTAGTCTCAGTGGTCCTATTGTAGATGTGGTTTTGGGTTCTTAAATATTGTGTGATGATGTAAAATTAATTTGGTTATGTTTTTTAGGTAATGGGGGATATATTAATTCAATTTTTTGAGTGATTTATTTGATAAAATCAATCATATGCTTCAATTTTAAGAGACAAACTTTTTTGTATGTGAAGGCTTAAAAGGCAAGTAAACCTAATTGATAGGTTCAAGGTGTGAAATGGAGTTAAAGGTGGTAAGAACATAAGGTAAGATTATAATGTGTATAATAAATGGATATTTTAATTTTTTTAATATTTTTTGGAATCTAAATATGGTCCAAGGATTTCAAGGGTAATGTGTGCCTTGAAGAAGGGCTAGTTTTATTAGGTCTCTATTAGGCCTAATTGAGTTTTAGCCTCTATAGGTTATAAATTATCCATGGAGTGTTTTTTAATCATATTTAAAATATTTATTAACTGATATTTAGTGTGCTCTAATTTTTGAAGGATCTTGGCTGACCAATATGGGTTAGATGAAGTGCATGGTATAAAGGCAAGGCATAAGTGACCTATTTGGACTAGTTAAGGGGGAGTAGACTTAAATAAAAGAAAGAGATAAATAAAGGAGTAGAGTTAGGTAATTTTGGAACATTAAATGGTGAATATTATAATTCATTCATATTTAGTAAAGTTTATATAGGTGGATACACATGTTATTGGACATAATGAGCCTAAAAGAGGCATATTAAGAGAATGAGTCTAAGTGGATTAAGTGAGATAGAGAGGTAGCTTTGAAGGTGTTAGAGAAATATGATTCCATAATCAGGTGTCTTAGACTTAATATCAGAGGTTTATATCAGTTTTTAGGTGATTGAGTCAGTGCTTGATCATCGAAGGGGTTGTAGCCTCCTTACTAGTTGGTGCTAGCTAAAGGTCAAGTGGGTGCTTGACTAAATTGATGGGTGGGTTTTGCTTGATCAGTTGATGATAATATAAATTAAATAAATAACTTTATAGTATAGTAGTTCCAATATTTTTTCATTGTTTTTTATCCCCCAAGAGGGTTTTTGACATAATCTATTATGTTATTTTGTGATGTACTTATGTGATTATTTGCTTACGCATTGATCTCTTATGTATGCTTCATGGAATGGTGTTTGGAATTGAATATGTATTGTTGTGAAAATAATTCACCTCCTCATCTTAGTATATACTTCCAATAATTTTTTTTAGATCTAGAACTTTGGAGAAATCTTGATAGCCTATAGGTGATCCTAAGTAGCTTGAAGTGTGATGAGGACAATGCTCATCTTGTTTAGAGTGATGGATAAGTTTATGAGTATCATGGTTGAGGTATACATATAAGTTTTCATGATGGTGTTATATAGGTTAAAAAAGAAGGATTATCCTAAATCTAAGTCCATGATCAAACCTAAGTTGATAAAAAAAGGACCTTGAAGACATGTTGAAAGATAGTCCTACTTATATTAGGTCTTCATGAGACCTGGTGAAGGTATGAGAGCTAATGGAGATTTATAAAGAAAAATCAAATGGGTTGTGGATAATAATGCATTTAGGTTATCCTTAGATTCCTATATTTCATGTAAACACTTTGAGAACCTTTTAAAGTGTCCATGCTGATATGGATAGTCAAAGTTTGTTGAGTGAGCATTGGCACAATTTGGTAGCTCTAAGTGAGCATCTTGCAAAGAAGGTTTAGTGGTTACAGAGTTTGAATTAAATAATATATTAAGGTCATGATGTGTCTATACATATATCTTTTTTCCATTATTGTTTGACAAAAGTGTGTTTTTGGCTTCAATTTGCATGATTGGTTTCTAAGTGCATAAGCAATCATGTGTAAGCATATTGAAAAGATGGGTTTGAGTATTTTTTTCTTGTGTGGAAGTATATTAAGCATGAGATGATGTTGTTTTGGTATTTTAGTATCCATATGAGTGATTATTTAACCATGGTTAAGTTTATCAATGTGTCTTTGACTTTGTTAATTGAAGACAATATTCTTGGGTTTTTTTAGGCTACTAAGGCATAAGTAGCCTAATGGAGTGTTCATTGGGTGAGTGGAACCTATAAGAGATATAGGGTTTTTTTGGGATTATAATATGGATATAAAAATGTGTTTTGAAGTGTTACATCCATAAGAGGAGTCTCAATGTGTCAAAAGGGGCTAAAAAGGTTGAATGTGTTTAAGGGTTTTGAATTTGGAAGACAAGCAGTGGATGGTATGCAATGTTTATTTCAATTATAATCATGATTTTCATGCATGTTTGAGTGCAAGGTATAAATATTTTGTCTATGGTGTTCTAAGAGTGAAGATGAAAAGTTGTGTATGCTATGAAGAAAATAGTGGATCGAAGGTGATTGATGTTATGAGTTTCTCATTAAGAATCTTGATTGTGTATAGATAGAGTTCAAATATTTTTGTATGTAGGTTGGATTAATATTATTTTCCATAAAGATGAGGTGATCAATGAGAATAAGGATGATATTAGGATTATGTATTATTATTGCCATGTTATGTATGCCCTGAATAAATAATGAAGGAGTTCACAGTGTTTTGAAGGTGAGAGTTTCCTATAACATCATGTTTTCAAGTAAAAATTGCATGAAAGACTTTGTTATAGTACTCCATCAGAGTTTTTTAATTATTTTGAGTGTTACTTGATGTCATGGTGACCTCATAAGGTCATAATAAAATATATTAATAAGAATTTTTTAGTTTGCATGAAGACAAAATTTGAGTTGTTTTCAAGAGTTACCTTTGGGTCTATGCCTTGTAGATGATTTTTTTTTAGAAAGAGAGAATAATTTGAGGATAATTTAATGCTTTAGGTTAATATTATGAGGAGTTGAATTTACCTATTATTAATTTGTTTAATCTCTATTTAGGTGGTCTAATTGATCCAAGAGAATAGAGGTAAGCGAGGAGTGGATCCATGTTGATTAGGTCTCCATGAGACCTATTGGAAACATTAGGGTTAATAATTCCTTAATAATGATATAAAATGATTATAAATTGTATAAATTATGGAGGATGATTATTGAGGTTGAAAGTGAAGTATTTGGCATGGTTTGATACCTTGGTGAGGGTAGTATGGGCTATTAAGTCTCATTATTTATTCATTAAGGAGACTTGTTGAAGATGAATTTTTTCTAGATGGAGAATGGAATTAGGGGTAACTAACTCAGATAGTTTTAGAGGATTGAAAAAATGTGCATGATGTGAGGGGAATCATATATAAGACTCTCTAGTTCTAAGCTTAAGTCATGATGAAGAAGTTTGCTATAGATCTCAAAAGACAAGTCACAAAAGTTGATATGATGACTTGATTAAACCAAGCCATAATTTTGAAAATGTATTAAAATTCTCATGCATAAGAAAAGGGAGTTTGTGATCCCTATAAGTAAAATGTTCCAAGGATCAGGTAAGCAAGAGTGAGTGAGAATTCAAAGATAAGTTGTGCAATAAAAGAACAAGAAGGTATAGGTTTGGTTCATGAACAAGATGATCAAGATGTGTATGTAAAAGGGGGATAAATTGTTCATCCATGTGAATGAAAGGTAAGTGAGTGTCTTTATTACCTAAAAGTGTATTTGAATACATGAATGATGTTAGGGGGAGCTTAGTTGTTGTGAATCTAGTTTGTCATTAATCATAATGGGGGAGAAGGAGAAAAAGAGGTTGCCATCAATGATAAAGGGGAGGATTTTTGGAAAAAGTGTTATAATTGATGTCAAAGTTAATGATAAAGTGGTGATGTCATTGATGAAGGATGATATCATGAAGTGACTAGAAGGCTTTGAACATAGAATGCCTATTTTAGTGTAAGAAGGAACATGATAGCTCTAGGAGATGAATCTATAGAAGCATGTGACCTATGTGAACATTAAGGGAAGCTTGAGAGCATGGAATGAGTTCATATGACATGCTTATTATTATTTGAGATCAATACAAGAAATTTCCAAGTGCTTTCAATATCCAAGTTTGATTGATGGTTCTAGACCTAATGTGCATAGAGACCAAATGAGGTCCAAATGAAGGGTCAAATTATGTTTCTAAGGTATTGAAGCCCATGTGAGAATGTATTGAGGTATAAAAGGGTGGTTCAAAGGTGTTAACCAATTTTTAGGTCCTAAAGAGGAAGATAAAGCAAGAAATAACATTGGAAGGTTTCCTCTGCATGCAAAGTAAAGGTTTCTAAGCCCACGATGTAAGTTGAGATGCTCATTGGCATGTGTAGAGTTTTAATGGTGACTTGAGACATTTGGATTATCTAAGTAAGGGTCATATTAATCTTATAAAATCATTTTTTATGGAAACTAATCCATCAACTTTATGAACAAACATTAAGAAGGTAAGGACGTTTTTGTGCTTACAAACTCTCATAGTGGAGTGATTGGAAATATTTGAATTATTTTAGACCAAAATGGATTGTTTGATAAATTTTGATTATTGTATGTTGTAAATTAATCCTTTAGGAAACTCTGGGTGGTATTGGTGTGCTAGGGTAGTGAGTCAAAGGTAAAGAAAAGTGCTTATTTCTTAATATTTTAATGCTACAAGTAGGTTCAACTAGGTCAACACATGAAAATAATTGGAGGTTAAAGTTAAATAATTGTTATTTATGATCATGTTTTTAGTTTGGAAATATATTTTATCTATGCCAATAATTTTTTTCAATCAAGTTGACCTATAGCTAATATGTTAGACAGTGAAAATAGTGAAAAAAACCAAGCAAAGTGAAAAATTGATTAGGGAAGATTTTTAGGTGAATAGGGATGGATAAAATGGTTTTGTGTCTTTTTTTAATACCTATTCATAATTTTACCTTTGTTGGTAAGTGTTGTTAGTGCTAATACATAGGCTAAAATATGTTCACAAAGTGACTTATTTGTGTAAGTCAAGATAGTGAATGTGATCTATATGTTATTTATGTACTATTATCCCCCATAAATTTGTGATTAGAGCTGATATTAAGTTGTAAAAATATATTATGAATGTATTTGGAGTTCAAATAATTTATTCTATAGGTGTTAGGAGTTATGTTTACCATGATTGTGTTTTGAAGCCAAGTTGATAGTTCCAGGTGTGCTAAGTTAAGTGATGAGTTTGAGTCATAATGAAAAGAGGTGTTGCATAAAATGGAAATATTGATATTTTTGTAGAATTAAATTAAATTTATAATGTTTTTGGAATATTAAGTGATAGGTTAAGTGATTTAACCATGAAAGTCAAAAGAGCTTGTCTAGCTGTGTATGCATAATGTGAGAATGGTCTGAGGGATTAGTCTATTAAACCAATGATTGATGACAAAACAAGAGATATAATTGATTAAGAATGATATAAATACCTCATAGTAACAATGTATGTGGATTATATTTTTTATGAAAGTGTTATTCCAAGTGTTAAACATGAACTTGTTCATAAATGCATTTTTGTGGTATAGGTAGTTTCTGAGTGATCACTTTATAGAAGTGAGTTGGAAGTGTTATTGGTAGAGATAAAGGATAAAATGAGTATTTATATGTTTTATAAGTATAAAAGGATAATAATAAGTCATTTTAAGTCATATATTATCCCTAATTAAGTGTGAAATGTCAAATTTGCTTGATTGTACTTTGATTGTGTTTGACTAGTCTGAGTGGTCCTATTGCAGAGGTGGTTTTGGGATCTTAAATCCTATGAAATTATGTAAAATTATTTTATTGATATTTTTTAGGTCATGGATTATCTATTAATATAAATTTTTTATTGATCTATATGATAAAATCACGCACATGCTTTAGTTCTAAGAGACAAACTTTTCTGTGTGTGAAGGCCTAAAAGGTGAGTAGATCCAATTGATAGGTTCAAGGTGTGAAATAGAGTTACAATTATAAATTACCCAAGGTGAGCTTATATTGTGTCTATTAAATTTATATTTTAAGTTATTGAATCATTTTTGGAATCTAAATATGGGCCAAGGAGTTCAAGGGTAACATGTGCCTTGAAGAAGCAAAGGCCTAATTGGCCTATTTGGACTTGTTGAGGGGGAGTGGAATTAAATGAAAGAAAGAGATAAATAAATGAGTAGAGGTAGGTTATTGAGGATCATAAGAGGGTTAAGATAATAATTCATGCATATCTAATGAATTTGATGTAGGTGGATACACAGGTTATTGGACCTAATTATCCTAGAAGAGGCATATTGAGTGAAGGGAACTAAGTGGCTTGTATGAAGTAGAGAGGTAGGTTTGAAGGTGTTAAAGAAAGAGAATTCCATCATAAAATATTTTAGACATCAGATTAAAGGTGGAGATAAGTTTTGAGGTGATTGAGTTTGTGCTTGATCATCTAAGGGGTTTTAGCCTCCTTGCTAGTTGGTGTTAGCTAAAGGTCAAGTGAGTGCTTGACCAAATTGAGGGGTGGGTGCTCTTTGATCAGTTGGTAATGATATAAGTTGAAGTAATAAATTTATAATATAGTATTCCAAATCTTTTTTTAGTGGTTTTTATTCCCCAATAGGGTTTCTCATATAATCTCTTATGTTATCTTGTGATATACTTGTGTGATTGTTTGCTTATGCATTGACATTTTATGTATGATTCATGGAATGGTGTTTGGAATTGAATATGCATTATTTTGAAACTAATTCACCCCCCATCTTAGTAGATACTTCCAACCACCATAATCATGTATGATATTTCTACATAAGAATAATCATATGATCAAGTGAAAGTACTTAAAGGCAATTAAGATAATATCATTCTTATGAATCAATGGAATAAGATAATCAATTTATATATCACTTCTACTCCATTTGATGATGCATAGTTAAATAACTAATATCTACAAACTTGTTGATTTCTTTCATGTTAGGCTGTATGTGTTTTCAATTTCATTTCCAAAATTGATTTTATACATGCCTTGGATGCCCCATAGAAAAAAATTATAAGAGTTCCTTAAGTGGAACATTTTGTTTGGGTTCTACTCAACTTAAAAATTGAATGAATTATGTTTGCTTTGATTGTGTCACAATCTATTTCTTGATCAATTATGTTGTATTGACAACTTGTTTCTCTCTTCTAGTCTATCTAAATTAGAAGTTTAATTATGAATGCAATAATCTATTAGAGATACACTTAGTTTTATGATATAGAATATTGTATAAAGAGAATTGAATCCCTTATTAATTAGTTATCTAAATTGGCGTAGCTATTGAATAATTACATGAGTTTTCTTCTCTTGAAACAAGTAGATAATTAAGGTTTAATTGATTAGATGTCTTAGACTCTTTTGTTCATAACATTACATTGGCTATGCTAATTTAAATGGTTATATGATTTTATTTATTGACTACTTATAAAATAATGATGTTGATCATGACCATGCCATTAATCATTATTCTAAGTAATGACAACTGTGGTGGTGAGTAAATGTTTTATGAATTATTTATACAAGTAGTGAAGTGACCTCAAAGGCTATGAGGCATTTATGACCTTAGTCAATAGCACTATGGAACCTTGAGTTTTAAATATATTTTCACTTCATGTAATAATATCTTTTGATGCATGAATGATTAGAAATTTGCATGTGTTGAATTGATTTTTAGTTTCTAATTTTATTTAATTATCTAAATTATATCTAAACATAAGGTTAGTAACATGCACTTTTAATGTAAACTTATGTTAACCTTAATGATAACTTAGTATAATAGAGTTAACCTTAATGAGTAAACTAATCCTTTAACTTAACCATCCTCGAGTTGAACTGAAATCCACTAAGGAGAATGATGTATTTACCTAGGGTTAATGATCTATAAATGGTCTTATGTGGAAGTATGAGTGCCACATATGGCATTCAAATTTTATCTATGTATGCATATAATGATACACCCCAAACCCCATAAAACATCTAATACAATAACATGCTTCCCCATAACACCTTTTGTATATTTTTACCTATAGATAATTACCTCAATTCACCTCCATTTCTAGATTCACGTACGTGAGTGTGATGAACATTTATCTCTTGTTTTAATAAAAGAGGTAAGTGGGTATATCATGCATCCAAAATGTACTCTAATGTACAATTCCAATTTTTTGGGGTTGTATCATATCTTTCAAAATGCATTAAAATGTATGCTAGTGGTTTGGGGGTTTTGCTTTGACTATACATAGCCTCTTGATATTTAAACTACTCTTTTAACTTCTCTTTGAACCATAGAATTGTTGAGGTCAACATACCCCCATTCCTAAAAAAATGGGGACCCTTGTGTCAAATTATGAAAATTTGTACTTAAAATTAAAAATTCACTTTATCAGAGTGTCACTAGCATGTTTACACATTATTTTTATTTGATGATCATCCACACCTAGTTTGGTTGACATATTTATGCATAATTTTGGTTTTCCCTTGTCTAAATTTGCTAACATTAGATCTCTGTGTTTTAGATTGTAGGTTTAATGGAGTGCTATTTGAATGAACTATGTCTAGATTTTATGATTTAATTATCAATGTGCTCTTTTACTAACCATTGTTATGTTGAAAATCAAATTGAATTCATGTTTGAGCATCTTGAAACCCTCATTCACATTACCCTAGCATAGGTACCTTTAATCAAATTCAAATTTGGTAGGAACAATTTACATGGGAACACTTTAAATATGCCATGGATTTAGTTTAATTTTTATACTGAGGTTTACTCATATTTATCAAAATGACTAAACCTTAGTCTAAAAATTCATACTTAGTCCCCTTTATATCTATAACCCTTGGTCCCTTTTGTCTACTAGTTGGGTCTAAGTAATGCATGCTCCCTTTGTTATAAAATTAGCTTAAAATCTCAATCCTAGAGTTTTGATACTTTACCCTAAGTTCCATGTAATTCCCAAGCATGACATAAACATTGTGTTTGTCTGTAGGATCAATGAACCGCATTTACTAGGGAGAGTTTAATCCAATGGTGCAAGATGGGAATATTGATCAATGATACTTGTCTGATTACATGAACAAGATCTAATGATGTAAGATCAATATTATCCATGTCATAGACTTATCTTAATTTTTATCCTAAGGTTTAGCCATGTTTATTAACACAAGCAAACTTTAGTCTAAAATTTTATGCTTGGTCAATTTATATCCTGACCCCCTTTTTGCCTTTCATCTAAGAATGGATTGACAAAATGAATTTTCTTAGGAAATTGGGATCATATGGTGCATGTAAAGTCAATAAACTAAGATCTTGATCAATAGTACATGTTCATTTAGGCAAGGATGATCTGAAAGTGCATAATCAAAGTTAAAAAAGATAAACTGAGGGCCCCATGATAAACATCAAGAGCTTTATCGAGGATTGATGATACACATTAAAGCATAAAAATTATGATAAATAGTTTGTAATAAGTCAAAGCTTCAATGGAGCTTTGAGAAAGTGAGAAGGTGACAAGTGTCACAATTTCAACCAAGAATATTGAGTAGCCAATGGTGATCCACCCCTTAGATCGAGATCCAATGAAATGCATTAATTCGGCCCAGGATGATATAATAGTGTGAGATCAATGTTGACATTTTAACAAAGCTTATGATGAATGAAAAAATGTCAAGTGGTACATCTACATACCATAAAATTAAAGCTCAAACATCTTTTGAAGATCAATGGTACGTGTTAAGGCATACACATTTTGATTGATTGTCCACAGAGTAGGGACATAATCCAATGATCAAGATCAATGACACGTGATCATTAAATTGAGGATGATCTAATGGTATAAGATCCAAGTGGACTTATAAAAATAGTCAAGATAAACATGGTGGTGACAAGTTTCATAATTGAAGGCAATATTACAAGACAACCAATGGCATTCAATCCTTTAAATCTAGATCAATGGACTATGGAAATCCATATAAGATAATCAAGTGGTGTGAGATGAGGGAAGAAATTTTAAAAGGTAACAATCATTTCTTAAAACATTAATGAGTATTTTGCTATGAAAATGCCATAGGGATGACATGGTATCACCACATAAGTAAGAACTGATAGATTTGAAGATCTTGTAGGCATGGAAAGGCAAAGGTACAAATGCTCAATGCAAACCAAATATAAGGAAAAAATTTCATACAAGCTCAAAAAATTTCCACCATTAAAGCTTTGAGAATACCTTCATAAAATCCTTAATATGCATAAAAACCCTAATTTGACCTTGTATTGATCAAAATCAAGCCTATAAAAGTTGGATTATCATCTGAGCCAAAGAAATTTAATGCAAAGCTGAAGTTTAGACCACTACTGAATAATTTTACT
Source organism: Torreya grandis (assembly GCA_037957365.1). Lineage (NCBI taxonomy): Eukaryota > Viridiplantae > Streptophyta > Pinopsida > Cupressales > Taxaceae > Torreya > Torreya grandis. The sequence goes on along the minus strand of JARHVA010001490.1, from coordinate 1,016,060 downwards.
AAATTCAAACCATGGAAACTTGAAAAGGCACTTCTAAGGAAAATATGGAGCTTTATCTAACCCCAAACATAGAGGGAAGAATTTTCAAAGATACATAGTTCAATGCCACCACTTTGAACATCAGAGAAACTAATTGGTCCAAGATATTTTGTACAATTGAAGAGAAACTAACCATAAAAAAAGAGGAAGAGAATAACGTGTATACAAGGAGGAGATACTATGATATAGTGGAAATCTAAATGACAAGTCTCCATTGTTATGCAACAAAACCCAAGGTATTGCATTGCTTAGACATACTTGCTCTTATTTTTAGATATGCTAAAATTTATTAGGGCATGATAGTTCATGAATACAGATTTAGGAAAATATGGAGCTTTATCTAACCTCAAACATAGAGGGAAGAATTTTCAAAGATACATAGTTTAATGCCACCACTTTGAACATCAGAGAAACTAATTGGTCCAAGATATTTTGTACAATTGAAGAGAAACCAACCATAAAAAAGAGGAAGAGAATAAGGTGTATACAAAGAGGAGATACTATGATATAGTGGAAATCTAAATGACAAGTCTACATTTTTATGCAACAAAACCCAAGGTATTGCATTGCTTAGACATACTTGCTCCTATTTTTAGATATGCTAAAATTTATTAGGGCATGATAGTTCATGAATATAGATTTAGGAAAATTTCCTATATTTTTTCTATATCCTTTGAGAACTACTATAAATTTCATAAATCCCAAGTACATCTAACCACAATCAATGAGAAGGCTAAGAAGAATGACCTAAAGATCATCCTTACCCTGTGGCTATAATCTAGGAATCAAGTGTTCTCTGACTTCAATGCCAACATCCCAATTAGCCAATTTAGACCTGAGATCAGGATGGTCATGACTATGATGAATAGGTTGTGTGGGAATCTAACCACCACATATGTGGATAAAATCTAGGCCCCATTTATTTATTTCATGGTTGAGAAAGAACTCACCCCTCTTATAGGTGAGATGATTAGCTATTTGAGTAGGCAATTCTCTATAATAAAGAAGAAAACTAAGAAGCAATTTTATATGATGTCTTATCTATTTGATGCCCTACTAGCCACCACCAAGATACCTAGCCTTAGAGAATGGTTATCTAATGGGACACAAATAGTCTCCAAATATTACTCCAAGTTACATATTTTTAAATATAATGACCATATTTAATTAATTTATGATTGCATTTATCTATACTTAGTTGAGGCCATCACAAGGATCCCAATGATGAGGGTCAACCCTATAATCAAGAAGGTTTTTGAAGCTATGGGAGATATATGGCTCTATCCAGATTGCAAAATCATCAGGATTAAGGGAACCCAATACACCCCAATCAAGTTACCAATTCATGTGCCAATCAAGCTAGTAGAGCAAGAAGTAACCTACTAAATATGATATAGAATAGATGGTTTATGTAAAACCAAGAGGAAGGGACTGATCCACACCCTCACTATAACCATTGGTAGGATTGTTTTAAATAATGGGATAATATTGAGGCTGCCCCTAAACACATTACCTTTTTCAAATTGAATCATGATGAACTAAGGTAGTGGGATACCCAAGGAAGAGTTATGGGACATTAGAAATCAAAAGGAATAAATTTATTTTATGAGCATCAACTTGGTGCCTTTGACCAAATGTATACAAGGTCATTTTCATTCTTTGAGGTCTTAGGAAGACTGACTAAGAATAATATCAATCTAGAGGCTAGATTACTAAGAGAGTATAAGGGAAATGATAATATATGGTAGTTGGGATTGAGATAATACCATTTTGTAAGAGACCCATCTTATAGACCCCCTCGAACATATCCACAAATAGAAACACCAAATCTTGAGGCACAAGTTAAAAAAAGGCTAGAGGAAAGAAGACTTAATGAGGTAGCATCATCTTCAACCTAAGAAATAGAACCAAGGTCACCAATTGAAGAGTTGACATGGTAGCATTGGACCCGGGGAAATAGTTGAGGATGTACTTACAATGCTATCCAATGCTTACTAGTTTAATGAAGAAGAATCTCAAGCTAAGACAACAAAGGAAGAAAAGGGAAAAGAATTAGACTTAGGCCTAGTTCTAATGGATAACCCAAAGAGAAAATTTGAGCTAGGTATTTTTCTAGTAAGAGGTAAGAAACACAATTTGACCTTCACTCATCTTTTGAGTGAGGTAAAAATTTTAGTGAATAAAACCTAATCCAAGGCCTAACCATCCTAAATGGTTTATATATGGAAAAATATAGAAAGTTCCTAACCTACACCATCCTTAGTCAATTATAAAGTCTGTTAATATCATGGTGCATGATGAGATTAAGTCATGAATAGTGGATTTTTAAAAGGAATATGAGAAAATTATGGATGCTCTAGGGGAATTGAGTGGGACACAAATGGAGACCCCTACTCCTCAAGTGATAGAATCTTCATTTGGTGTCAAGATTGACACATTAACTACCAGTTTATAGAGGGTGACTGAAAAGAAAGACATGGTCCATGGAGAGGAGTTCACCTTCCAAAGGATAGAGCCATTCATAGGTTTGAATCATATTAAAGGACAAAATCCAAGAGAGGATAAAATATTTAAACAAAAAATTCTTGATGTAGCCCAGGGTCAGTCAGATCAATTACAAATAATGATCAAAGGTATCTTGCAACAAAATAAGAATTTGAAGGAAACTTCTATCTTATCAATCCATGAAATCGAGTTCAAGAAATTTGAAGACACCATGAGTTACTTATTCAATTATTTGAAGTTAGTAAAGACAAGTTAGGGAGTAATAAAAAAACAAATAACTATGTCTATAGGCCAAGTTAGCCAATGGAAGGTTGCAAGCTATCAAGTGAAAGATTTGATCAAGGTCTTGATTAAGGATCAAATCCCTGAGTTCAAAACCATCAACCTAGTCCACCTAAATATGTATATATCCATATTATTAGATAAAATCAAGGCCTTAAGCAACTCATCTAATCAATTAGAGGACATTTCCAAATACCTCAAGTAGTAGAAAGACAAGATGTTGAATATATTAAATAGTTTGATTAAGGAGCCCACTTTAATTAGTTAATTGGGTCTTATCATAGATGAGGAGTTCAAGCATAAAAATACTCAATTCATGCATGAAGTGAGGAACTAAGGACAAGGTAAAATAGGAGATGACAATAAGAGAATCATTGTCTATTTTTGTCATTAAAAGAGAAAATGGAAGATGTCAAGGGCATTAAGTAAGAAATGGATAGGATTGAAAAAACCTCATAAAGTATGTTGTTGAAATCCATCTTATTAATGAGAAACATTACAGAATGAAGATCATATAAGGAAGGTAGAAGAATTGATCAACACATAAATCCCAAGGCCAAACTAGTTAGGAATATCTTTTGTAGAGACATTTTAATATTTTGAAAATAGAATATTCTTTTGTTAAGGCATGTGCAATTTGTAAAAGCACATTACCTATAGGTCAGTTCATTATAGATTGTCTAGAGTATTCTAGAAAGTTATAAAGGATAGTTGTCCATGACACATGTACTAATGTAATTTGATATCACTAGCCAACATACCACCTTGATCTTCTATAAAAAGGGGTATTTTACATTGTAATAAGTGGGGGAGTTTTTGAGCCAAAAACTTGTGTAAACATTTGAGCAACTAATACAAGCAAGGAATTATGAAGAGATTGATCATATATGTTTGTGTCATTTGATATTATGGTTTCTCTTTCACTTGTTTGTTCTGACTTCTAGATTTGAATAATTCTTAGGAATTATTGGTGTGTACATTTAAATGTAGAGATATTAACTTGTGTCAATGCTAGGTTAATTAAAAGTTCTTAGGTTTATTTCATTTTCTTACTCGTCTTGCATTTGGGCCAATGGTATTTACTTGTAGGGGTAAATCTTTAAAGTGAACTTGGTTCTTCTTTGCATTATTTATATTTTCCTTAGATATTTTATTCATGTTTAATAAGATTTGATCTTATAATATTTCATGTTAAACATTGGTTAAGGGAATACCTACATGATATTTAAACTTTGTCATGATGTTTGGGATAAAGATCAATAAAATCTTTTTCCTTTGCTACCTTTACTTTTGCTCCTTTTTTAACCAAATCACGCTAGCTTATTTCAATTATAAATATCCATCTTATATTAGTATTTAGATTAGTTCTTGATCATAATTCACCATTCTTATCATAGTATACTTCATCTTTTCACAGATCAACTATTTGGCCATGGTGGCTCCCAACCACCAAACATTATAAATATTGTGAAACAACACACTTGTTGTGCCTCTATTCCACTAAGGATACAAAGATATAATAACCTATAAATAATGCATTGAATTATTAGGAATTATAAAATGAGAAGTGTTTCTTAAACACTCCAGACACTTGTGATACTGAGGAGCTTCATTAGCACTAGAAGGAGGGCATTCAATTAGATATTTGTGAATTTGTAGAATATTTGCTAATTTTGGTGTATTTTTTTCAAAGATCAATGTATTATTTACATAGCATAATTGTGTAAAGATCATTGATCTTCATAGTTTCAGACTGGTCTTTATGCTTATTTAGACAAAGATAGATGTTCTTTGAAGGTATATGCTTAATTATGGTAAAGATAGCTTAAGCTTTATCAATGTAACAAGTTTAAGGTTAATAATAGTTATATTATTCAAATACTAGTAGATCCTTTTCAAATTTGATTTCATTTGAGCTTACATGTATAAATATCATTCATACATATGTATTTGGACATATCTTTGAGATAATTTAGTTAAAGATTGATGCCCTTTGCTATTCTTCATACGCATATGTGCAAAATTTGCTTAATGTTCAAGTCTGATAATTTTTTTTCACAAAGATGAGGTTTACACATCATATTTCAAACAATATTCAAAGATAATAAGCTAAAACTACCAAGGATCTATATAAGGTCACATTTAGAAACAAGAAAACCCCTACTTTCATTAAAAATTCATAAAAGAGTGAGATCTAACAAAGGTAAACATATAATTTCAAAGTCTCTACCAACTTCACCAGTATAGGGTGATCCTATTTCAATCCCTATCAAGGTATGGCTTGGCTAGGTGGGTCCTCAATCAATGTGCTAGGTGTGGTATATGACCTCCCTTTTAATCTTGAAAAGTATTTACCAACATTTAGTCCTAATGTCTTATAACTGTAGAAAAACACATTAAAAGTTTCAAAGATGCTTTAAGATTGTTGAATGTGACTCATGAAGATGTAGCATGTATATTATCTCATTTTACTTTTAAATATGATGCATATGACTAGTTTCTTAACTTGCTTAAGGATTCAATTACTAGCTTGAATGATATTAACAATATTTTCATTGATCAATTTGGAAAAATTATCAACCCATGCATTATATACCAAAAATTCACCACAGTTAAGAGGGATTCCAATGAGAATATAAGAGTCTTCAATGTTAGGTTCCAAAATATGTTTAACAGGACCATATCCCCTTATAAACCTAATGAAGCTCTAGCTTTAGAAATCTTCAAGGATGTTACAGATCCCATGACCTCTATGTTCTTGAAAATATCTCTACTAGCTATAAACACATTGGCCTTAGATTATTATGAGGATATAGTTATCAATGAAGAAATGCAACCCCAAGGATAGGTAGCATACAACATTCCTAATGTTAATCTACATTTACCTATTCTTAATGTCATTCCCAATGCCAACCAAAATATGCTTGCCTTAAACCAACTTGTAGTCTTGAACCAACTGCCTTTGAGTTATGCACATCCTACTCAAAACATGAGATTACTAAACAATGATACTAATAGATCCCATTCACAGGATCATAAATTTATGATGCCTATATCTAATGCTAATATCCAATTTCATAACTCTAACGCACCAAAGAGTGAAAGTGACTCTATCTTGAAGATGGTCCAAAATCTTAGCACTGACTTCCTTCATTACAAAATCAAGTAGGAAATATTAGGGAAAAATTTGTTAGAAATTTATATTTTCAAAGGTTTAATAGACCCACTAATAGGTTCCAAAATTGTAGCTACCACAACAACAAGAATAATGACCCATCTGCTATCAAAAATGTAACTGATATAAAGCTTGTTGATGTTGCTTTACCTTACTACTGTAGAGTTTATTGAAATTATAAGCATGGTGAAATAGATTGTGTATAATTTTTCAATGATTTTGAAGAATTTCAAGAAGAATTAGATATTTTTGAAGTGGTCCCTAATAAAAATTATGATGTAGGAATAACCGGTTCATCTATATCATCTAATTCAACTCTCATGATGGTGACATTTTATTTCCCTTTCCAAGAGGGAAATGAACCTAAGGATATTCCTAAAGAGATTCATGTTTTTCAAAAATTTCTAATAAAGACTTATGCTTTGAGGAATAGGGAATAAAAGCAACCATTGACTACTTCAACTCCTCCAAATAACTTTGACACTCCTCTTGATACTACATCATACAACAACCCAAAGCCTCCAAAGGGAATTACCTCTAAAACTAGCCCTGAGGTATTTAAGTCTTCCAATAAGATTAGATATAATATTGTGGAAGACATGAAAAAGATCAAGGCTAACATTACCTTATATGAATTGACACAGATTACCAAGAAAATGGATTTATTGTTTGAATACTTGAGTAAAAATCTTGTTAAAACACAAAAGGTTGCAAATGCTAATGTAGCAATACACAAGAACAAGGTAGATGTCCCACCTTTCTTGTTAATAGTCATAATATTTGGTAAGAAATTGCATAATTTTTTATTAAATTTAGGTGTATATACAAACATCATGCTTGCAAGTATTTGTGAATAACTTGGTTTAGATCCAATTAAATTTTATAGGGTTGTAACTAATTTAGATAAACTAAGATTCAAAGTAATTGGTGAGTTGTTAAATGTTCACATGTGGATTGCCTCAGATCCAAGGATCTAATAGTTCATTGATATCTAAGTGGTGGACATCCCTGATGCATATGTGATTTTGTTGAGTATAGACTAGACCAAGAGATTGAATGGTTATATGTCCACATATTGTTCACATTTATGGCTACCTTGGAAGGAAGTCCCTAACCAAATCATAGAAATAGAGCCTAAAATGAAGCACATGATCATCGAGTGCAATGCTATAAATGAGATGGTCAACATGGTAGACTCTGATTTAGGAGTTTATACTCTTGAGGCTTTTAAAGGATGTTATTCTAAATTTTATCATATTATGCATGGACTATGGAAACTACATTTTGATGGTGTTAGGTGTAAGTTTGGATCTACAGTAATAATTGTTCTAACTGACCCTGTTGGTAAAAAATATCATGCTTCTTACAAACTTCAATCTCCCTATACTAAAAATATTTTTGAATATGAAGATTTCATATTAAGTTTGTAATTTTTTTAAAGTATAAATTCAAGGATATTATAGTATATGGTGACTCAGATCTAGAAGGTAAGTAGGTAAGAAGTAAGTACCAATTCAAGTTGTCATATTTCAAGAGATAAAAATTTAGAGTTTGGGATTTGATCAAATATTTTGATGCTTTTAACATCATTTCCATCCCTAGGAAAGAAAACAAGGTTGTTGATGATCTTGCCTCAGTTTTAACCAATCTTATGCCAAACCAAGACTCCCCAATCCTTAGTATTTAGTTGGTCCATGCCCTTTATTCCATGATAATGCAAACCATCTACATGTATTTAGTGATGACCAATAAATCCTAGACTTCATGAATAGCTCAAGAGTATTTAAGCTCATGTCATAAATGAATTCAATGAAAATACCCTTGATAATGATGGTGAACTTTATGGCAAGGTAATTCTATTGAATGATAATAAGATATCTAAAGGCATGATTTTCTTGGAGAGACTATTTGACCTAGACAAACTAGCTAAGACTATCAATACTTATAAAGTGAATGAGAAGGAATATAATGCAATTAAAATAGGTTCCTAAGGTCAAACTTAGCTAGTGAACATTGGTACAACTTGTATAAGAATTGAAACCAAGAGGGCTAAAGACTTGATAACCAAATATAAGGATGTAATAGCATAGTCTTATGATGACTTAAAGATCTTTGATCCAAGGGTCATAACCAATACCATACCCCTGAAAGAGACCTGCAAACCATTTAGATAAAACCAAAGGCTAGTTAACCCTATCCTAGAACTAATGATTTACAAAGAGGTCAAGAAGATCTTGGATGCCAGTATTATATTTCACATTAGACACTCCACTTGGGTAGGTAACTTAGTACTAGTCAAGAAGAAAAATGGTGAAATCAGTTTGTTCATTGATTTTAGAAACTTGAATAGAGCATCTACTCTCTTGACCAAGTTATCCAAATTGTTTTTGGTTCTGCTATGATGTCTTTTATTTATGAATTTTTAGGTTACAACCATGCACTTATAAATAAGGAAGATAGGATGAAAACTACATTTACAATGAAATGGGGCACTTTCACCTCCAAGAGAATGTCATTTGGGTTAATCAATGTAGGGTCCACATTCCAAAGATCCATGGATCATTCCTTCTAAGGTTTGATAGGTAAATACATTATTATATACATGAATGACCTAACTATCTTTTCTAAAAATAGGGAGGATCACCTCATGCACTTACAATAGGTATTTGAAAAGTGCAGAAGGTATGGGATTTTCCTCAACCCAAAGAAGAGTATTTTCTATGTCAGTAAGGGAAAACTATTAGGACATGTTATTACTAAGGAGGGAATATCTATAAACCTTGATAGAGTATATTCAATATCTAAGATAGAGCCCCCTAATAATAAGAAATAATTGAAGTCATTCTTTGGAAAAATTAACTTTATAAGGAAGTTTATTTTTGGCTTTGTAGAGATTGTGAAGCCATCAAATGATATGCTAAAGAAGGATGTCAAGATCACTTGTAATGATGAGACCAAGAAGGATTTCAATGACATCAAGGGAACCATTAGATAAGCTTCGGTCCTGGTAAGTCCAAATTTATCTAAATATTTATATCTTTACTTTGCTTTTGATCATACCATAGCTACAGTTCTAACTTAGAAAATGGATGGATGTGATAATCTTATAGATTTTATGAGAATTAATTTTAAAATTTTTGAGTTTAACCATTATTTGATTGATAAGAAAGCATTTTATTTAGTTAAGGTAGTAAACAAGTTTAGGCACTATATTCTTAGGAATAAGGTGTATATAATTCTAATAGACCCTTCTACTAAACTCATGATAAGTCAAATTGAAATATGAGAAAGGAGAGGTAAATGGATGTCTGCGATCCAAAAATATGACATTGAAATGAAGACTGACAAATTGGTAAGGTGCTAAGGTTTAATTCAGTTGATTGCCAATACTAATCCCAAAATAAGGGTTATGTAGGTAGAACAACAAGTTTTTTACCCAATGATTGGTATGATCTTATTGTTCATTTAATAATCAATGGTTATTGTCTTGAATGATTGATCAAGGAATAAAGGAGAGCTCTAAGACTCAAGGAAACTCATTTATTAATAAAAATGGAGTGATATGTAGAAAAAAATTGAGGGTGTTTACTTAAGGTGTGTATCTAATGAAGAAGTAGATGAGATCTTGAGCACTTTTCATGAGAAACTAGGGAGTGAACATCCATCTAGAAGGACCACAACCCAAAATATCCTTAGAGTTGGTTATTACTAGCCTACTATCTTCAAGGATGACCACAAGCATGTAAGATAATGCCATTCATGTCAGATATTCAACACTAAATAGCCTAAGGCAAACATGCCATTAAATCTAGTAATGATTAACAAGCCATTTGCTCAATGGGGGTTAGACTTTGTAGGGGTCATAAAACCCAATTTCTTGAACGGTTACAAGTACTCCTCACTATGATTAACTAATTTACTAAATAGATGAAATCAGTGGCAACCAAGTAGTGTAGAACTAAAGAAGTGATCAAATTCTTAGAGGAAAACATATGCACTAGATTTATAACTCTAGTATCTCTAGTCTGCGATAATGGATCTGCTTTTATATCCATTGATATGATTGATTGGGCATATGAAAACAACATTGTTCTCAAGTTATAATCAAACCATTATCCTCAAGGTAATGGGGTATCTAAATAAACAAATAATAACTTGATGAAGGCAATAAAAAAGTATGTAATAGATAAACCTAGAACATGGGACAAGATATTTAAGTATGCCCTTGGGTAGATAGAACAAGAGTCAAACATGATATCAAGACATCACCATTATTATTGGTATATGGTCAAGAACCTATATTCCCCATCACACTCAAGATTCCAACATATAGGTTCATGCAAGAGCACATGAGGGAGGACAAGAGTTTGTACATTCAAGGTTGTTGGACATTATTTAGATGGAAAATGCAAGAAAAGAGGCTTTTACTAGCTTTAGCAGGCACTAAACCACAATAAAAATGTGGTTTGATAAAATTTCAAAGATAAAGGTGTTTAGGCAAAGGGACTTAGTTATTATTTAGGACAAGGCATTTAAGCCTAAAGGTAAACATGGAGAGTTCACAACTTTGTGGATTGGTCCCTATCAGATTGTAGAGACACTTAGAGATAACAACTTTAGACTGAAAGACTTACAAGGAGTAGAGTTCACTCTACCTACCAATGGGTAGTACCTTAAGCAATAATTTTTTATTGCTCCACCTATATTATTATTGGATTAAACTATACTAATAGTTAGAGTTAGTGTAGGTAGGATATATTAGTTTCTTTTTTGTTCTTTCCTTCCTACCCCTTGCTTGTGCATAGTATTTATACATATTTGTTTACTTGTTTCCTTTTACTTTTGTTCCTTTGATTTTTATTTGGTGTGTTTATTTTATATTATTTGTTCCTTTCTTCTAATAAGTCTTTTGGACAACCCTTAACTCAAATTTCACCTATTTTCTTAGGAACTCCATAGTTCGGGAATGTAGGTATAAACCCCTCAACACTTGTTGATCATGGATGGTTGAAATATGAGCTTAATGTTATAGTTTTGGTAAAATAGTAAGGAATAATGGATAGGTTGATTTTTTCATGAGATATTAAACATTTTTTTGATCTAGACTTGGTTTTAAGAAGAATTACACATGTGGAATGAAAGCCAGAATTGTTAAGACATAATCATGTTTGCACTTAACAAACACTATTGCCTAAGACAAAGTTTGAAACCAAGGATGATTACTTGAAGACCAAACATTTTATGAAATACCTAAACTTGGATAACTTGGTTCCAAACCTCTACTAGAAAGCCAAAAATTATCTAAAAAATATAAAAATTAGAGCTTATTACAAAATTAAAAAGCTTTATAAGTAGAGGTGGTTTTGGTAATCTCCAGTAGAGCTATGGATGCCTTAGCTAAAAGTAGAATAAGGCCTTGAGTGGACCCAAAGGCATCTTTGATAGGGATATGGATGCCTGGCTGGCAGTAGAGTAATGCCCAAGCCTTCCCTAAGTTAAGCATGGTTCATAAAAAACATATAAATATGCTATACATCAATGTTAATAGTTAAAGTCATGAAATATGGAAGTGTTCCCTAAATATCATGGAGAATAGTAAGTGGAATCAAAGCACACACACAACATGACTAGGTTTTAATGTTTGATCCCAATTTTGCATGTGCAATACTTGTTTAAACCATGAATTGATCTAAATAATGGTTTTTAATCAAGTGGAATAGGTAACTTAGTTATTAGTGCAAACCAAAGTCTATGAATTCTAACATATTTCTATGTTTCCCTCAAAATTCATCATTTGTTGAGTTCAACATACCTCCATTATTTAAAAATGGGGATCCTTGTGTCAAATTATGAAAATTTGTACCTTAAAATTGAAAATTTACTTGATTAGATTATTACTAGCATGTTTGCACATTATTTTTATTTGAAGATTATCCACACCTAGTTTGGTTGACATATTTGTGCATAATTTTGGTTTCCCCTTGTCTAAATTTTCTAACATTAGATATTTGTGTTTCAGATTGCATGTTTGATGGAGCCTTCCTTGAATAAACTATGCCTAGATTTTGTGATTTAAATATCAATGTGATATTTTACTAGTTGTTAGTCTATTGAAAATCAAATTGAATTCATGTCTGAGCATCTTGAAACCTTCATTCAAATTACTCAAATTTGGCAGGAACAATTTATGTGGGGACACTTTAAATATGCCATGGAATTAGTTTAATTTTTATATTGAGGTTTAGTCATGTTTATCAACACAACCAAACCTTAGTCTAAAAATTCATACTTGGTCTCATTTATATGCCATAACCCTTGGTCCCTTTGTTATAAACTTAGCTTAAAATCTTAGTCCTAGATTTTTGATTCATGTTTATTAACATTAATAAAAATTATTAGTCTTAAGACTTTACTCTAAGTTACATGTAATTATTGAGCATTACTTAAACATTATTTTTTTCCATAGGACCAATGACCCATTTTTACTCAAGAGAGGTTAATCTAATGGTACAAGATGAGACTCTTGATCAATGATACACATTTGATTAGACAAAAAAGATCCAACAATGTGAGATGAATATCATCCATGCCACAGACTTAACTTAATTTTTATCCTAAGGCTTAGTCATGTTTATTACCACAAACAAACCTTAGTCTAAAATTTTATGCTTGGTCAATTTATGTCTCGAGCCCCCTTGCCCCTTTCATCATAGCATGGATCAATGAAACACATTTTTTTTTATAATTGAGATTGAATGGTGCATGTAAATTCAATAAACCAAGATCCCAATTAATGGTATACATTTTTTTGAGTGAGGATGATCTGATGGTGCATAATTGAAGTTAAAAAAGATAAGTTTTAGGCCCCAGGATAAACATCAAGCACTTTACTGAGGATCAATTATACATATTCAAGCATACAGATTCTAATCAATGGTGCATAATAACTCAAAGCTTCATTAGAGCCCTGATTAAGTGAGAAAGTGATAAGTGTTATAATTTCAACAAAAAATATTGAGAAACCAATGGTGGTCCACCCCTTAAATTTAGATCCAATGAAACACATTGATCTAGCCTAGGATGATCTAACAGTGCGATATTGACATTGACATTTTAATAAAGATTAGGATGAATGCAAAATGTTAAGTGGCACATCTATATACCACAAAATTAAAGATCAAACATCTTTGAATATCGATGGTATGAGTTAAGACATACACATTATGATCGATGGTCCATAAAGTAGGGACGTAATCCAATGATTGAGATTAACAACACGTATTCATTTGGGTTGAGGATGATCCAATAGTGTGAGATCTAGGTGGAATTTTAAACATAGGATAAATGCAATGGTGAAAAGTGTCACAACCACAAGAAATATTACAAGATAGCCAATTGAATTTAATCCTTTGGATCTAGATCAATGGTCTATAGTAATCCATGTAAAATAATTGGATGACACAAGATGAGTGAAGAAATTTATAAAGGTAATGGTCATTTCTTAAAAAATTAATGAGCAGTTTATCACAACAATGCTATAGAGATGCCACAGTGGCACCACATAAATAGGAATCTATAGATTTGAAGATCTTTTAGGCTAAAAAAGGTAAAGGTATAAATGCTCAATGTAAACCAAATCTAAGGCAAGATGTTCATACAAACTTGACAAGATGATGCCATTAAATCTCTGAGAAGACCTTCAAAAAAGCCTTAACATGTATAAAAACCCTAATTCGATCTTGTATTGATCACAATCGATCCAAGGAAATTTGGATTATCATCTGAGCTAGATCAATTTAATTTAGATCTGAAGTGTAATCTACTAGTTGATAATTTGATTGAATTCAAACCATGGAAGCTTGAAAAGGCACTTCTAGGGATGATGTGGAGCTTTGTCTGATCATATATGTAGAGGGAAGAATTTTCAAAGATACAAAGTTTGATGCCATCACTTTGAACACTAGAGACATTCATTGGTCCAAGATATTTTTTAAAATTAAAGAACAACTAGTCATAACAAAAGAGGAGGAGAAGAATGTGTCTACAAGGAGGAGATACTATGACATAGTGGCAATCCAGATGATAACTATACATTTCATTGTAGTAAACCCTAAGGTAATACATGTCTTAGACATCCTTGATCAGATTTTTATAGATGCTAAAATTGATTAGGGCATGATAGTTCATAAGCATAGCTTTAGGAAAATTACCTATATTTTGCCTATAGCCTTTGAGAACTACTATAAATTACCCAACCCCCAAGTATATGTAACCATAATCAATGAGTGGGCCAAGAATAATGACCTAAATACCATCTTTACCCCATGGATATATTTTGGGAATCAAGTGTTCTCTGACTTCAATGACAACATACTAATTAGAAAATTTAGACATAGGATCAAGATGATCATGATTATGATGAATAAGCTATGGGATTCTAACCACCACATATATGGACAAACTTTGGGTCCCCTTTATTTATTTGATGGTTGAGAAAGAACTTATCCCTCCTCTAAGTGAGATGATTAACACTTGTTTGAGTAGGTAGTTTTCTACAATCAAGAATAAAACTAAGAACTAATTCTGTATGATATCTTACTTGATGGATGCTCTACTTGCCACTGCCAAGATCCATAGCCTTAGAGAATGGTCACCTAATGGGAAACAAATAGTCTCTCAATATTACTCCAAGTTACATATTTTAAAATATAGGGACCATATTCAATTCATTTTTTATTATGTTTATCCAATCTTAATTGAGGCCATCACAGGGATCTTAATGATGAGGGTCAACCCTCTAATCAATAAGAATGTTGAATCCATGGGAGATATATGGCTCCATATATATTACATAATCATCAAGATTTAGGGACCAATGTAACCGACTTAAGCTACTAGTTCACGTGTCAATCAAGTTAGCAGAGTGATAAGTAGCCTACCAAATATTCAATGGGATAGATGGTTTGTGTAAAACCAATAGGAAGGGACTACTCTACACCCTCCCCATAACCATTGATAAGACTATGTTTCAATAATGGGATAATATTAAGGTTGTCTCTAAACACATGACATATTTCAAATTTTATCATGATGAACTAAGGCAGTGGGATCCAAAAGGAAGAGTTATGGGACATTTGAGAGTAAAAGGAATAAATGTAGTTTATGAGCATCAGCCTGGTTCCTTTGACCCAATGTATACAAGTTCATATTCAATCTCTAAGGTCTTGGGAAGATTGAAGAATCATAAAATCAATGTAGAGGTTGGATTTCTAAGGGAGCATCAGGGAAATGATGATATATGGTAGTTGGGACTAAGACAATACCATTTTCTAAGAGGCCCATATTTTAGACCCCCTCCAACATAGCCACAAATAAAGACACTAAAACTTGAGGCACAAGTTGAACAAAGGCCAGAGGAAAGAAGACTTGATGATGTAGCATAATATTCAACCTAGGTTTTAGAACTAGGCTCACCAATTGAAGAGATTGACTTGTAGCATTATACCCTACGGAAACATTTAAGGATGCACTTACAATGCTATCTAGTTCTTGAAATTTTTATGAAGAAGGAGCTCAAGCTAAGGAAACAAAGGAAGAAAAGGGTAAAGAATTAGCCTTAGGCCTATTTTCAAAGGATACCCCAAAGAGAAAAGTTGAGCTACCTATTTTTCCATCAAGGGGTAATAAACCCAAGTTGACCTTCACTCATCCTTTGGGTGAGGTCAACATTTTTAGTGAAGAAAACCCAATCCAAGGCCTAATCATTTTTGAATGGTTTATATATGTAACAATGTAGAAATTTCCTACCCTACACCATCCTTTGGAAATTACAAAGTCTATAAATATCATGGTGCATGATGAGCTTAAGCCATAGATTATGGATTTGAAAAAGGAAGAGAATAAAAAGATGGATACTCTAGGGGAATAAAGTGGGACACATATGGAGACCCCTACTCCTCAAGTGACATAATCTTTGCATGGTGTCAATTTTGACCCAACAACTTATCATCTATAGAATGTGACTAAAAAGAATGCCATGGTTGTTGGAGAGGAGTTCACCTTCCAAAGGACAGATCCATTCATAGGTTTGAATCCCATTTAAGGACAAAAGCCAAGAGAAGACAAAATATTTGAAGAAATATTATTTGATGTAGCCCAAGCTTAGTCAGAGCAATTACAAACAATGATTAAAGGTATCTTGAAGCAAAACAAGGATTATAAAGAAAATGCTATCTTATCAATACATGAAGATCAGCTCAAGAAATTTAAATACACCATGACTGAATTGTTTAATTATTTGAAGTTAGTAAGGACCAAGTAGGGAGTAATAAAGAAACAAATTGCTATGGATATAGGCCAAGTTGGCCAATGGTAGGCTGCAAGGTATCAAGTGATAGATTTGATCAAGGTCTTGCCTAAAGATCAAATCCTTAAGTTCAAAACCATCAACTAGCCTAGCTAAATATGGCTATGGCCATATTATTGGACAAAATCAAGGCCTTGAGAAATTATTCCAAGTAATTAGAGGACATTGCCAAAGACCTCAAGCAATAGGAATATAAAATGTTTCATTTATTGAACATCTTGATCAAAGAGACCACTTCACTTAGTTCATTGGCTATTATCACAGATGAGGATTTAAAACATATAACTACTCATTTCATGTAAGAAGTGAGGAACCAAGGATAGGGAAAAACAAGAGATGACAACAAGAGAATCATGAGCCTACTTTTGTCATTAGAATAAAAAATGGGAGATGCTAGAGGCATCAAATAAGCAATGAAGAGGGATGAGAAAAACCTCAAGGACTTACAAAATTAAGAAAAGGAACTCTTCATGAAGCCCATTCTTTACCTCCATCTTATCAATGAGCAACATTAAATAATGAATATCCTATAGGGAATGTAGAAGACTGCATCAACACAAGGATCCCAAGGCCAAACTAGTTAGGAATATTATTTTGTAGAGACATTGTAATATTTTGAAAACATAATATTATTTTTTAAAGGCATGTGTAATTTTTAAAAGTCAATTACCTATAGGTTAGTTCATTAGGGAGTATCTAGAGCATTCTATAAAGTTATAAATGACAATTTTCTAAGACACATGTACTAAAGTAATTTGACATCACTGATTGACATACCACCTTATTATATAAAAGGGGTATTATCCATTGTAAAAATGGGGGAAGTTTTTGAGCCAGAAACTTGTGTGAACTTTTGAGAAACTAATACAAGTAAGGAATTCTAAAAATATTGTTCATAGTTATTTGTGTCATTTGCTATTATGATTTCTCTTTCACTTGCTTATTCTGACTTCTAGAATTTAATGGTTCTTAGGAATTATTGGTGTGTACATTTAAATGTAGAGATATTAATTTGTGTCAATGATAGGTTAATTGAAAGTTCTTAGGTTCATTTCATTTCCTTACTCTTCTTGCATTTGGGCTAATGTTATTTGCTTGCAGGGGTAAATCTTTAAAGTGATATTGGTTCTTATTTGCATTATTTGTATTTTCCTTAGATATTTTATTGATGTGTAATAAGATTTGATCTTATGTTATTTAATGTTAAACATTGGTTAAGGCCATGCCTAGATGATATTTAAACTTTGTCATGATGTTTGGGATAAAGATCAACATCTTTTTTTTGCCTGTCTTTCCTTTTGCTCCCTTTTTAACTAGATCACTCTAGCTTAATTTTGATTGTAAATATCCATCTTAGATTAGTCTTTAGATTAGTTCTTGATCATAATTAACCGTTCTTATCATAGTATGCTTCATCTTTTACATAGATCAACTATTTATCCATGATGGATCCCAACCACTAAAAATTATAAATATTGTGAAACAACCCACTTGTTGTGGCTCTATTCCACCAAGGATACAAAGATATCACAACCTATAAGTCATGAATTGAATTATTAAGAATTATAAAATGAGAAGTGTTTCTTAAACACTCTAGGCACCTGTGATACATGTTTAAGCATTAACAAGAATATGGTGTAAACCTTAACAATTTTTTTAAATTAATTTTTAAAAATATTTAAGGGTTGTGGAGTGTTAAACTGATCATTATCCATTTTTTATTAAAAAATGGCTTGAATTCAAACTCTCCTTTGACTGAGCTCTGTTAAGATCTCTATTCATTGCCAATTATATTAATTTATGTATGTTCATGGTGGAAAGAGAATATTTGGGAAAGATAATCCCCTTCATTTTTTTGATCATTGAGGCTTTTAATTCACAAACTTAGATTTATACTTGAATCTACCTTCTTGAGTTTGAAGACAATATTAAAAGTTGAGCATAATTCTTATGCTTCCTTGGAATAATGTCTTTTCCTTGATTCATGCATACTTGGGTGTTGTGCATGTTATTATTGCTTATGATCTTGGTTAGTGTGTTGGACTTGGTGTTTATTATCTATTGTTAAATTTTATTTTATTAAATGTTTGACTTTTCATATGTGTACCCTGGCTTGTGTCACCTATATGCTCATAATTTCTTGGTAAAATCCAAATGCCTAATTCCACCATAATGATAATGGTTGGGGTGGTCAAAGCCATCAATGGTTGGGATCATCAAGTTGTACCTTGGGTTTTATCACTTATATATCATATACTTATCACCTTTAGATTAGATTTTCATGCTTATGATTGATGGATCCATCATGTTTAGTATGTTTTATTTTTTTTTCTAATCACAATAGTGTCATTAATGTAAATGATTCTTATGATTATATTATAAGACTTGTATCATGTACTATGGTGATGTGGTATGATTGTGTTAGTGGTACACATGCATGACAATGCACACTACATGCATGGTAGCATCATAATGCACAAGTATCAAGTAATAATTAAATTTATTATATAATTTTGATCTTTAATATTTATTGAATGGTTGTAACATGTTACTCTTGTAAATTCATACTAAAATGTGGTTATTTTTCTTATGAATTAATGATAGATGAATCCATTACTCTTGAAATTTATAATGCTTCTAACTTCATATTCATTAGTGTTGTATCTTTACCATTTTGGCATATGGAAGTGAACTATACAATGTTATTCTTGTTTAATTTTTTACATGAGGACTATCTCACCTTGAGGTGTATTATATGCTTAAGTTTAAAATCTTTTGATTATTTTACAACATATATATGGTTATATGCAAACCATAAAAATATTATAGAAGTATGAATAAGGATGCAATTTGGTCTTGAAAAGAAATTGATCATTGTTACTAAGTTATTGATTTTAGTTTGAATCTCTCCTAGTTCCAATAAGTATGTAGAGTTGACCTTAATTGGAGAGGTTTATTGATGAAGGTTGCTAATCATACTTCCTGGTTATTGAATCATGGAATGTTATGCAAGTTGAGTTGAGTTTGAAAAAAGTGTATATTCCTTGGTGAATCACTATTCTATATTTATTTTCATATATATATTATTGTTACATTTTTATTATGATGATATTTTAAATATTTTTTTCCATGAGAAGCTGAAACAATATTGACTTAATATATCTGCTGGAAATCTTATAGCTAGTCTTGCTAAACCTCTTGTGTGTTATCTGAATAACTTAATCCATTAACCAATTATACATTTATTATATACTTCTATGTCAAAATGGATTCTATACATCTAGAGTAAGAATTTGTTTAAATCTCTTAGAGTGACTATATTTCATCATCTTTGATCATATTAATCCTTAATAGATAGCTAAAACTATTCTTATACCTCTTTAGAACTCTGGGTATTATAGTTTCCTTGAAAAAGTGTTGTAACTTACATTGACTCTAAAATCATTAACATGGAATCTTTGATAAATGGCAAGTTTAACTATGGCTGATCTCCTTGGGTTTAATACAAAAAGTGAACAAGTAAGGATGAATAGATGCTGATCTTTCTAATGATCATGGTATAATTTTAGTATGCATTTTCATGGTATATATATTGAAATGAATAACTCCACATGAATGGAATGTGCTAGTTATGAATAATTTAAATGTCTACTTTAATTTAATATGCCTACATTTATGTGGGAAAGATTTGGCATGAGGCATCTAAACTTAAAGGACTTGGAGTTAATTAACTGATATAGTAGACTTGATTTAGTACATTTATTACTAAATCAAATAAATATAGAAGTCTATTTGACTTGAGTTAAATTCTATACTACAAATTCAATCAAGTAATATATATAAATTGGCTATGTGTGATTTGAATTAGTGAGCCATGGATATGTTGGAGAGTTGTTTGGACTATTAACATATATGCTTAGGGGAACCTAAAGTTAATTATTTTGCAACTTATTTTGATGAACACTTATTTCCAAAGCAATTAAGTGTTATAGGCTTTGACTACATTAATATAACCTTTCATATGCTATATATATATATATATATATATATATATATATATATATATATACATACACACACATATATATATATATATACATATATACATATATATATATATATACATATATACATATACATATATATATATATATATACATATATATATATATATATAGATATACATATACATATATATATATATAGATACATATATATATATATATATATATATATATACATATATATATACATATATATATACATATACATATATATATATATATATATACATACATATATATATATATATATACATACATATATATATATATATATACATATATATATATATATATATATATATATTGAATAGATTTTTTGTTATTTTCCATTACCATGATTGGGCTTAACCCCAAGTTAGATTTTAGGGTGGTCTAATCTAAATTACTCTTAGTTGTTACATATGTAGTAGCTACATGTATGACAAGGAGTAGTTGTTATCTTCAACTCTCAAACAAGACTCTATTAGATGCTTGAGATATTAAGCAGGTTTAGCCAATAAATAAATGGTCATATTGGTGGGAGTTATCAATAATTGTATAGATTTGTAAGTTTAATAGTGTGTGCATGCACATAATTACACCCCAAACTATATACTCCTTATCAAGAACATGTTCCCATATGGGACTCTTTATTGGTGATTTGGTCCTAGTGACATGTATACTATTGACTAATAGAGCATTGATTGGAATTACCCTTGTGTGAAAATACACTTTGATGTACTCTTGCATCATCCAATTGTGTTTGGGCCTAACATGCAATATTGCTTTGTACTTTGAAGTGAAACAATTCCTAATTTTTTTTTTGGCAGGGGGGGTTGTTTCATGTTTGTCATCAA
This sequence comes from Torreya grandis, assembly GCA_037957365.1. NCBI lineage: Eukaryota > Viridiplantae > Streptophyta > Pinopsida > Cupressales > Taxaceae > Torreya > Torreya grandis. The sequence goes on along the minus strand of JARHVA010001490.1, from coordinate 994,793 downwards.
TTATTTTTACCTACAATAATATGGAAGCTTTTGTATTTGATATTTATACATTATTTACTAATATATATGATTATTTTTTTCCACGTCACTAGTGAATTGATCTTTCCTTTTCATATGTGAAAGATTATTTCAAATAATATGTGTAATTTGAATATGTTTCTAATAAAAAAATATTGCCTTTCTTTTGTCTTCTAATTTTTTTATTATGTAGAAATCTTGTCATAATATGTGTTTTTTGTATATGAAGTATCCATACATTCTCCCACTCCAATAGTTTTAAATAGTGTATGAGATACGTGTTAGTATTAATCAATGGGATTTAAAATTATTTCAGTTTTATACTTAATAATCTATGATATTTTACTTACCATTCATATTACTATCATATTAATATTTGATTACATAATTTAGATTATTATATATGTGAAATTTTCTCATGTGTCTATATGTGAAATTTTCATGTTTTATTTTGTTAATTATTATATACGAATAGATATTTTTATTTACTTTAATTGGCTGACATATTCAATATGTATGCATCTTATTAAGTTGGATGGGTTGTGTAGGTGTTATAATATAATAATATTTACATTGATATTATGACATTTTGCAACATTTTAAAGGGTTATTATCTACTATAAATATATGATCATGTTTATCATATATAAATTTCATGCCTCTATGGAATGTATAAGGTTCAATGTCCATCACATGATCCCTTTTCATGATGTGAAATATTATTTTAAATAGTATATTTAAGTTGAATAAGTTTTTGATTAGAAAATATTTCCTTTCCTTTGTCTTCTATTTTTGGTTCTTAAGTAAAAATCTTATTGTTATCTATGTTTTTCATATATGAATTATCAGTACATTTTCACACTCTAATAGATTTAAATATACATGAGACAAGTGTTATTATTCATCAATAGTATTTAAAATTACTTCAATTATATAATTTATTATCTATGATATTTTCCATATTAGTCTTATTACTATCACAATAATCTTTGACTGCACAATTTAGATTTTCTAAATTTACCAATAGTAGCAGCATTTTAATTTTTTCATGTGTCTATGTGTGAAATTTTCATGTTTTGTCTTCTTAATTATTATGTATAAATAGTATTTTTATTTACATTAATTGACTAACCAACCACATATGTATTCATATTATTAATTTGGATGGGTTTTTAAGGTGTTATAAGAGAATAACCTTACATTGAGATTCTACAATTGTATAATAATTGAAAGGGTTATCAACTAACTTTAAATATATGATGATATTTGTCATATATAAAATTAATGCATATGTAGAATGTATAAGGTTCAAGATCCATCACATCATCCCTTTTCATGATGTGAAATATTATGTAACATAATATGTGTAAGTTTAATATGTTTCTAATAAAAAATTTCACCTTTCTTTTGTCTTCTAATTTTTGTTCTTAACTAGAAATCTTGTCATTATCCTTATTTTTCATGTGTGAATTATCCCTAAATTTTTGCACTCTAATAGGTTTAAATAGATTATGAGGCAAGTTTTATTAGTCATCAATGTTATTTAAATTTATATCACTTTTATACTTTATCATCTATGAGGTTTTGCATATCGGCCATATTACTATCATAGTGATTTTTGATTGTACAATTTGGATTTTCTAAATATACCAATAGTGGTAGCATTTTAATTTTCTCATGTGTCTATGCATGAAATTTTTGTGTTTAATTTTCTTAATTATTATGTATGAATATATCTTTTTATTTACCTTAATTGACTAAACAACCACATATGTATGTATTTTATTAAGTCGAACAAGTTATGTAGGTGTTGTAATAGAACAATCTTTACATTGAGATTATGTCATTTTAAAATATTTGAAAGGATTATCATCTACTATAAATATATGTTCATCTTTTTCATATATAAATTTCATCTATCTATGGAGTGAATAAGGTTAAATCTCCATTACATGACCCCTTTTCATGATGTGAAATATTATTCCAAATAATATGTGTAAGTTGAATGCATTCCTGATCAAAAAATATTGTCTTTCCTTTGTCTTCTATTTTTTGTTCTTAACTAGAAATGTTGTTTTTATCTATGTTTTTTGTATATGAATTATCCCTAATTTTTCACACTCTAATAGGTTTAAATAGAACACGATACAAGTTTTAATATTTTTCAATTGTATTTGAAATTATTTCACTTTTCGGCTTTATCATCTATGATATTTTTCATAGCAGTCATATCATTATCATCGTAATCTTTCACTGCACAATTTAGATTTTCTCATGTGTCTATATGTGAAATTTTCATGTTTTATTTTCTTAATTATTATGTATGAATAGATCTTTTTATTTACTTTACTTGACTAACCAATTACAAATGTATGCATATTATTATATTGGATGGGTTGTGTATGTTTTATAATAGAATAATATTTACATTAAGATTATTTTATGATCATGATTGTCATATATAAATATCATAACCTCACCAAATGGCACATTCATATAACCAATGTATAATGTTTAGTTACATGTTTTATTGGATTATGATCAAAATTTGACTAATATTTGTGTGTGTGTGCAAATGTGCGTTTGCATGCACACATGTGCATGTGTGCATGTCTGCATGCATGCATGGGTGTGTGTGTGTGTGTGTGTGTGCGTGTGTGTGTGTGTGTGTGTGTGTGTGTGTGTGTGTGTGTGTGTGTGTGTGTGTGTGTGTGTGTGTGTGTGTGTGTGTGTGTGTGTGTGTGTGTGTGTGTGTGTGTGTGTGTGTGTGTGTGTGTGTGTGTGTGTGTGTGTGTGTGTGTGTGTGTGTGTGTGTGTGTATTTAAGTGGGGCATAAATTTATTATTCCTAGAAGATAAAGTGGTTTGTAAATGTTTATGCATATATATGTATATACTCCAACTTGGGCCATTGAGTTTCTAGTTTAGGTGATATAAGCTTGCAATTTTTGGTAAGCCCATAAACTTGCATTGGTTATTATGAAATTTTGTAAATTATGGTAATGTTTGGGTATGTATAAAGAAAGGATGTTTTGATTTTTTTATAGTCTTAATGTGTTGGTGGTATAAGGGGTTTATTCTAGGCTCATCGACTTCTTACAATGAAAAGGTTTTTGACCTTGATGGGCCATGAAATTATAATGGCATTTGAAACATACCTTGAGGCAAAAGTATTTGATTCTATGGTTTGTTGTATGGTGTTTGATTATCTATCATTTGGGTTGTTGACTTTGAAGGAGAGTGAGGATAGTATTAGAAAAAAGATAGGGTTTTTAGGACTGTGTTTGGGTGGTGCCATGATGAGGTCAGTAAAGGAAGGATATAACAGGGAGAGAAAAGAATATTAAATGGAAAGAAAGGAGAGTTGATGTAGAGCTAGTAGCATTGGAAGAAATAAAAGGGTGCAAATTATGGTTTTCTATTATTGTTGGTGTGGCACCATTATTTGGGAAAAACATAAACAGAACCCTTCTTATCATTTTAACAATCATGTGTTTTCCTCTTTCTAGTTTAAATTTTATAATTGAAATTATGTTTTAATGTTGCAAGTTATGTAAAGAACTTGGTTGGGTATATTCTCATGTGGGTATATTTTTTTATTACCACACGAGCTTATGCCATGACCAGAGTAGTAGTAGGGTTTGTGTATGTAGATTTGGGTGAAAATATCTTTTTATTGTGTTATAATGAAAATAAATCTAGGTATAACCTTAGACAATGCTCTTGTTTTCATTAATTGAGTCATCTATTGGTTTTTGGATCTATTATGCCATAGTGGTTTGAACAGCATTTGGGTAAAATGGATTGGATTCGTATGATTTTAAGAATCATTTTAATTATTGCATTTTCATGTTGAGGTTTATGATAAATATATTTGTGTGTATTTTTTTCATATGATAAAGATGTGGTGATTTCCTAGAATTTGGCACCGCCCATTTAAAATAAAAATTTAACTGTAGTTTGAAATCTTGTTACCCCAATTTTGTGGTAAATATGGGTCACTACATTTGATAGACTATTTTGTGGTTCTAATTGTTTAGATTGAAACAAAATTTAGTTTGCGGTGATTCAATAACGTATAACTTAAAACTAGTATGTTGACATGATATGTTTTCCATAAATGATAAATGAAAACCACTTTTTTGAATGTTTATATTGTTTTTGGGTTACTAAAATATGTGGAATGTAATTGCAAGTTTAGTTGGCTACTTTATGTAATGATGCTGGAAAATGATATTTACAAGAGAAGGAAAGAGTTATTATTTATGTATTATTTATTATATGGGTTTTTTGAACTTGAGATCAGGTTTAAAACTCCATGTTTACTCTTGGAAGGGGTGTTGGATTGTTATCTTTTAAGTTTGAAATTTTGGATGCATTCCTAAAATTATTTTGAAAACAAGATCCAACACAAATGATTGTGATCATCCTATTGTGTAAGATAAATCTGATCTTTTGGTTGTCTCTTTTCATGTGACATTTAATTTTTTATCAGCTAATGAAGGTTTGTAGAAATGAATAAACCATTATTTTGTACTATTGATTCATTGATTGAAAAGTTTAGTATTACCTTTTTCTATTCATACATCTAATTCTATTGAGTGGAAAGAAAATTAATTTTTGTTATTTTATGAACTTTCTATTGTGAGATATTAATATGAGCAAACAAGATTTTTATATGCTTTGTAATGCATTTGTTTACAAGAATATATTGATTTCTTTATGCATTTTAAATACTTTATCTTACCTTGAATGTTATACTCAATAAGAGAGAAATTAGATTGATTTAAAGTAAAAAAACAATTATGACTAGAAGAGAGTAGGAATACTCTTTGTTATTATAGATCATAATATGATTGTTAAGTACATTGTTGATGTCATTTTATAGGCACTAATTGAGTGTATATTACCCTTATTGTTTAGGAGGTTTATACAATAGTTTCATTGATGACTTACCCTTTTGAAAAAGAAAATTAAGGATTAAGTGGCTGCCTAAATTCATTTTATGTGGAATTAAGTTAGTTTGAATTGTTTTACTCTTTCTAAACTTGATTTATTAAAATAAAATTTAACTCTTAGAATATTAACTAAAAAGGAATTAACATTGCTATATTTATGCTAACACATTTATTTCACCCCTTTATAGTGTGGGAGATTATAATATAGTTAGCTTTTCCTTTTGTGAAATTGATTATCTAATTATATTGTCACCTGCTTAAAGTGTTGTGTTTTCCAATGATATCCCAAGATAAAATTTGGGTTGATCAATTAAAATTGGTTATTTTTCTTGTATTGAATTACTTGTTTTAGTTTTATTACCTCTTAAAGGCTTCCATGTTTCTAAATTTGACACTGATATGGTATTATAATGGTTTCTTTAGGTATATGTCCTTTGGTTTGTATATATGATAGAACTACCAGTCAATAGACCATTATTCAACCTACTTGTATCAGTCTTAATCATTTGATATTAATATATGGAAGTGTGGATTATTGTATGCAAAAAATATATTTTTATCTTTGCAGTATCTCGTATTGTGTTCATAATTGACATCCTTATATTAAGGTTATTCTGATACATTACAGTTGTATGCTAGAGTGACATTGCCCATAAACATGTTTAAGTTATCAATCTTATTTATATCATATTTGGATTTTAATCAAAGGATATCCTAGTTAGTTGGATAACAATTTGTTATAGACGCATTATGTTATGTTATAGTGGAACTTGTTATCAAGATAATATTGTAGTTATTCATATTTTAGTCTTTAGGTAATTGACAAGCTAATAAATAATTTATTCTTAATTTGTGATTATATGAAATCAACCAAGATCAAGTGGTTTTTAGTAAGACTTTTGGGTTAAAGCTTCAAAACTCAATGTGTTAATTATTTTTGACATATTACTATTTGGGATGCATGGTTAACCATCTTGAGACCATGTGCAATCAACATGTGATGTGGTAGCTTGTTATCCATAATTATAGCCTATAGATGGCCTAGTTCATGAAGTTTCTAATGTCATAATGGCTGAATTGATCATTTAATAATTTATTATTTATGTGGCTAGTTAAGTTATTTTTGTTCTTAATTTAAAGATGTTGAAAGAACCATTAGTGTAAGGACCTTATGGTCATAGATTTATTTATATAATTCTAACATGGTATCACTATTATTGGTGGTTTATTATAATAATTGGTATTCATTTTATATTAGGTAATAGCCCTAAAAGAGATGAGTTCTTGTTTGTATAATGAGAATTTTAAGGATGTTATGTTCATTTTCATCATGTGCATTAGTGCATGGTGAATGATGATAATTCAGGTTATCAATTAGGAATGTGGTTATCTAATTATCATGATAATTTCTCTCATTATGATGGATCTATATGTGATATGGTGGCATTTTCCAAGCAAAGGAATATGGGTGAAATGACCCCTAGGACTATGGATCATGGTACAATGATCTCATGGGGGTAAAACTGTAATTGGTCTTTGCTTGTGTGATTAAAAAGGTTATTTGTTTCAATGAATTATGTCATATTGTCTTGGTGGAGGTCCAGTGGCATCTTTTTGATGATTTGAAATTATTGCAAAGCTTGTATAAGTAAAGGTTAGGTATGATGATCCTTCTACTCTATCATGATTGTTGTGGTATGACCTTATCATTAGATATGTATGTTTAATAATTAACAAGCATAATAATTATCAACTATGCTAAATATTATGCTTTAGGTCTTTAACCTTTACTATTAGACTAAACTAGACATTGAATATGGCATTAAGGATACCCAAGGCATGAATGAATCCTTCTAGCCTCATGAGTTACCAAGCCATAACTGCATAGGGTAATCAGATAATTAAATAGGGTTGAGGATCCCTAGGTGTTTTGATAGGGGAGACAAGTACCTTCTACAAGGTTCAAAGATTATTAGTGTGGACCCACACATTAATACCCCTTGAATGGTATATCATCCTTTAGGAAACCTTTTTCTTTATGAATTCCTCTATAAATGTTCATCCTTACATAAGTGTCTCTATAACCCAATCCATTTATGGGTTATCTAATCATCTTGTGAAGACTTGAGATGATGCAAAATGCATTGTAAAATTACATAGTGGGCTCTACATGTAGTTATTTTGAGTACTCTTTATAATAATTCTCAAATTTTTGGGGGGTTGTTTCATTTGGTATCAAATCCTCTGCTATAAATATTATCAAGAATAATGTCTATTTATATCAGTCCATGGAAATCTAGATCAATAACAATTCACTTTACAACTGAGTCAAGTTGTACTTACTATTTTATTCCTTATAGTTACTGCTCTAAGAGATGTTAAAATGGTAATATGCCTAAAATGTTATTTTTTAACTCTCAAAAATAAGGATAGAGTCAGATTCGATGGTGTTCATGTTGAGTAGATCCAGGGTAATGGGTGGCCTACTAAACAAGAAATCCTCACTTGAGAAGCCATTCAAGGCATGATTGGAAAATAAGAACATGGGTTGAATAATTTCAATAATGTTTTTTGAGAGATTTCTCTAGTCTAAAATTATTTAAGCTAGACCCAAATGATAGAGCCTAGGTCATATATAACTTTCTCCTCTAGGATCATCCTGCTCAAGCCTACCATGAATAATGGTACCTTACCATCTAACTTGTGACATAACACCCACTATGTCATAAGGCCTATCATAGCCTTCTAAATTTTTAGAATATGTGATGTATAGACATCAAACATACTAACTCTCCTACCTGGTGATATCATCTCTGAGCTTGTATCCCACATGGTTAAGTTTCTCCTCTCCTATAGGTTGTCTAGTATCCCTACAATTACCTATGCTCATACTATAGGTATCCCCAAGATGTCATGGGCATATTATAACATGATAAAAACCTCTACTATATCCCCATCCACCTCCCATCTAAAGGTGTTAGTCAATCCTTCCTAGTAACTAAGAAACATGACTAATAGATCTGAGCACTGAGGGGGATCCAACATATCTCAGCTATCCTACTTAAACCTATTGATTCTAATCTAACCCTATCTCCATCAAACAACTTATCTAAAAATTCTAGTAACCATGACACAACCATAAATCTCCATAATCTTCATCATCCCTACACCCAAGAAACAACAAAGGATGTATTAGTTCCTTCATGTCATGAATAATCAAAATACATTCTTTTTACATTTTACATCAAAAATAAGCTTATTTTACTTTTTTATCTTACTTTTAGCCTACTCAATCCTTCTTGACCTTTCTTGGTTATTTTGGGCTATTTTATCCCTCTTTCAACATTTTGCACACTTTTTGTATCTAACTAGCTCTTTGGCCAAACTAGTTTGACCAAAATTTTCCTCTCATTTTACCTAGTTGAATCAAAAATCTAAGTCCACCCCTTCTCTTCCCCTCTCTAGTGTTGATTTTCCATTTTAGACCTTTCAGACCCCTTAAAAACTCTAAAATAGGTCATCAACCTACAAAATATATAGGGTTGACCCATACCTACTAGGTCAACATTGTGGATTCTGCTCATTTTATAGCCTACTAGGTCGATTGGGTTGACCTAGTGCTTTCTACCTGTTGATCCCTTCCATTTTCCCAAAAAAGTGCAATTTTCTTGCTTTCTTACTAAATCCTCCAAACCCATTTCCCAAATCCTATTTTTTACCCTTAAAATCTAATTTTGACTCATTATGCCATCTAAAAATGCTTAAGATTAAAAATTACTAAAAATACACTTAATTCAATATAAATTTCAAAAGATGGTTTAAGATTCTTAGCTGCATACCTGTAATGAACCCATTGCTACCTCTAGAGCCCCTCCCTATCTAGCCTATCATCTCCTCACCATCCTAGCTTATTTGGTCTCTATAGCTATTTTTCCCTTATCTCACAAATAAAAATAATAAATGAATTGTCTTTTTCCCTATTTTAAAACACTTTTCAAAATTCACATTCTTCAATTATTGTCCTACAGATTCCTTATTTTCTCTATATCTTTATTTTTACTCATCCATTTACAAAACCATAAAATGCATTGGATTCATGATGACGTAGATATTACTTCAACTATCATATGATTATCTTCCAAAAATTTCAATATTTGGATATTTTTTGCACTAACTTCTACAGGTTCATCTATTATTCTCTACATTGGACACCTTCACATTTATTAAAGTCTACTTATTTTATCTATGCCACTAAGGTAAGTTAAAGGTATGTGATTTTCAATTCAATCCTTTCATTTATCTTATTTTCTTCTTACTACAATTTACTTGGCATCAACATTATGTGTTATCATGTTCTATCCCAAAGCACTATCTCATGTTGCACTTATGTGACACATGATTAACTTTGAGTGGGGCATACGTATACACATAATATTTTCAAATGTTTATTGATTACTAACACTTTATATATTATAAGAAACTATCAAGTCTCAATCTCTCTGAGTGCATTCATTAAGGGGTGCATCGGGAAAGGGGTGGGTAGACCATTGGTGCCTCATAAGATTGTTATTCCTTTTTCCACTTGCCATCTACACACTTGTCTCCTAAAACCATTTACCCTAAAAAAAATTTCTTAGTCTTACCCATTATAGTCATTTTACTCTTTCCATCCTCCTTTTCTTACATTAACACCCTTTTGGATAGTCGGCTATACTAGGTTGACTGGGTCAACCCACTACAGTCTAGGGGTATTTTTCACTTTCTTAGCTTGTTAGCCTTTCGACCGACCTAAATCAGACCTATTGAATTATCTTAGAAAACACACTGGTTCAACCATGTATAGCTTACAATTTTGGTAGGATTTAGGACAAGATCCACCTATATATACAAGTTCATTTCCCACTATTTCATAAGAGAAGAATTAATAGCAAAGAAGTGTGAATGAACATCTACTTATTGACCATTGTACTTGAAGAATAAAGCTTAGGGTTTCATAATTTATTTGAAGATATGGATATTATCTTATGAATTATTTTGGATGGTTTGATAGGTTATGTAGCCTAGATCTGATTTATCTTTGTTATCCTTACATACCACAATAATCTCTTGTGAAGCACCTTGACCAAGGGAGAGATTGAGGCTCGACGGGTTCATCTTCAAAGGCATGTATTCATAATTTTGTTTCTCCTTTGAAAGAGTATATAGATAATGTATTTGTATTATTCTCCAATGTATTAGGATTTTGTATACATTGACATTAGTATATGTCTTCTAATACATGTTTAGTTTAGTTGTTTTATTATTTCTAACCCCCACTTTGTGCCATAAGCTTTGGTGTGCACTAGATTAGATTTAGTTTCTTATTATTAGAATAGGTGAATGCTTTAAACCTTAGGAATACATTAGGGTTATTGTGAGATTATGTTAGATTTTAGGCTTTGGAACCCTTTCTAGCATGATATGTTATGACATGTGATCCCCTAATCGGGTCTAGTGGATCCCCATATTGGTAATACTCTTTCTTAACAAGTGTATCCCAATCGAAAGTGTAGGTATGCTTTATCTTCTCTGAGCCAGGATTGATTTATAGACATGATGTATTTATAATTGCATACACTATTAAATTATGATTTTAAAAGGGTTTAAAGATCTTATATTAGTAAATATTGAAGTGAATTTGATAACCATAGCCTAGAATGCATAGTTTTACAAGAACTATTTACTTTAATAGATGCATAGGTGGTTGGAAAGCAAGTGGAAATTTAGTAGTACTACATTAAAAATAGTAGTTTATTGATAAAATTTACCAAGGGAAGGGCAAGATTAAGCTAGAAAAACTTATTTTAAAAAGCATTAATGTTTTCCTGAGTGAAACAATAACCTTATGAGGCACACATATTATATATATATATATGTTCATATATTTAAAAATATTATGATGGTAAAGGTGTTTATAACACCTCATTTTGACCACCTTAGCCTTACAAAAGGAAACCAAAATGAAAGGACAATTTTATAGCCTGGTTAGATGGACATGATTGGCTTAAGGGCAATATGTGGATTATCAACTAGGTAAGGATGTATATACATTCACGATAAAAGTTTGATAAACCTACTTATTATACCAAAAGGGTAAGTATAAGGCAATAACCCATGTTTAAATAATGGATTACATATGTACATAGTGGGCATTACTTTTATTTTGATAATAATTGATAGATTTATTAATCTAGTTACTTCAATTCTAGAGCTTATCAATTGATTTCTTGTAGTGTGTAAATGTTTTGTGAAAAGAGTGATAAAGCCTCTTTTTAATATATCATGATTCATGATTTTTATTTAGTCACTAGAATGGATCCTCTTTAAGGAGGGGAGGATGTTTTAACCTTGCTAATTGGCAAATTCATAACTATTGGATAAGGTTTAGTTGTATGTTTTATTGAATCATGATCAAAATTTGACTAATCTGTTTAGATAAAAATCTTGAGGTTTTTATATATATATATATATATATATATATATATATATATATATATATTCAAGTGGGGCATACATTTGTTATGCCTAAAATCTAAAGTTGTTTGAATATATTTATGCATATATATGTATATACTCCATGTTGGGCCATTGAGTTGCTAGATTGAGTGATATAAGCTTGAAATTGTAACTAAGCCCATAATCTTGCATTGTTTATTTATGAAAGTTTATAAATTATGGTAATGTTTGGGTATGTTTAAAAAAAGTAATTTTTTATTATTTTAGAGTGTTAATGCATTGGTGGTATAAGGGGTTAATGCTAGGCTCACAACGCTCTTATGGTGAAAAGGTCTTAAACCCCAATAGGTCACAAACTTGTCATAGAATTTGAAACTTATATTGAGGGAAAAACATTTCATTTTAGGGTTTGTTGGATGGTGTTTGATTGACTATCATTTGGGTCATTGCCTTTGAAGGAGAGTGAAGAGAGTATGGGGAAAAGATAGGGATTTCACGACTATGTTTGGTCACTATCATGATGGGGAGAGGATAGGAAGGATGTAGTAGGGAGAGATAATAATATGAAAGGGAGAGAAAGGAGAGTTGATGTAGATCTAGAAGCATTAGAAGAAAGAAAAGGACATAGAGTATGGCCTATTGTTACTGTTGGTGTGGCACCATTATTTGGTAGAAACAAAAAAAAATCCTACTTAGCATTTTAATAGGCATTTTTTTTTCCTTTTTGTGGTTGGAATTCTATAATTTAAACTCTATTTTGATGTTTCAGGTTATGTAAAGAACCTGACTGGGTACATACTTATATGGGTATATTTTGTTATACCTACAAAGACCTACACCATGACTAGGGTAGTATCAGGGTTTGTGTATGTAGATTTGGGTGAAAATCTCTTGTTATTATGTTATAATGAGAATAAATTTAGGTATAACCATAGACAATGCATTTTTTTTCATTGATTGAGTTAGTTGTTGGTTTTTTTTTATTAAGACATAGTGGTTTGCATAACATTTAGGTAAAATGGATTGGATTTATATGTTTTTGAGAATAATTTTAATTATTAATTTTTTCATGCTAAGTTTAGTCATATAAAATGTCCAAATTGGTAGTTTGAGTGTGTCTTATGACACCCTATCCATAGGTCCTTATTTCATGCTCTTGTGACCCTTCTAGACATCATTTTTCTCATTATCGGTCATCCAAAACCTTTTGAATGATTGTTCCACCTTAGCTAGATTGTATTTCCTAGGCCAATATTATTGCCCTAGGTCCTGATCATATAGGATAGTATCACAATGCTTGGACTATATAACCAAACCCTAGGGTGTCCCATTTTTGATGCTCCTATCCATTTACACTTTAAGCCCTAATGATCATTTTCATCTAATTCCTATCCTTCATTATGTTGGCCTAGTGCAAATACATATGATCCATAACCAATTATTCTATATAAAAGCACATCCAAGCTCATTTACAAAGAGAGGTGATAAATCTTAAAAATCAATCAATAATACAAATAAAACACTAAGACAAACTTCCCTATTCCCTACATACAGTCACCCAACATAGCTGCAAACACACTCAAACTCTCATACTAGTCACTAATCTCCTCAAGCACTCTCAATTTGGAATTTTTACATTTTCATCACACTACTTCATGAATAACATTAGGTGGGAGAATTACATATGGCTTCATCCCTCTTCAAAGTATTGGTATGTAGGTAGCGTGCCCACATAAGAGATTCAAATAGACTAACCCCCCTTTACCAAGTGATTCAAATATTGTTTCATCAAGCATGATGGAACTTTAGGGTTTAAAGATTAAATTATCTATATATCAAGTTCTATCGATAATCAACACTTAAGCTTTCATAGGCGTGCTCACACTGAAACAACAAAAAAACCTAGAATGTTTTAGGTCTCTGTGACTAGTTTAGATAATAGTGGAAGGAGTGGAAAACAACATCAAACCCAAAAGTGTCCTATTTTCAATACTCCAATCCTTTTACCAAATGAAAGATAGATTAGATTCATGACACTATCCCAATCTTGTATAACCAATTTTAGACCCTATATCAACCATCTCAACCTATTTTAAGATAAGTTATTTAGAAAGGTAAAAAAGACAAATAAATTATACAAATCATGAATATAATTATTATAATAATTTATTAATCTAGATCATTATATAAATTAGGAATAAAACTCTATTATTCCTAAAAAAAATTTAAATCATTTGGTGAACCTGGATTACTTCATTTGCGCACAAAAACCTTAGAAACCCTAGGTAAAATTCCTTGCTAATTTTTCCACTATTTGTTTGATTTTTCCTGCTAATTAAATCAAAATTTTACATTTAATTTTTAAAATTCACCATATTAATTTTAAAAATCATTTATTTCAAAGTAGAGTTTACATAAAATAAAAAATGGATCTTACTCATTTCAAAACATTTCTTTCAAATAATGAGTCCATACTCAGTCCTATCATGTATATGAATGATGAAGTTTAATAAATGTTAATGTAAGGCTTCATTATTTTCCTTTTATGCTTACTTTTTATAATATGGGATGATATTAAGAAATTCATTGCTAAACATGTTTAGATACCTCTTGCTGCACCTCCTTTAGAGCCTATATCTCATGATGAGTTATGTTGCATGGTCCATTTTACTCTCCCCTAGGTCACTAACCATCACCAAAGATCCCAATTGACGCCCTTTGTCCCTTCACCACCTTGACCTATCAATTATCTTTGCTCTTCTTCTATAACTACTATTAGTCCTATACATCTAGTAGATAATGCAATTAGAGCTACTACTTGACATACCACCATGCCTCCCCTACCTATTTAAGAGCTGCACCACCCTCTTATTCCTTCTCATCCTAGGCCCAACCTACCTTAATAGGTAGATCCACACAAGGCATATGATATTATTGATTAGTTGAGAAACACACCAGTGAAGATTTCAATGTTGAAACTGCTCTAGAAGGAAAATGTGTTCAAAGACATCCTTTATCAGGCACTCACTCAAAATTTTATGCCCATAAATTTAGAGCCTTCGTATTTTGCATCAGTGGTCAACACATTAAAAACTATAAAAGATGTTATTTATTTTGATCATGAGGACATGCGTTCTCAAATAGTTATTGATCAAAATTTACCATTGTTAAAACAAGATCAAGTTAAAAATAGTGCAGTTAACAGAGTTCTTATTGATAGTGGTTGTAGACTTAATATATGTAATATTACATTTTTACAGACCATGGGCATAGATATGGCATCTATACAAAAGTCATATAAGAACATTTGAGGCTTTGATGATATACCATGATAAACATTAGGCACCATTACTTTAGATATCATGTTAGGGCCGAAAACCCTCTCTACATAGTTTTAGGTCATGCTAGGTCCTCTTCATTATAACCTTTTACTTAGATGAACTTAGATACATGCTATGGGGTTAGTTCCTTCTGCTCTTCATCGATAAGTTTCTCCATGAAGGATACCTATACACATGCCCAATAGATAACCAACCATTTAGATATTTTAGAATTATAGAATCATCTTTGACTATTTTTATAGATGGGACACCTCATATCATAATTCAATCACCACCTCATTGCATCTCTCTTGACCAAATACATACATATGAGTTAGGAGATACTAGCACATCTTGCACTCTTCCACTTACATTTATTTCCTCAACTCTAGATATTTAGCCAATTATAACAGCTTCAACCATTCTAGTTATTTCATAAATCATATTTCTTACACCTTTTACAATTATATAATCACCAATAATAGTCCCAATAGGCCCAGTTGATTCTATAGATATAGCTTCTCAGGTGGTCATAATTACTCCATTAGTTACAAATAATCTCATAGTATTGTTGTATTTTACTACTATAGTTTATGAGACTCCCATATCATAGTTACCCCTTGTGGTAAATTCTAAGTTACTGTATGTGCATGATGTTGATACGAAATTTGAGGCTACTTCAAATGATGATACAACACCCACACTCATAGATGACTATTTGTGTGGGTTGAGATTTACACCAATTGGCCTAGGAGAGTATCAAGATAACTCTAGATCCCTAATCACACATCCTATATCATTCTTAACATCTCACACTACACTCTTAGGATATACTACACATTCATGGCCAAAGATAGATCACTTTGCACACACATTTCACATTGTTACCTCTATAGATATAGAGCTAATCATTCAAATTCAATTAGGCATCACACAACATCAACATCAATTATGCTATTAATGTTATTTGATCATGGATTAATCACATTACCTACAGTACAACATGATGGTCACCCATTTTGTCTCTTTCACAAAATCATAGGCCATGATACAAACTCATGTACAACTTTACATTAGAGATTCGATATATTATAAGTTCATGGTATTATTGAAATTACATCACCATCAACACCATCTCAACCACTTCCATTGAGGCCATCTATTGCCATAGATAAATTCCCTAGAGGAGAACCAACATCTTCAAAACTAGATCTGCCCTCAGTTTGCCTTTGGTAGGATGACATCACTACAAGAGATAGATCTTTGACTACACAAATATCACAACTCTTACTAACACCTAAGGATATAGCCACCATGCACATAGAGTCTATGGCATAAGATGATACTTGTGATGATGATCTTGAGGCATTTGATGATGGTCATGATCCCTTCCTCCATCTTTGTCCTCAGTGGGCTCCATCTTTGAACCCTTTACCCCCTCTAGCTTAGTATTTCGTGTCATTATGTACATATTATGTTATTCATCTCATTTTACATAGTTTATTTTAGCCTACTTGTACATAATTTCTCAGCTTAGCTATATATAGTGTCTTTTTGCTTAATTGTACATAGTTTGTTTCAACTTACTTGTACATAATTTATTAGCTTTCTTATACATAGTTTTTTTATGCTTACTTATACAATGCTTATTTATAAACTACCAAAACTAATATAACATGTCAAAATATAAAAAACATTCAAATAATTTAAAACACCAAAAACATTTCATCTGTATGCATTATCCATGCTTTACATTTCTACTACCATACTAGACTTACATTTTTCTATTTTATGTTACTGTTTGTCGATTTATCTACATTACCATGCTTCACTTAATCTTTTTTGAGTGTGTGTAGTGACACCTTGATCCTTGATTGCTTCACTCTACCCATTGAGGGGGCATCCTACTTATACATTCAAGACATACATCAACATATCTACCCATTAAGGGCATCTTCTACATGTATACACCATCCAAGTTATGTCTTTCCTACACCACACACTCTAGTTATCATGTTGATGTATATTACTTACCATCTTACATATATTATTCTATCAAAACTCACTAGTATATATCACTTGTATATTTCTTAGCATTTGCCTAGTCTTGTAATCCATGTTTTGCATACTTTCACTTGTTTCTTTGATTAGTTAGATGCGATAGTATTTCCAACATTTACATGATTTCCTTTCTTAATTTGAATAGGTAGATGTCATTTCATTTCTCAATTTCTATTTTTTACTCTTGTATGTGCCTTCAAACATTTACCAATATCATTTGCTTATAATGTTCTATGTGCTTGTTGGCCTCATGCCAACTTTGATTTTACTCTTGTGTGTGCCTTAGGACATTTTCCAATGTCCTTTTGCTTGTCTACAATTGTATGTGTATGTCAAAATTTGAACATGCCTTATATGCTTGATTTCCTAGTTTAAGTGGCATGTGCCCATGTCCCTTATTTGCTTGGCCCCTTGGCCACTTTTATAAGCTTCTTTATTATTGCCTTGCATTCTTGTTTTCTTTTTTGCTTCTCAATTATTTGCAATGTAATGATCCACATCATGCATTATCTTTCCTTCTTGGATTCCATGATGGACATCATACTCCACCCCTCCTTAACAACTAATAACTAAAAAAATAACAAGATTTAGAGTTTAATTTCAATGTACTACACATGCTATTACATTTTTAAATCTATCTAGGCATGTCCCTCTTGATCTAACAATATCCAATACAAACCATGTTATATATTGAGACATATTTTTTATTATCAGTGTTATATCATGTATTTCACATCATAACACACTTAGAGGGCTATTTATTTTGAGGGCAGTCATTGAAAGGTCTTTATTCTTACCCTCAAAAGAGGGGTCAACAAATATGGGTTTTGTCATAGAGATTAGAGCCCTCTATCAATCAAAAATTAGTTTTTTAGAACACTCAAAATAATAACCAGAACCCAAAATAGGTAGAAAAGACTAGAAAGATAGTGACAAATATAGAATGGTCATTAGAAATAGTAAAGGATAAGAGCACCATATTTGAACTACAACACTAGAAAATAAAGTGTCCTATTTTTGGTACTCTTATCCAAATAGCCAAAAACTCAATTTTTTTAGAAATAGATAGAAAGGTAAGTTTAGTTATAGTTTTGTCAGCTATATTTTAGTTTAGATTGGGTAGTTTCAATATAGTTTTACTTAGAAAATATAGATATAGGGGGCATCATGCATGGCATGATGGCTCTCACTTTTAGTTCTAGATTAGGCAGTTGGTACAACTTCCAGATCAGAATCCATGTTATAGAGGGGTAATGTGCATGGCACATTTTCTTTCTTTTCTTCTAGTTCATTGTATTACCCAGGTATTATTAGTAGTTACATGCCTTATTCCATCTATAGGTGGTTGGTATCATTTTGGAGTGGATTTCATATAAGCTTAGTTATCAATTTTGGAGTGGGTTTTATACAAGCCTAATCTCCACCTTTCAAAGTGGCCGAAATTGGACTAGTTCTTAGTACACATTTATCTATCCATGACACATTGTTAGATTACAAAGCATTCATGGGCTTCAAGAGCCATCTCATACAACATACATTTATACCAATATCAATTCATAGCTTGATACTACATAAGGGAAACAATGAAGCCAAAGGGATAGATAGCCTTTGTATTCTTGAGCCACCTATTCAAAAGGATTTTACACACATCCCAAACATCAATTAACACATGAATGATTACATAGCTTCACTCAGTGGGCAATGATGGACCAAAAGGGCCAGCCTTTATATTCTTGAGCCACCCTTGGGGAATTGAGTACTTAACTCCATTCATGATATTACTCTTGGTACAACACATGCTCAACATCACTCAACATCACACATTTTCATAGGCTTCACCCTTGTAGGTAAGTTTAGGTATATTTCTATTTTTATTTTATACTAGTATTTCAGTTTACTACATTAATAGAATAAAGGGGGTGCAAATGTAGTCATGTAAAATGTCCAAATTGGTAGTTTAAGTGTGGCTTATGACACCCTATCCATAGGTCCTTCTTATATGCTCTTGTGACCCTTCTAGACATCATTTTGCTCATTATCAATCATTCAAAACCTTTTAGATGGTCATTCCACCTTAGCCAAACTATATTTCCTAGGTCAATCATATTCTCCTAGGTCTCAATATTATAGGATAGGAACACCATACTTTCACTATAGTGCTAAACCCTAGGGTGTTCCATTTTTAGTGCTCCTATCCATTTGTACTTTAAGCCCCAATAATCATTTTAATCTGATTCCTATCCTTTATATTATTAAACTAGCATGAATACATTTGACCCATGACCAATTTTTCTCTATAAAATCCCATCCAAATCTCATTTACAAATAAAGGTGAAAAATATTATAAAGCAAACAAGAATACAAATAAAACACTAAGGTAAACTTCCATATTCTCTACATACAGTCACCCAACACAGCTGCAAACACACTCAAACTCTCATACCAATCCCTAACCACCTAAAGTACACTCAATTTAGCATTTTTTTCATCTACATCACACTATTTAAAAAACACATTATGTGGGAGAACTACATATGGCTTGATCCCTTTTTGGAGTGTTGGTATGTAGGCAACATGCCCACATTAGGAGTGTGGATTACAGGTTCAATGCATCTTTCACACTAACTCCCCCTTTCTTAACTAATTCAAATATTTTTTATCAATCATGATAGAAGGTTAGGGTTTGAAGATTAAATCAGCTATATAGCGAGTTCCATCGATAATCAACACTCAAGATTTCATAGGGAGGCTCACACAAGAACAATGAAAAAAACTAGAAAGTTTCAAGTCTCTAAGACCAATTTTTGAAACATCAACAAGAGTGAAAAATAACACTAAACTGTAAATTGTCTTATTTTTGGTGCTCTTATCCTTTCATTGAATGAAAGATAGATTCAAAATTTTGACACTATCCTAGTCCTACACAACTAGTTTTGAACCCTATATCAACCATCTCAGCCTATTTCAAGATAAGTTATATTTCTCCTTATTTATTGTTATTTTTAGAAAGGTAAAAAAGACAAATAAATTATACACATTAGGAATGTAATTATTTAAATTTTCTATATTGATTTATTAATCTAGAGCTTTAGCTAAATTAGAAATAAAACTCCATTATTCCCTAAAAAATTTAAACCATTGAGGGTTATGATATATAAATATTTATGTATTTTTTTATATGCTGAAAATGTGGTTATTTTACCCAAACTTGGCACCACACATTTTAAATAGAAATTGGTACTGTGGTTGGAAATTTTGCAACCTTGATTTTGTTGTAAATTTGGTCTCTATGTTTGGTAGACCATTCTATGGTTATGATTGTTCAGATTGAAAATAAAATTAGTTTGTGGTGATTCAATAATGTATAACTTAAAACCTATATATTGAATGATGTGTTTTTCCTAAATTAAAAATTAAAACTACTTTATTGAATGTTTATATTGCTTTTGGGTTACTAAATTATGTGAAATGTACCTGCTTCGTTTAGTTGGCTTCTTTATGCAATCATGATGGAAATTGATATTTACAAGAGAGGAAAAGAGTTATTATTTATGTATTATTTATCAAAAGATCTAATTCAACTTTAGACTCAATTAAAAACCACATGTTTGCTCTTCGAAGGGGCATTTTATTATTATCTTTTGAGTTTGATATTTTGGATGCATTCCCAAAATTGTTTTGAAAACAAGATCTAAAATAAATGATTGTGATCACCTTATTGTGGAAGATAAATTTGATCTAATAGTTGTCTTTTTGCATATGAAATTTGATTTTTTTATCAACTAATGAATGTTTTTCTAAATGAATAAACCATTACTTTGTAATATTAGTTTTTTGTTTGAAAATTTTACTAGTACCTTGCTCTTCATATATCTAAATCTATTGAGTGGAAAGAAAACTGATTTTTGTTATTTTGTGAACATGCTGCTATGAGATATTAATATGAGAAAAGAAGATTTTTATATGCTTTGAAACACATTTATTTGTAAGAATCTCCCAATTTTTTAATGCATTTTAACTATTTTTATGTTGCCTTAAATATTATAGTCAATAAGAGATAAATCAAATTAATTTAAAGTAGCATAACAGTTATGACTAGAAGAGAGTTGGAATATTATTTGTTGTTGTAGATCATCATATGCTTGTTAATTACATTGTTGATGTCATGTTTGAGGATCTAATTGAGTGTACATTACCCCACTTGTTTGGGAGGTTTATACAATAGTTTCAATGATGATTTACCCTTTTGAAAAATAAAAGTTACAACAGTAAAGATTAAGGGGTTATCTAAATTCATTTTATGTAGAATTAAATCAATTTGAATTGTTTGATCTTTATAAACTTGATTTATTAAAATAGAATTTAACTCTTAGAATATTGAATAGAAAGGGATTCACATTTCCAGCTTTATGTTAACACATTTGTTACACACCTTTCTAGTGTTAGGGATTATAAGATAGTTGGCTTTTCCTTTTATGAAATTGATTATCTGGTTATCTTATTGCCTGCTTAAAGTGTTGTGTTTGCCAATGATAACCCAAGATGGAATTCAGTTTGATCAAGTCAAATTAGTCGATGTTACTTATATTTCATTAATTATTATAGTTTGATTACCTCTTAGAGGCTGCTTTATTTATAAATTTAATACCTAAATGGTAGTAGAATGGTTTCCTTATACACATGGCCTCTGGTTTGTATATATGATAGAACTACCAATCAATAGAGTATTGTTCAAACTACTTGTATCAATCTTAATCATTTGATATTAAGACATGGAAGTGTGGATTATTGTATACAAATAATATTTTGTATTTATGCGGTATCTCATATTATGCTCATAATTGACATCCTTATATTAAGGTTATTTTGATACATAACAATTGTATGCTAGAGTGACATTGTCCATAAACATGTTTAAGTTATCAGTATTATTGGTATCATCCTTGGATATTAATCAAAGGATATCATATTTAGATGGAAAATAAAGATTATATTAATCCATGGCTGTAGGTATTATTTATTGATGATAATATACTAGCATCAAGCTAATAAATCATGTTGTGGAAGTTATTATGCTACCCTCTTTCTTATTAGTCTTAGCAGTGAGGTGCTTGTGATATTCTTTTTATATATTAATGATATTAATCTTGTGTACACCTTATTACATAAGCAATCAATTTTAGAGGTTTGAATATGTGTGTGTGTGTGTGTGTGTGTGTGTGTGTGTGTGTGTGTGTGTGTGTGTGTGTGTGTGTGTGTGTGTGTGTGTTGGTTATGCCAGACATTCTAGTATGTGCTAGAAAAATTCATTATTGATGCACTGTGTTATGGTAGGGTAGAACTTGTTTTCAAGATAATATTTTAGTTTTTCATATTGTATCTTTTAGGCAATGGCCAAGTTAATAAATGTAGTCATACTAAAATTCAATTTGTATAAATTGAGAATAACTTGTGACACCCAAACCATAGGTCTCTCCTACTCACTTACACAACCCATTTAGGCATGTTTTCATTATTTCCCAATCATCCAAATCCTTCTAGATTTATCCCTTGTCTTGGACTCCTCTCTCAGGCAGAGATCTATCCCCTAGGGTCCCTTTTCCCCCTAGACAATAGTGCCATAGGTTGGACTACAACATTGGGACCTAGGGTGTCCACTTTCCAGCACTATTTTCCAAGTCCATAATAGCCTCAAATGGTCAAATTTTCTTTAGTCCTTATCTTTCCCCTTATCAGCATAATATGAGTTCATCTAATCTAGGATCACTAGTTTCCCTATAAAATCCCATTCAAAGGTCATTTAGAAGGGTTAGAAATCATTTAAAAGGCACAAGCTAGAAATATAATAAAGCACAATCAAGTAAATCTTCCTATTCTCTACATATAACAAACCACTATTATTTCTAGCCTATCCAAGCTCTTGCACTAGTCACGAGTCATCTCAAGCTTTCCCAAATTCACATATACTTACATTACATACATAAGATTAGATAATACACATTCAAATTGGGAGAACTACATTGGCCTTAATCCCTCTTCAAAGTATTGGTATGTAGGTAGTGTGCCCACACGCGGGGTGTGATTACACATTCAATGTATATTAAACACTAACCCCTTTTTCCAATTGGATTCGAGATCACCTATCAAGCATGAGGAGGAAATAGGATCCTTGAAGACAAAATCAATTACACATGGAACTTTAGGAATAACTATGACTCAATATTTTAGGCACAGGGTCTCCTAGAGTAGATGAATAGAACCTATAAAGCTTGGAAAGCTCAGACATTAAGGACTATAGTGCCAAAACTTAGACTATAGTGCTGGACCTCTAGGTGTCTCATTTTTGTCACTCCTATCTAGGCAAAAAATAGACTTTTGGATCTTGTTTTTGATAGTTTACCTAGCCAGATCAATAATTTATAGCCTCTATCTCCTCTGTCTCAGCTCAGAGTTAGCTAAGTTTTACTCTCTATCCCTTTGTTAGATATTTTTAGAAATCAATTAAACACTTCCAGATTAAATAAATGAGTAGGATAATTAAGGCACATTTATTTACTAATTTTACCCTTAATCCAAACCCCTTTACTATTTAGGAAATTAACCCCTATAGTTTTCCAAATTTAGTAAAACATTTGGTGAACCTAATGTGAATCAAACATGCAACCTTCTGATAGTTTGTACAAAACTACATGTCTCACAAATACAACTTTATACAACATGACATAGTTACAACCCAGATAATAGATTATAGGCATAGTGCAGAGCACATTATTTTGATCTTCAATTTTGCACATGAGACATGACATGATATATCATATCACATGTGGTTATATAGATATCTAGATTATCTAGATGCATCACTCACATATCATATTTAGGGGTATGGCACAAATGTTCATGTCCATCTTCTAGGATTATACAGATTGAGATGGTAGGACATGCCATTTTATTCTTACACATTTAGCAACATTTTTAGCTTACACCTAGGCATTACTCAGGGAGAACATCATTAGCCTTGATCCCTCTTCGGAGTATCAATATGTAGGCATTGTGCCCACACATGAGGTGTGATCACACATTTAATGCATATTACACACTAACTTCTTTTTTATAGTTGGATTTGAGATCACCTATCAAGAATGAAGAGGAAATAGGATCCTTGAAGACAAAATCAATTACACATGAAGCTTCATGAACAACCAGGACTTGATATTTTAGGCACAAGGTCTCACAGAGTAGACAAACAAAATTGCAAAATACACATTCAAATTAGGATAACTACATTGGACTTGATCCCTATTTGGAGTATAGGTATGTAGGTATCATTCCCACATGTAGGGTATGATCACTCATTCAATGAATATTACACACTAACCCCTTTTTTTAGTTGTATTCAAGATCACCTATCAAGCATGAAGAGGAACTAGGATCCATAAAGATAAAATCAATTGCACATAGAGCTTTACAAATAACTAGGACTTGATATTTTAGGGATAGGGTCTCCTAGAGTAGATGAACATAATTACATAATACATATTCAAATTGCGAGAACTACATTGGCCTTGATCCCTCTTTAGAGTATTGGTATGTAGGTAGCATGCCCACACATGAGGTGTGATCACACATTTAGTGCATATTACACACTAACCCATTTTTTTAGTTGGATTCAAGATCACATATCAAGTAAGAAGAAGAACCAAAATCCTTGAAGACAAAATCAATTACACATAGAGCTTTGCAAACAACTAGGACTCGATATTTTAGGCACAGAGTCTCCCAGAGTAGATGAACAAAACTCAAAAAGCTCAGATACTAAGGACTAAAACACCAAAACTTGGACTAAAATGCTAGAATTATAGGTATCCAATTTCTAACACTCCTATCTAAGTAGAAAATAGACTTCTAGATCCTATTTTTGATAGTCTACCCAGCTAGATCAATAATTTGTAGCCTTTGTATCCTCTATCTTAGCTCAGAATTAGTTAATTTTTACTCTCTATCCCCTTGTTTCCTATTTTTAGAAATCAATTAATCACTTAAAAATTCAATAAATTAGTAGGATAATTAAGACATATTTATTTACTAATTTCCCCCTTAATCTAGACCCCTTTACTATTTAGGAAATTAACCCCTATAGCTTCCCAAATTTAATAAAACATTTGGTGAACCCAACTTACTTCAAATTTTCACACTAAAACCCTATAAACCTTAAGGATAATTAATTTTAATTTTTTTCAATAATTCTTGATTTTTCATAAATTTAAAAATAAAAAAACTACAAATTAATTGAAATATTTTTAATAATTCACTTAAACCCTAGTTTGCACATACTAGGTCCTATTTGCATACAAACACTTTCAAACCACTAGGAAAAATATATTGGTAATTTTAGAAATATTTTCAAAATTTTCCTAAATTTTTCAAGCTCAATTCTATAAATTTATAATGAAAATTTTAAATTATTATATTAATTTAAAAAAAAATCATTTCAAAGCCCTAGTTGCATCAACTAAATCCCATTAATTTTCAAGTAACATTCCACTTATTTTCTACAAATTTTGATTGAATATTAAAATCAGAAAATCACTTCAAATTTCAAAAATTCATAGTAAATTATAGAAAATTTACTTGTCTCAAAACCTTAATTATATCTACTAGGTCCCATTCAAGCAAGTAATTTCTCATATTTTTTTAATTTTTATCTTGCATACTTAGCTCAAAAAATCAATTTTAAATTCAGAAGTTCATAGTATTTTGCAAATAATATTTCTAAAAAATCCCTAGTTACATACAGTAGGTCCTATTGCTTCTTGAGGTATCACCTTATACCCATAGCTAAATTGAAATTATGATGCTCACTTATTTACACATGCTTATTGCATTTCTTACAAACAATAAAGAAACCATAATGGGCCCTATCATGTACATGAATGATGAAGTCTATCATATGTTAGTAAAAATTTTCATTCTTTACTTTGCATGTTTACTTTTTATAGTATGGAATGATATCCAACAAACTATCTTTGAATATATTAAGACACCTCTTGTCCCACCTCCCTTGGAACCCATCTTTCATGTTGACTACTATTGCATGGTTTATTTCACCATCCCATAGGTCACTACCCATTACTAGAGATCCTAGCTAGCACCTTTCATCCCTATACCTTCTCACCCTATTGATTATCTATGCTCTCCTCTTGTACACACTACTAATCCCATACAGATAGTGGATAATGTGCTTAGATATATTACTCAACATGTTGTTATTCCACCTCCTTGCCCTATTAATTATCTACACTTTCCTCTTGAACACACTACTAATATTATATAAATAGTGGATAATATGGTTAGAGCTATTACTCAATGTGTCATTATCCCACCTCCTTACCCTATCAATTATCTATGCTCTCCTCTCACACACACTACTAATCCTATACATATAATGGATAATGTGGTTAGATTTATTACTTGATGTGTTGTTATACCTCCTCCACCCACCCAATAACCCCATAACCCACATGCTCCATGATGTCCTTGACCTGAGCCCCTTCCACATAGACTCAAATAAGTCATGATATTGTGGATCAGTTTCATAATACTCCAATAAAAATTTCAATGTTAGAATGCTCCAAAAATCCAATGTGTTTAAGGAATTCTTTATCAGGCACTCACCCAGACTTCTATGTCAGCTAACTATGAGCCTTATTATTTTGTATCAATGGTCAACACACTAAAAACTATCGAAGATGCCATTTCTTTTGATAAAGAGGACACACCATCTCAGGTAGTTATTGATCAAAATTTACCACTATTCATACAAATTTAAATCAAAACTAGTGTAGTAAAGAGAGTTCTAGTTGATAGTAGTGCCAAGATAAATATATGCAACATCACATTTTTATGAGCTATGGGTGTATATATGGAATCTATGCAGAAGTCATATAAGACTAGTAAAGGGTTTGATGACATCAAACATTGGGCACCATTGCTTTGGATATCATGGTAGGGCCCAAAACCCTTACTACCTAGTTTCAGGTTATGCTTGGTCATCTCCATTATAATATTTTACTTGGAAAACCATGGATACATGTGATGTAAGGCATTCCTTCTACTCTACACCAATGTGTCAAGTTCATTCATGATGGATATCTCTACACATGTCTAGCAGATAATTAGCCATTTATATATTATTAAGTTATAGAGTCATCTTTGACTATTTTTCCAAATGGGACACCTTTTCTTATCATGCAATCACCACTTCACCATATTCCTCTTGATAAAATATATACATATGAGATGGGAGAAACCAACACCTCTCACATTCCTCCAATTCCAGATATATCTCTAGCTTTAGATGCTCAACTAGTTATAATAGCTCCAGTCACTCCAATAATCACAGTAACTACACCTGTTACACTTATGCCATCACCAATAGTAGTTCTAATAGCACCAATTACTCCCATAGATACAACCCCTCAGGCTGATATAAATACTCTCACATCATCCTCATCTTCTCTTACTATATTTATTGAGACTCCTATTTCATAGTTACCCCTTATGTTAAATTTAGAGTTACCTTACATACATGATGTTGATATAGATTCCCAAGCTACTTTAGATAATGATGATACAACACCCACACTCACAAATAATTTAACTTTACACCAGTTAGCCCAAGAGAATATCAAGATGATTCTAGAGAACTTATTAAGCATCCTAGATCACTCTTAGCATCTCACAACACATTCTTAGGATATACTCCATATTCATGACCATAGATAGATCACTAAACACATATAGTTAACATAGTTACTTATATAAATAAAAAGATAGTCATTCGGATCCAAGAAAGCAATACACAACATTGACCACAAATTTTACTATAGATGTTACTTGATCATAAATTAATCAAGCTTCCTACATTATGACATAGATATATCAATATATTTTCACAAAAGGAAGGTAACCTATTTTTATTTTTCATAGGATCATCAGCCATGATACTAACTCACGTATAGCTTTACAATAGAGATTAGATAAACTAAAACATTAAGGCATTATTTAGATCACAGGAGCACCAACACCACTTCCAATAAAATCACTTACCAATAGGACTAAATGACTAAGAGTAGAAGCAACATCTCCACAACCAAAACAACCCTCAGTTCATCTTCAATTTTATGAAAACATGAACACAATGCTTACATCATATGATGATACTTATGATGATGATCTTGATGTATTCAATGATGTTCAAAATTCTTTCTTCCATTTTATCCCTAGTAGCCTCCATCTCAAGATCCCTTCCCACCCCTATCCTAGTCTCTTAAATTATGATGTGATGTTTGTATATAATTTTCTTTCTAGCATTGATTATACATAGTTTCTTTTGCTTGATTGTACATAGTTCAAATATTTCAAAATATAAAAATAATATAATATTTTAAAACTATAAAAACATGTCAATTGTATGCATCATATATGTTTTACATTGCTAACCATTATGTTAGACTTACATTATATTATTATATGTTATTTTTTGTCAATTTATCTATATTACCAGGCTTCACTTCATCTTCTTGAGTGTGTGTAGTGCATCTAGATACTTGATTGCTTCACTCCACCCCTCGAGGGGGCATCTTACTTCTACATTCTAGTTGCATATCGATACATCTACCCACTGGGGGCATACTCTACATGAGTACACCATCCAGGTTATGTCATTTTTACACTATACTCTCTAGTCATCTTATTGTAGTGCACTCCTTACTTGCCTATATAGATATCACATCGACATCCATTTGCATATATCACACTTCTATATTTCATAGCATATACATTAGTCTTGTATTACATATTTTGCATACTCTTGCTTCTTTTTTTCCATAGGTATATGCATCTTTGTATTTATAGTACTTTGCATGCTTCCACTCTTCACTTTAATTAGCTAGATGTGTTAGCATTTTCTAGTTCCTATTTACTTCCTGATTACATGTTAGGACATTTATCAATGTACTTTGTTCTTGTCTATATGTGTGTGCCTTTAGACACTTGAAAATGTCCTTTATGTGTTCCTTTCATGTTCTTGTGGCCCTTGTACCAATCTTTGGTTGTTCCCATTATGTGTGTATGTGACATTTGAACATGCCTTGTGTGCTTATTTGGCCCCTTGGCCACCCTTGCATGTTTCTTGCTTCTTGCTTTGTATGATTTTTTCTTGATTTCTTATCTTTGTGTGCAATGCCATGATTCCAATCATGCATTTACCTTGCATCTTGGATTCCATGATGGGCATCATGTTCTATCCCTCCATGCCATTAACAACTAGAAATTAACATTTTGAATCCCAGTTTACTCTTATGCACATGTTATTGCATTGTTAAATCTATCTAGGCTTACCCCTGTGGATCTAACAATCTCTCTCTATAAATTTTGCTATATCTTGAGATAATCTATATCAATGCCATATCAAATGTTTTCATAGTTTAACACACTTGTAAGGCTTCTTCTTCTAAGGGTAGTCATTATAGGGTCTTCATTACTACCCTCAAAAGAGGGGGAAATAAATAGTGTTTTTGTCATAGAGATCAGAGCTCCTAATGATTGAAAAAGTAGTTTTAGAATAGTATAGTCCAGAATCTAGAACCAAGCATAGGAAAACCAAACCAAGCAAAAAGAAGAGAATCTAGATCAGTCATCAATTTTGGCTCTAGATAATAACACCAAAAATAGGACTACAACATTGGACCCTAAAGTGTCTAGTTTTCAACACTATTTTACAAACAATAGAATATTCAATTTTTCTAGAATCAAGCAGAGAGGTGAGTTCAGTCATAGTTTTGCCAGTATAGTTTAGTCTAGAAATCAGTAGTTTTTAGCACTTATTTTGCTTAGAGAATTTAGACATAAGGGAATCATGTGAAACATGAAGGTTTCCATTTTTATTTTAGACATGGTATTTGATACAAATTTTAGTTCACAATCTATGTTCTAAACATCAGGTATTGAGGGAAATGTGTGTGGCACATGAGCCTTCTCTATTTCTAAGTTTACTACATTTTCTTATACATTCCTAACATTTACATGCCTTACTCCATCTATAGGTGGTTGGCATCACATTCAAGTAAACTTTCATACAATTTTGATTTCCACATACTTGATCTCCTAAGTGACTTCCTAAGCTTTGATTCTAGTTTTAGGAGGGAATTTTATACAAGTCTAATCTTCATCTTTTGAAGTGGCCAACAGTGGCCTAGTTTCTAGTTTATATTTGGATATCCATGCCAAAATTTCTAGATCATAGCACATTTAGGGGCTCCATGAACCATCTAATATGACATTCATCTATACCAGTATTTTCTCATTCAGCTTCACATCATGGGGAAAGGATGGAGCCAAAGGACTAGATAGCCTTTGTATTCTTGAGCCACCTATTGAAAGGGATTAGACACATAGTCTAGACATCAATTAGCACATGCATGATTCATTAACTTCACATAGTTGGTGATGATGGAGCTAAATGGATTGCCTTTGAATTTTTGAGCTAACTTCTAGGGGACTGAGCACTCAACTCATTCATTGATATAACTCTTAGTTTAGCACACTTCTAACATCACCTAGCATAACCAAACAACATAAAAAGGTTTGTATTGAATTGTGTACCTAGTGAGGTGTATTAATTCTTTTATCTTCCTTCCTCTCTTTACCCAACTTTATTCATTTATGATTTAGATAGAACATATTTAGTAAGAATTGATCTATTTTTGCTTTCCTTTTTTGTAGACTTACATAATACAGCATGCTCTCACTATTCACAACCCAACATCAAATAGCTTCTTAGGCTTAGCCTCATAGGTAAGTTCAAGTACACTTCTCATTTTTTTCTATTATCCTAGTATTTCACTTTGTTGCATACTTAGAATAAAGGGGGGGAAATGTCGTCATACTAAAATGTAATTTGTACAACTTTAGCATGACTTGTGACACCCAAACCATAGGTCTCTCTTACTCACTCACATAACCCACTTAGGCATGTTTTCACTATTTCCTAGTCATCCAAAGCCTTATAGATTTATCCCCTACTATATTGGACTCCTTTCCCAAGCATAGATATATCCCCTAAGGTCCCTTCCCCCTAGAAAATAGTGCCATAGGTTAGACTATAATGTTGGGACCTAGGGTGTCTACTTTCTACCACTATTATCTAAGTCCATAATAGCCTCCAATGGTCAATTTTTCTTGAATCCTTATCATTTCCCTTGTTAGCCTAATGTGAGTTCATCTAACCCAAGATCATTAGTTTCTATATAAAATCCCATTTAAAGGTCATTTAGAAGGGTTGGTAATCATTCAAAAGGCACAAGTTAGATATATACTAAAGCACACTCAAGCAAATCTTCCTATTCTTTGCATATAACCAACCACTATTATTTCCAACCTATCCAAGCTCTTGCACTAGTCATGATTCATCTCAAGCTTGACCAAATTTGCATACATAGGACTGCCCAATACACATTCAAATTGAGAGAACTACATTGGCCTTGATCCCTCTTCGGAGTATTGGTATATAGGTAGTGTGCCCACACATGGTGTGTGATTGCATGTTCAGTGCATATTGCACACTAACCCCTTTTTTCTAGTTGGATTTGAGATCACCTATTAAGTATGAAGAGGAAATATGATCCTTAAAGATATAATCAATTACACACAGAGCTTCATGAATAACCAAGACTCAATATTTTAGGCACAAGGTCTCTTAGAGTAGATTAATAGAACCCAAAAAGCTTAAAAATATCATACACTAAGGACTACAGTGCCAAAACTTGGACTACAGTGTTGGACCTCTAGGTGTCTCATTTTTGGTGCTCCTATCTAGGTAGCAAACAGACTTCAAGATCTTATTTCTGATAATCTACCCATCTAGATCAATAATTTATAACCTCTATCTCCTCCATATTAGCTTAGATCAACTAAGTTTTACTCTCTAACCCCTTGTTTGCTATTTTTAGAAATCAATTAAGCACTTCTAGATTCAATAAATTAGTAAGATAATTAAGACATATTTATTTATTGATTTCCCCTTAACCCAAACCCCTTTACTATTTAGGAAATTAACCTCTATAGTTTCCAAAATTTAGTAAAATAATAAATAATTTATTTTTAACTTTTGATTGTATGAAATTAATCAATTTCAAGTGATTGTTAGTAAGACTTTTGGGATGAAGCTTCAAATCTCAATGTGTTAATTATTTTTGATATATTACTTTTTGGGATGCATGTTTGACCATATTGAGACCATGTACAATCAACATGTGATGTGGTAGTTAGCTATTCAAAATTATAGCCCATAGTTGGCCTAGTTCATGAAGTTGGTAATGCCCTAATGGTTAAATTGGTCATTTAATAAGTTATAATTTATGTGGCTGGTTAATTCATTCTTATTATTAATTTTAATAATTTGAAAGAACCATTAGTGCAAGGATCCTATGGTTAAGGATTTATTTATATAATTCTGACCTAGTATCACTATTATTAGTGGTTCATTATAATAATTTTTATTTATTTTATATTGGGTAATAGCCCCCAAATGGATGAGTTCTTATTTGTATGTTGAGATTGTTCAGGATGTTATTTCATTTTAAGTGTGTTAATTATTTCATGGTAAACATTTATAATTCATGTTGGCAATTAGGAATGTGGTTATCTAATTCTCATGATAATATCTCTCATTATTATGGAGCTATATGTGATATGGTGGCATTTGCCAAGCAAAGCAATATGGGTGTAATGACCCCTATGACTATGGATCATGGTACAATGATCTAATATGGGTAGAACTAGAATTGGTCTTTGATTTTTAGTTACAAAGGTTATTTGTTTCAATGAATTATATCATATTGTCTTGGCAGAGGTCTAGTGGCATCTTCTAATTGATTTGAAATTAATACAAAGCTTATATAATCAAAGGTTTGGTATGATGATATATCTATTCCTATTTTATGACTTGTCATGCTTGTTATGGTACTCTCTTATCATCATATGTGTATGCTTAATAATTGACAAGTTAGATAATTCTCTATTATCCTAAATCTTATACATTGGGTTTTTAACCTTGTCTATTGGACTAAATTGGACATTGCTTATGACATTAAGGATACCCAAGGCATGAATGAATCCTTCTAGCCTCATGAGTTACCAATTCCTAACCACATAGGGTAATTAGATAATTAAATAGGGATAAAGATCCCTAGGTGGTCCGATAGGGGAGATAAATTCCTTTTATAAGGTTTAGAGGTTATTATTGTGGACTCGTACATTAATACCCCTTGAATGGTATATCATCCTCTAGGAAACATTTTTCTTTATGGAATCCTCTCAAGATTTTAATCCTTACATAGTGTATCTATGACCAAATCCATTTATGGGTTATCTACTCATCTTATGTAGACCTAAGATGATGCGTCATGCATTGTAAAGTTGTGTAGTGGGCTCTACACATAGATATATTGTGTACTCTATATAACAATTCCCAATTTTTTTGGGGGGGTTATTTCAATAAATTTCAAGCATATATGGAATGTATAAGTTTTAATCTCTATCACATGGATCTAAGGTCACACCCAAATTAATTTGAATTATTAGTTCCCCATCATTTTAAAAATAATAGGAACCATCTTGGGACCTACCAATAAATCATATGTGATATTTCCAAGTATCTGATAAGGAATATTATCAAATACCTTAATATTACATTTTTTTTAATGTTATTCATATTGGCACCCAATAGTTTTAATGAATCAAAATACAAATTTTGAACTTAAATCCAATGTAAATAAGCATCACATTCACTATGTTTTCTTAAACATAAATTTGAATGAATAATGCAAGATATTGATGTGTTATGCTTAGAAGGTGATTATTTATTATAAAAATGATTCTATTTCAATATCATTAAATAAATGTATGATAGAATAAAATAATTATGGTTGTGTGTCACTAGGAATATGTGTATCATGAAGCGTGCACGCGCGCTCGCACGTGCACACACACACATGATCTCTTTAGTAGATTGAATCAATAAATTTTATCTAAAGTATTATATATTTGATAAATAATATCTTACCCCTTAGATTGATTGGTTTTCCTTGAAAAATGTGGAGAGGTTGAGGATCACTCATTTCATCTCGTGGGATGAGGGAGCTGACCTCATCTAGTGTTGACAATGTAAATAGTAGAATATAATATAATCCATGGATGAATAATATGAGAAGGATATTATAAGAAAAAACCTTTGCATACAAAAGTAAGAGGAATAAAATGAGTCATACATTCCATTTAGCATGTGGAGCTGAATTTTAACATATTAGATTGGATATGGTAGTAATATTAATTTTGGAAGGATTGAGATTTTAAATTATTCCTTTTGATATATTCATTATATTTTAATCTAATAAATGTAATTAAATAGTGAATCCAAATAAATTTTAAAAAATTAACATAGAATATGGTGATAAAACTCATGAGTTGGATGAAACACAGAAGCAAAATTCATTCATCATATATATGATTTGATTGTGAAACTTTGAATTATGAGTTTTAAATAAATAGGGTGTGTTTGATTTGTAGGATCTCAAATATACTAATCCTAGTATAAATATTGAACAATGCCTAAGGGGAAACTTACTATGTAGGATATACCATCTTACAACTCTATTATCTAGTGTATGAGGAATAGTAAGAGTAATTTATTTAATCTAATTACATTGAGGTGAACTATATAAATAAATGATTGAAAGGCTTACTTTGACTAAAAAAGAAAACAAATTTGCACTTATGATATAATTATTACATATGTGGAAGATAATGCACATATATAGTGTTGTCTAATGGCTTGAGTATTATAGTACCTCTCACATCATGACTCAAATAAACCTAATGACCTATTTTACTTGAATGATAACTCCTATTAGTTTTACAACTAATACAACATATTTTTATAAATTATAAAAAATGGAATTGAAATTCCATAGAAGAAAATATTATTTTTCAAGGAAATTATTAATTCAAATTGAAACCCTTAGGTCAAAAAATAAAACCTAGAGAAACATTCAATAAAATCTTGGAAAGGATAATTAGATTTATTTTTAGTGTATGAGAATCATGAATTCAACAATAAAAAATTAGAAAATAAATTTATGTTCAAGAGACAAATCTTTTCACAAATATGTTTTACCATAATTTTTTATTTGATGAGGTAAATAGCCTAGTTTTATAGGGACTAGGAACCAAAGTATCAAAAAAGTGCAGTAAAATGAAACAAGCCTCACGAGTTGAGGGCCAAAAACCAAAGTATCAAAACAAGTAGATAACTATCGACATAGAGGACATTAATAAAATAGAAAGTAAAAGGAGAAAATAATCCAAGAGGGGGATCCCTTAATAAGTAACTTAGCAGCCTCAGTCTCCTCTTACATAGCCTATCTATTCTTAATGATTTTGGACCTAATTCTGTTGCCTGGGACTTTCACATCCTCCTTAGGCAAGATCATTATGGGTTTCTTCTATGACTGTTCCTTCTCAAGAGTCTTATTGGGGGGATTTTAGGGGGAACTTTGGGGAATAAGTCTCTACCTCCTTGATATATTTCTTCTAGGGAGTGCCTTTAGCCTTTACTAGTTTAGAGAAAGATTGAATCATTTTGGAGACCTAATTATTAATGGAGTTCCATTCTTGGATTAAACCTAATAAATACATCCCAACCTCATGTAATTTATTATTAAATAATTCTAACTAATTCTTGTTGGTTTTAATCTCCTCTAATGAGGGGTCTTACCATTACCCACCACCTCCAACATGTATCTTTCCTCTATCATAAGGGGTTTAGGTTTGATGATAGTTAGTTTTAAGGGGGGATCCCTAGTAAATCCCTTGAAATTGGGGATTATAGGGGTAAATTTGGGACATGGTAAATGATATCCTAAGGTAGGATCTTCCTTAAATGAGTCCTCCTCTACATAAGATTCATCCAATGGGACCTCCTTACCCTAAAAGGTCTCATCATGTTTTACCAGTAGGAAATGAGTCCTTAGTGGATGATTATGTTAGATTCATTGATCTAGTATGTGAGTCTTGTGCACTCTATGGATTTAAAGATAAAATTTGGCATACTAATTTTGAAGCCTTAAAAATGGTTTAGTAAGAGTAAATGATGTGAGAAAATGAGGGTATACTTACTTTCAAGGGTGATATACTTCATGATCTACAAATAGAATTCAAGCCATTGTCACAAAATATCTAAGAAGGGGAACCCTTTTTTTTCCATTTTAATGATCTCATTGGTTCAAAAACCCCTCTACATGTGTTCCAATTTTTTTATTAATATTTAAAGGCTTTATCCCCTTCACATGACATTATATTAACTTATCCTATCAACTCCTCAGTTATATAAATTCTTATGCCTCTTATTTCCACAACACTCTTGTTCCATGCCGTAAAAAAATTCTTTGAGACATAAACATCATGACCAATGACCCTTTACATAAATTTGGTGAGAACCCATTTATGTAGATTCTTCCAAACCTTTTTCATGCTCCTGACCTTTGAATAGGATGTCAGTTCTAGTCTATCCTTATCACCTTCCATCTTGATAGTAGCTTGAAAGATTGAAAAGAAAAAGGAATTCATCAAGCCCTAGTAATACTTAGAACTAATAGATTTAAATAGACTTAAAGTGTAATATTTATCCCACCCTTCATTATTAACTCTCCATATGGTAAAATTATGGTAATTATTATCTTTGAATTCCCTTGATTTAGTTGTAAAATCTACATGTGTGATAGTTCCATCAATATCCTATCTAGAAGTGGTTTCATTTTGAATCACATAAAAGAAACTTTTAGGGGTGTGGCATCCAATGTGCTAGGTAAATAAAAGAGGGAGGCCAACTCCAATGTTAGCAAGCATTTCTACCACCTCGTTCTCCTTGTGGTAAGTATGAACTATTGATAAATGTGTCATTTCCATCAAGCATTGCTTGGCATCATCTATGATGGATTTTATTATGTGGAAAGGAGTGATTTGACCCTCTAAAACATTAAGTATGTTTAAGGAGTCCCATTTAATGATTATTCTATCCATACTGAGACTAGAGGCAAGATGAATGCCCTAAAGTGCTACCTTAGCTTTGGCCACATGGTTGGTTTAAATTCCCAGGGAGCCTATGTATGTAGCAATCAACACTCCATATAAATTTATTATGACTCCTCCCTTGCCAGTAGAACCTATATTTCCTTTCAAATCCCCATCAAAATTTAGCTTAACCTAGCCCTCAGGTGGTGGATTCCATATAACATGTTTGCATAACAATTCTTTGAAAGGAGACATGATTTTTTGTAATACCTCCCATTCTCTAAAGATCAACTATTTAGAAGCATATCTTAGATTTTTTCCATAGGGGGTGTTTCTTGGGCTAATTCGCTTTCTACATTCGAAAAGTTGAATAAAGAAACTAGAGAAAATGGATGAGGTTAGGAATACCTGGATATCGACTGCGCACCGTGATCCAGATGCTTGTGAGCACCCCTCTTTGGCTGTGGAGGAATGACACCTGCAAGAGAAAAGAAAACTTGGACAAGGGGATGTTAGATAGATAGACGGTGGGTTGCCAAGCACAAGCTTGTTCCCGGAAGTGTAAAAACTTCCTCAAAGGGAGATCAACCCACAGATGAAAGACAGAAAAAGACTGAGAAAATATAAGGTGCCAGAATACAGAAATGGTAAATAGATTGAAAACGAAAGAAAACACCAAATGGTTACCTAAAAGAAGCAGCCGGGCTGATGACAGTCACCGATGTCGGAAATTCTGCCGGCGTCGGTTATCCTGCCGGCGTCAGTTTGGGGAAGTGACCGGCGTCGGTCGGGGTAATGGCCTGTGGTTGGGTCTGAGATGTGTTCTGGACTGTGGACAGGTCCGGGATGCTGAGGATGTCGAGACAGAGTCTGGGGACGGGTCTGAATGGACTGTGGGATAATCTTGCCCTGTACAGGGTCTTTGGTGGACAAAAGGGGAATGGGGAGTTGTCTGGAACTGGGATGAAGAGTGGGACAATGGGAGAGGAGGATGGACAGAGGATAGGTCCTGAGAAGGCCTTGCAGCCTCTCAAGGGGGAAGGGTAGAAGGAAGGTAAGAAACAATAGATAACCGAAAGCTCAAATAACAGAATCAAATAACAGACTTGCTTACCTCTTTGCCTGCTAAATGAAGAGTTGAAGGAGCTGTTGTTGGAGCCAGGGAGGATTCTGCAAGGAGAGAACTCTGATGAAGAGCCTTTGCACCTGCTGCTGTTGTTGCACGAGGTTCAAAACGAAGACAAGATGAATGCCAAACGCCAAGAGAGTTCTGTTTGCGAGCTCAGGAGTCCAGGGGTTGCAACGGATACAGGACGGGGTCTTGAAGGCTGCCGACGTCGGCAGTCTCACCGACGTCGGCCGCAGGGTCGCCGACGTCGGCAGAGTCAGAATGGAGACAGAGACTAAAAATAGCCTCTGCCCATTCTTGCACGCCGCCGGGTGGGGGATTGTGGGAAGAACAGTTATGAGCATGCTAAAATGGACGCGGGAGGAATATAATGGGGGGATTTTGGACAATAAATGCTAAGGGGGAGGTGGAGGGATCCAAGGTGGCAAGGGTGAGGTGGAAAAGGGGGCCAATTAAAATATTAAGTTATTTTAATCAAGTGGATGGAAGGGGACCAAGGCCAAGTGTTAGAATACGGGTTCGAGACGGACAAGGGGGAGAACCAAGGTGCAGACACGTTTGCGGTGTCTACATTTGCCCCTTTTTGTCTTGTTGGTTGTTCTTGACGAACTGCAAGACAAAAACAAGAGTTGGTTGCCCCAGGAAAAGGGTGAGGTGTTCCCCCCTCAAAGCGAGAGTCGAGAGAAGGGAACCGAAGATCGAGTGTCGATTTGACAGAGAAATGGATAGAAGAGAGTGAGTGAAAACACTGCAAAAGTCGTGATTGCGCGTATACCACGTCACGGGATGGTCGGGTCAAATTGTCGCATGTCAAGGGTCGAGGAGTGCCAAAATTGAAGTAACCGGGCCCCAGCATTTAGTCGTCTGCTGATCGGGTCACTCAATCTAAGCTGAAGCTCCAAATAGTCGTCGTGTTCTAGGTATCCCAGGCTCAGGAAGTGCTCCCAGAAACACGAAAAAGCCACAAGTAGTAGGGATCAACTGGCTCGCGATCCTATACTTGTGAATGGGTCAAAAATAAGGGTCTGCGGACAATTCTGCTAACCAGCCGTGAGGTAGCACACACACAAAAACAACCAAGGCAACATTGTCTTGGAAGTGGTCGAAGGTCGAAAGATGGTCATTGGTCAAGGGGACGGATGGACGAAAGGATGCGGCCGAGCTAACCCCAGAAGACATGTTATCTGAGTGCTGCCTACATAGCCCTGGTGACAGGGCCTCAGGCCGATGTAGTTCTCCCTAAAAGGGAGGAAGAGTCAAAGAGAGTGATTGGTTTTGGTCAAAGTTGTCGAAGGGAAAGTTTGTCCATCAAAGAGACGAACAAACGGGGGTGGTCGAGCTAACCTCAGAGGATGTGTTATCTGAGTGCTGCCTACATAGCCCTGGTCATAGGGCCTCAGACCAATGTAGTTCGGACTAATTGAAAAGATTGGTCGATGATGAGATTGGATGTGGTCAAAGTTGTCGAAGGGAAAGTTTGTCCATCAAAGAGACGAACAAACGGGGGTGGTCGAGCTAACCTCAGAGGATGTGTTATCTGAGTGCTGCCTACATAGCCCTGGTCATAGGGCCTCAGACTAATGTAGTTCGGACTAATTGAAAAGATTGGTCGATGATGAGATTGGATGTGGTCAAAGTTGTCGATAGACTGGTCGTGGTCAAGGTCAAGGTCGCAAAAGAGAAGGTTTGTCCATCAAAGAGATGAACAAATGGGGGTGGTCGAGCTAACCTCAGAAGATGTGTTATCTGAGTGCTGCCTACATAGCCCTGGTCATAGGGCCTCAGACCAATGTAGTTCGGACTAATTGAAAAGATTGGTTGATGATGAGATTGGATGTGGTCAAAGTTGTCGATAGACTGGTCGTGGTCAAGGTCAAGGTCGCAAAAGAGAAGGTTTGTCCATCAAAGAGACAAACAAACGGGGGTGGTCGAGCTAACCTCAGAAGATGTGTTATCTGAGTGCTGCCTACATAGCCCTGGTCATAGGGCCTCAGACCAATGTAGTTCGGATTGCGAGGGTCAAAATGGTCGATGATTGGACGTGGTCAAGCGTCGAAATGATGAGGATAAAAAGATGAGGATAAAAGGATGCTACAGATGGTGTCTTCTGTAGAAGTGGTCGAGAGTCTTTCATCCCTAGCAAGTTTCCATAGTCGTGATGGATGTATGCTAGAAATGAATAGAAGGTCTATTTATGCTTCAGCAAGTATTGGTTTATGCTTAACATAAATTAGGTCTGGTCGGTAGTTTCCATGGGTATTGGTGTCCATAGAAACTATGCGAAAAGGACAAGGATGATGCCTGATGTCATGCTGGAAATGTCGAGGCTGGTTTGAAAAAATGTTGAAGTTGGCTGGGTTTAAGGATGAGTCGATAATTGACGTGGCCAAAGCGTGACCAAAGTGTAGAGAAAAGGTGAAAGGCAAATTGCTCTTTCATTGACAAGGACCAGAAAGGAAGCATAGATAAGGGTTATTAGAACAAAAGCCCCGTTCATGCATTGCGTCAATGACCAGTGTTGAGTTAGAACGGTAATCGAATCACTTTGACATTAAAGTGAGCTCGAAGTCCCTTGAGCCGGTGATAGAAGGGGGATAGGGTAACCCAGTTTAAGAGCAGGAATAACCTTGCCCCTTTTGTAGGAGACCCTGAGACAACTACAAGCCAATGTCTGTGACTCGTTTTTTTTTTTTTTTTTTTTTTTTAGAGTCAGGCTGATCGATGCGGGAAGCCTGCATAGAGATGTCACTTGATGTAATGGTCATGTTGCGAAGCTGATCGATGCGGGAAGCTTCTAAGAAAAGTGTTGTTTATTGCCAGAGTAGTCATAGCCATCCTTCGAGGGAGTGGTCTATATTTTTGCTTAATAATGTTTAAAAAGTTGGCCTAGCTGTCCTTCGAGGGATCAGTCTAGTAATACAGCAATGATAGTACAGCTGTCCTTCAAGGGATCAGTCTGTCTTTTTTTTTTTTGACTTGACTTGATTTAGTGACCATGGGTATGTTTTGACATCTTGATTTGGATTTATTGATAGGAATGAGAGTCACGGACAAGACTGTAGAAGTTCAAGGATGCCCCTTTTTATTAGGACAAAGCATCACTGCATCCTAAAAGGGTTGTAGAGGACTTGTTAAAGGGGAATAGGGTTGAAAGGGATGAGGATTAAGAGGACGAGGATTGCTCAAAGGACGAGCTCAAGTTACGTATCAAGTAGACGAGTACTCGACTAGCAGAAGAATGGTCAAAGATGCAAGACAGAAAGGGGGGCTCAAGGTCTGATAAGTCCCTGGGCCATGCTAGTGCGTTAAGGTCTGAGTCAATTAGGAGCGGACTTGCCCCATTTGGCTCTTTCCAGATTGGTCAGATGTTGATGGTGGATGTGAAGTTGACTGATATGGTTGTTGATTGGTCGAGACTTGGTTGAAGATTGGTTGAATGATATTTGGTTGTTGATTGGTCGAGGATTGGTTGAAGTGTGGTAAAATGTTTGGTCAAAGTTTGTTGAAGGTTTGGTCAAAGGTTTGGTCAATGTCATGGTCAAGGGTTGGTTGAGACTTGGTCGAGGTTTGGTTGAATGTTTGATCGAAGTTAGGGTAAGGTTGGATCCCCCCAGTCGCTTAGGGAGAAAGTTGGATCGATTAGTCAAAGTTGACTGAGGCTTGGTGATTAAATGGACTGTGTTAATGTCAAATAATGGGGTCAAAGGCGGTAAAGAGACCATAGTCTGCCGTGGAGATCTCGATTTAGGTGATGAGGTTGGAGAGGCATGGGTCGGGGTTGATGTTTTGTCGAAGAGGTGGTTAAGAGGGTCCTTGGTGGGAAGGAAAAGATTTCTCCGTTGTTGACGAATGACAGTTTTGAGAGCACAACAATGCTTAGTGTCATGTCCCGGAGTGTGATGATAGTTGCAAAATTTAGAGTTGTCGAACCAAGATGGCCTTGATCCGAGAGTTGATGAATGGGGCGGAGTTGAAGGTTTGTTGATGACGTGGTCGAGAAGAGAGGTGTCATTCGCCAGACATTGGCGAATGGCAACCTTGAGGGCATGACAATGCTTCGTGTCGTGCCCAGGCGTGCGATGATACGCACAAATGCGAGTGTGGTCGAACCAAGGTGGTTTAGGTCTGAGAGATTGATATTGTTTGAGAGGCGGGAGGTCGAGGCGAGATGACTGCAATAATTGCCGTAAAAGCAAGGTATAAGAACCTGCTAATGGGTCGGGATATTTTATTGCAGTAAGGGTTGATGACGTTGGTTTGAGAGGTGTAAGAGACGTTGGTCGATGGTTTGAGGGAGATATATGTTTGACAGGTTGAGGAAGTAATGGAGGCGACGTGCCTCTGTGAAGGACGGGAGTAGGCAGTACTCCTATTAAAGTGGATG
Organism: Torreya grandis; assembly: GCA_037957365.1. NCBI lineage: Eukaryota > Viridiplantae > Streptophyta > Pinopsida > Cupressales > Taxaceae > Torreya > Torreya grandis. Next base: position 952,302 of record JARHVA010001490.1, on the reverse strand, counting down.
GATGTGGGCCTAAGATTGAAGGCAATGATGAAGGTGGGGGAGAAATTCTCCGATGTGGTCTAGTAGCTTTCGTTAGTTTGGGTCGAGGGCCACTATTATGTGAGGCGAGGTTGGATGTGGGTTTGGGTTTGGATGTGGACGAAGGTGAGTGAGATGTAACAATCTCAGGTAAAGGGCAATAGGAAATCGTGACTGGGTCTTCCTCGGTTGAAATGGGTAAAGAGACTGGTCCTTCTCTTGGTGGAGAAGAAATAGGAGAGGGTGGCTCCTCAAGAGGGCAGGAGGCAGGGATGATTGTGCTTTCTGCTTGTGCTTGAGGAGTAGGCAAGGTATGGTCATTGGATGAAGGTGGGCTTAATGGCGTAGGTGTAGTCAAGGCGTCCCCCGATATAGGAGAAATAGATGGAGGACTAACAGGAGAAGAGGGTTCTTCATCTTGTGATAGATGAATAGGATAAAACTCTTCTGCCTGTGAAAGAGATTGATCAGGGATAAGAGGTAAGATAGTGTTAATCGTGTGAATGTCATGGTCATGAGGATCTTGGGTTATGGTTTGGACGTTGTTTTGAGTAGGCGGACGACTTGGAAAAGGGTGTTTGAAGATGTCGATATGTTGATTGGGTGGGGCGTTCGGGTTATCTAAAATAAGATCCCCCTTGTCGATCATGTCTTGGATTATGTTTTTGAAAGTTTGGCAGTTGTCAATGTCATGGCCTTGGACGCGATGAAAGTGGCAGAAGTCAGCCTCTCTATACCATGTAGGGAGGGCTTTAGAGGGGTCAAATTGAGGTGGTCGGATTGGAGGGAGATTGAGGACCCCCTGCTTGAGAAGTTTTTCCAAAACGGAAGCGTATGGTTCTCCAAGTGGAGTGTAAGAATGCTGGATATACCATTGTTGGAATTGTTTGGTGATGCTGGAAGACATCGAAGGTTGGAAATAATTCGTTGTTGTTGAGGATGGTGATCTAACGACCACAGTGTTGGCCACTCCTTTGGATTTGGAGTTGGCAGAAGAAGAAGGTCTGGAAGAAGAATGGTCAGTAGATTTTGCGTTGGTATTACGCAATTTGACCTTATCTTCTTCAAGGGCACGGAGTTCGAGCTTTTGAGACATGATGAAAGCTTCATCAAAAGTGCGAAATGTCTGAATCCGCAAGGTAGAAGAGATGTGGTTGGCACATGCTCGAGAAAAGAGCTCGATGAGCTCGGGTTGAGACAAGGAGAAGGAGAGCTGGTTAATCAAGCCTCTCCAACGAGCGACAAAATCGACTACAGATTCGTCGTCAAATTGTCTGATGGAGTAGAGGTCTGTGATAGAGACTTGTTTAGTGATGTTGATTGAGAAATGGTCGAGAAATAGTTGGGCGAGTTGGATGAATGAAAAGATAGAATGTCTGGTAAGAGAGCTATACCAGTCAAGGGCAGGGCCAGAAAGAGACATAGGAAACGTGCGTAGAAGTAACGCATCATCGTGGGCGATAAGATAACAGGCATGTCTAAATGTCTGTAGATGTTGTTGTGGGTCTTCCTTACTCTAAAAGCGAGTGAATTTAGGAAGCTCCCAATGGTTAGGATATGGTCGAATAGGGACGGAAGGATGAATGGGCTCGTTGCAAATTTGCTCATATGACAAAGTATTGCTTGAACCGGAAATGGAGGCCTCGAGACTGGACATTTTATCCATCAGCATCTTAATAAGATCTGCTGACGGATTGGCGGGTTGATCGCCCCCTAGGTTGTAAGGCGCTTGGACGAGGCTAGAGGAGGTGTGCGACATAGTCGGTTGTACAATGTACGGATGACTAGTTGCAGGGGCAGAAGTGGAGGCTAAGGGTGGTTGCGTTATGAAGGTTGAAGGTATAAGTTGACTGGGCACCGCCAAAGGTGGTTGAATGGCGGCACTGGTAGCAAGAGAGGTTGACACTCCTACATTTGTGGGCGCAAGAGTGTAAGGGGTCGAGACAATCAAGTTCTGATATGAGGTAGAACTTGGTTGAATTGCAGGTGGTTGAGGGGGTAATGAAACCCCGGTGGAGGTCGGTCTAAAAATAGACGGGGAGGCCAAACTTTGCGTATTGGCCATGGTTGAGTTAACAGTTGAGGCGAAAAGCTGAGTCATAAAGTGTTGGGTGGCGAATGGTGTCGATGTCGTCGCCATGTCACCCGAAAGGTCTCGCGTTGGGTTTCTCGTGAGATAGTTTTGGAGGGCTGCGGTATTGAGGTCCAAGAATCTCTCGAAATCTTGGTCCCCTTCAGGAATGATGGGAATTTGAGTCGAGGTCGGGGTCGGGGTCGGTCCTGTAGGAGTTCTTTCAGTCTCCGAGTGGAACTCCATGATAGGACTGGTTAGAGGCAGGATAGACGGAAGCAGCTGTTGGCTAAAGTGGTTAAGAAGAGAGTCCTGATTCCAGAAACTGTGTTTTTGCAGTCTCAGAAAACCAGATTGGAATTTTTGACAGAGAAAAGACAGGTTTCAGGTTGCTGGTTTTGAAGAAAAAGGACAGTGACAGAGACCGACGTCGGTTGAAAAACCGATGTCGGTATGAAATGAGGCCGGCGTCGGTAACAGATGAAGCCGACGTCGGTAGAAGAACCGATGCCGGTGACAGGGGAAGCCGACGTCGGTGGAAGAACCGATGTCGATGACTGTGTTTTCTAGAGAGCCAAAAGGTTCTTTGGAAAAACAAAGAAGAAAGCGTCCTCACACACTCAAACAAACAGATGAGAAGAGGAAAACAGAGAAAGACAGACAAGCCTAAGCGATAAATCCTAGGAATTAACCTTAGAAACTTGTGGCTTATGCCTTAGATGAATGTTTGGGGAGATTGGCTAAAAAATGGGTCCTAGAAGAAGGCAGTCTAAAGACAGTTTCAGGTGTTTGTTTTAGGAGCTCAAAGATCTGTGTTAGGGTCTGGTACGTGGCCTGGTGCTAAGGAGCAAGCTCCCCTCACTTCACGATTCCAGTGGTTAGCTGGTCTCGCTTAGCCAAGATATACCTCGCCTAGAGTTTAGACTCCGCCAGAGAACGGAGTGGGCTTCCCCCTTGGTGATGAAATCCAAGTAGGGTCACCGGGACGGGTAAGGTATCCGCTGGGGGATGAAATCCCAGTCGGGCCTTGTCTCAGGTAAGTTATGTGTTTGTTTAGTGCATGTGAGTCGGTAGTGTAACATCAAGTGTCTAGATTTATTCAATATGCGTTTAAGTTACTAGATGTGGACTACGAAGATGCAAGCACAAGCAGAGATGAATGCAAAGTGTTTTAATGCCCAAAGTCGAAATGTGATGTTGTTATGAAGACAAGATGGAGAAAGGGACAAGAGTATGATAGACTAGTCTAGAATGCAAGGAAGAAAGGTTCGTTTTAGTCCTTGCTTATAGTGTCATTTGGAATAGAAGAAAGAGATAAGAGAGAAGGAGCCTAAATGCACCTAAATGAATGAACAAGAAAAAGGAACCCAGGAGGAACCTAGGGTCCCACCGGGCGTGCCAGAATGTTCCTTGGGCTAATTCGCTTTCTACATTCGAAAAGTTGAATAAAGAAACTAGAGAAAATGGACGAGGTTAGGAATACCTGGATATCGACTGCGCACCGTGATCCAGACGCTTGTGAGCACCCCTCTTTGGCTGTGGAGGAATGACACCTGCAAGAGAAAAGAAAACTTGGACAAGGGGATGTTAGATAGATAGACGGTGGGTTGCCAAGCACAAGCTTGTTCCCGAAAGTGTAAAAACTTCCTCAAAGGGAGATCAACCCACAGATGAAAGACAGAAAAAGACTGAGAAAATATAAGGTGCCAGAATACAGAAATGGTAAATAGATTGAAAACGAAAGAAAACACCAAATGGTTACCTGAAGGAAGCAGCCGGGCTGATGACAGTCGCCGATGTCAGAAATTCTGCCGGCATCGGTTATTAGGTCTGCCGACGTCGGTTATCCTGCCGGCGTCGGTTTGGGGAAGTGACCGGCGTCGGTCGGGGTAATGGCCTGTGGTCGGGTCTGAGATGTGTTCTGGACTGTGGACAGGTCCGGGATGCTGAGGATGTCGAGACAGAGTCTGGGGACGGGTCTGAATGGACTGTGGGATAATCTTTCCCTGTACAGGGTCTTTGGTGGACAAAAGGGGAATGGGGAGTTGTCTGGAACTGGGATGAAGAGTGGGACAATGGGAGAGGAGGATGGACAGAGGATAGGTCCTGAGAAGGCCTTGCAGCCTCTCAGGGGGGAAGGGTAGAAGGAAGGCAAGAAACAATAGATAACCGAAAGCTCAAATAACAGAATCAAATAACAGACTTGCTTACCTCTTTGCCTGCTAAATGAAGAGTTGAAGGAGCTGTTGTTGGAGCCAGGGAGGATTCTGCAAGGAGAGAACTCTGATGAAGAGGCTTTGCACCTGCTGCTGTTGTTGCACGAGGTTCAAAACAAAGACAAGATGAATGCCAAACGCCAAGAGAGTTCTGTTTGCGAGCTCAGGAGTCCAGGGGTTGCAACGGATACAGGACGGGGTCTTGAAGGCTACCGACGTCGGCAGTCTCGCCGACGTCGGCCGCAGGGTCACCGACGTCGGCAGAGTCAGAATGGAGACAGAGACTAAAAATAGCCTCTGCCCATTCTTACACGCCGCCGGGTGGGGGATTGTGGGAAGAACGGTTATGAGCATGCTAAAATGGATGCGGGAGGAATATAATGGGGGGATTTTGGACAATAAATGCTAAGGGGGAGGTGGAGGGATCCAAGGGAGGATCCAAGGTGGCAAGGGTGAGGTGGAAAAGGGGGCCAATTAAAATATTAAGTTATTTTAATCAAGTGGATGGAAGGGGACCAAGGCCAAGTGTTAGGATACGGGTTCGAGACGGACAAGGGGGAGAACCAAGGTGCAGACACGTTTGCGGTGTCTACATTTGCCCCTTTTTGTCTTGTTGGTTGTTCTTGACGAACTGCAAGACAAAAACAAGAGTTGGTTGCCCCAGGAAAAGGGTGAGGTGTTCCCCCCTCAAAGCGAGAGTCGAGAGAAGGGAACCGAAGATCGAGTGTCAATTTGACAGAGAAATGGATAGAAGAGAGTGAGTGAAAATGCTGCAAAAGTCGTGATTGCGCGTATACCACGTCACGGGATGGTCGGGTCAAATTGTCGCATGTCAAGGGTTGAGGAGTGCCAAAATTGAAGTAACCGGGCCCCAGCATTTAGTCGTCTGCTGATCGGGTCACTCAATCTAAGCTGAAGCTCCAAATAGTCGTCGTGTTCTAGGTATCCCAGGCTCAGGAAGTGCTCCCAGAAACACGAAAAAGCCACAAGTAGTAGGGATCAACTGGCTCGCGATCCTATACTTGCGAATGGGTCAAAAATAAGGGTCTGCGGACAATTCTGCTAACCAGCCGTGAGGTAGCACACACACAAAAACAACCAAGGCAACATTGTCTTGGAAGTGGTCGAAGGTCGAAAGATGGTCATTGGTCAAGGGGATGGATGGACGAAAGGATGCGGCCGAGCTAACCCCAGAAGACATGTTATCTGAGTGCTGCCTACATAGCCCTGGTGACAGGGCCTCAGGCCGATGTAGTTCTCCCTAAAAGGGAGGAAGAGTCAAAGAGAGTGATTGGTTTTGGTCAAAGTTGTCGAAGGGAAAGTTTGTCCATCAAAGAGATGAACAAACGGGGGTGGTCGAGCTAACCTCAGAGGATGTGTTATCTGAGTGCTGCCTACATAGCCCTGGTCATAGGGCCTCAGACCAATGTAGTTCGGACTAATTGAAAAGATTGGTCGATGATGAGATTGGATGTGGTCAAAGTTGTCGAAGGGAAAGTTTGTCCATCAAAGAGACGAACAAACGGGGGTGGTCGAGCTAACCTCAGAGGATGTGTTATCTGAGTGCTGCCTACATAGCCCTGGTCATAGGGCCTCAGACCAATGTAGTTCGGACTAATTGAAAAGATTGGTCGATGATGAGATTGGATGTGGTCAAAGTTGTCGATAGACTGGTCGTGGTCAAGGTCAAGGTCGCAAAAGAGAAGGTTTGTCCATCAAAGAGATGAACAAACGGGGGTGGTCGAGCTAACCTCAGAAGATGTGTTATCTGAGTGCTGCCTACATAGCCCTGGTCATAGGGCCTCAGACCAATGTAGTTCAGACTAATTGAAAAGATTGGTCGATGATGAGATTGGATGTGGTCAAAGTTGTCGATAGACTGGTCGTGGTCAAGGTCAAGGTCGCAAAAGAGAAGGTTTGTCCATCAAAGAGACGAACAAACGGGGGTGGTCGAGCTAACCTCAGAAGATGTGTTATCTGAGTGCTGCCTACATAGCCCTGGTCATAGGGCCTCAGACCAATGTAGTTCGGATTGCGAGGGTCAGAATGGTCGATGATTGGATGTGGTCAAGCGTCGAAATGATGAGGATAAAAAGATGAGGATAAAAGGATGCTACAGATGGTGTCTTCTGTAGAAGTGGTCGAGAGTCTTTCATCCCTAGCAAGTTTCCATAGTCGTGATGGATGTATGCTAGAAATGAATAGAAGGTCTATTTATGCTTCAGCAAGTATTGGTTTATGCTTAACATAAATTAGGTCTGGTCGGTAGTTTCCATGGGTATTGGTGTCCATAGAAACTATGCGAAAAGGACAAGGATGATGCCTGATGTCATGCTGGAAATGTCGAGGCTGGTTTGAAAAAATGTTGAAGTTGGCTGGGTTTAAGGATGAGTCGATAATTGACGTGGCCAAAGCGTGACCAAAGTGTAGAGAAAAGGTGAAAGGCAAATTGCTCTTTCATTGACAAGGACCAGAAAGGAAGCATAGATAAGGGTTATTAGAACAAAAGCCCCGTTCATGCATTGCGTCAATGACCAGTGTTGAGTTAGAACGGTAATCGAATCACTTTGACATTAAAGTGAGCTCGAAGTCCCTTGAGCCGGTGATAGAAGGGGGATAGGGTAACCCAGTTTAAGAGCAGGAATAACCTTGCCCCTTTTGTAGGAGACCCTGAGACAACTACAAGCCAATGTCCGTGACTCGTTTTTTTTTTTTTTTTTTTTTTTTTTTTTTTTTTTTTGAGTCAGGCTGATCGATGCGGGAAGCCTGCATAGAGATGTCACTTGATGTAATGGTCATGTTGCGAAGCTGATCGATGCGGGAAGCTTCTAAGAAAAGTGTTATTTATTGCCAGAGTAGTCATAGCCATCCTTCGAGGGAGTGGTCTATATTTTTGCTTAATAATGTTTAAAAAGTTGGCCTAGCTGTCCTTCGAGGGATCAGTCTAGTAATACAGCAATGATAGTACAGCTGTCCTTCGAGGGATCAGTCTGTCTTTTTTTTTTTTGACTTGACTTGATTTAGTGACCATGGGTATGTTTTGACATCTTGATTTGGATTTATTGATAGGAATGAGAGTCACGGACAAGACTGTAGAAGTTCAAGGACGCCCCTTTTTATTAGGACAAAGCATCACTGCATCCTAAAAGGGTTGTAGAGGACTTGTTAAAGGGGAATAGGGTTGAAAGGGATGAGGATTAAGAGGACGAGGATTTCTCAAGGGACGAGCTCAAGTTACGTATCAAGTAGATGAGTACTCGACTAGCAGAAGAATGGTCGAAGATGCAAGACAGAAAGGGGGGCTCAAGGTCTGATAAGTCCCTGGGCCATGCTAGTGCGTTAAGGTCTGAGTCAATTAGGAGCGGACTTGCCCCATTTGGCTCTTTCCAGATTGGTCAGATGTTGATGGTGGATGTGAAGTTGACTGATATGGTTGTTGATTGGTCGAGACTTGGTTGAAGATTGGTTGAATGATATTTGGTTGTTGATTGGTCGAGGATTGGTTGAAGTGTGGTAAAATGTTTGGTCAAAGTTTGTTGAAGGTTTGGTCAAAGGTTTGGTCAATGTCATGGTCGAGGGTTGGTTGAGACTTGGTCGAGGTTTGGTTGAATGTTTGATCGAAGTTAGGGTAAGGTTGGATCCCCCCAGTCGCTTAGGGAGAAAGTTGGATCGATTAGTCAAAGTTGACTGAGGCTTGGTGATTAAATGGACTGTGTTAATGTCAAATAATGGGGTCAAAGGCGGTAAAGAGACCATAGTCTGCCGTGGAGATCTCGATTTAGGCGATGAGGTTGGAGAGGCATGGGTCGGGGTTGATGTTTTGTCGAAGAGGTGGTTAAGAGGGTCCTTGGTGGGAAGGAAAAGATTTCTCCGTTGTTGACGAATGACAGTTTTGAGAGCACAACAATGCTTAGTGTCATGTCCCGGAGTGTGATGATAGTTGCAAAATTTAGAGTTGTCGAACCAAGATGGCCTTGATCCGAGAGTTGATGAATGGGGCGGAGTTGAAGGTTTGTTGATGACGTGGTCGAGAAGAGAGGTGTCATTCGCCAGACATTGGCGAATGGCAACCTTGAGGGCATGACAATGCTCCGTGTCGTGCCCAGGCGTGCGATGATATGCACAAATGCGAGTGTGGTCGAACCAAGGTGGTTTAGGTCTGAGAGATTGATATTGTTTGAGAGGCGGGAGGTCGAGGCGAGATGACTGCAATAATTGCCGTAAAAGCAAGGTATAAGAACCTGCTAATGGGTCGGGATATTTTATTGCAGTAAGGGTTGATGACGTTGGTTTGAGAGGTGTAAGAGATGTTGGTCGATGGTTTGAGGGAGATATATGTTTGACAGGTTGAGGAAGTAATGGAGGCGACGTGCCTCTGTGAAGGACGGGAGTAGGCAGTACTCCTATTAAAGTGGATGGATGTGGGCCTAAGATTGAAGGCAATGATGAAGGTGGGGGAGAAATTCTCCGATGTGGTCTAGTAGCTTTCGTTAGTTTGGGTCGAGGGCCACTATTATGTGAGGCGAGGTTGGATGTGGGTTTGGGTTTGGATGTGGACGAAGGTGAGTGAGATGTAAAAATCTCAGGTAAAAGGCAATAGGAAACCGTGACTGGGTCTTCCTCGGTTGAAATGGGTAAAGAGACTGGTCCTTCTCTTGGTGGAGAAGAAATAGGAGAGGGTGGCTCCTCAAGAGGGCAGGAGGCAGGGATGATTGTGCTTTCTGCTTGTGCTTGAGGAGTAGGCAAGGTATGGTCATTGGATGAAGGTGGGCTTAATGGCGTAGGTGTAGTCAAGGCGTCCCCCGATATAGGAGAAATAGATGGAGGACTAACAGGAGAAGAGGGTTCTTCATCTTGTGATAGATGAATAGGAGAAAACTCTTCTGCCTGTGAAAGAGATTGATCAGGGATAAGAGGTAAGATAGTGTTAATCGTGTGAATGTCATGGTCATGAGGATCTTGGGTTATGGTTTGGACGTTGTTTTGAGTAGGCAGACGACTTGGAAAAGGGTGTTTGAAGATGTCGATATGTTGATTGGGTGGGGCGTTCGGGTTATCTAAAATAAGATCCCCCTTGTCGATCATGTCCTGGATTATGTTTTTGAAAGTTTGGCAGTTGTCAATGTCAAGGCCTTGGACACGGTGAAAGTGGCAGAAGTCAGCCTCTCTATACCATGTAGGGAGGGCTTTAGAGGGGTCAAATTGAGGCGGTCGGATTGGAGGGAGATTGAGGACCCCCTGCTTGAGAAGTTTTTCCAAAACGGAAGCGTATGGTTCTCCAAGTGGAGTGTAAGAACGCTGGATATACCGTTGTTGGAATTGTTTGGTGATGCTGGAAGACGTCGAAGGTTGGAAATAATTCGTTGTTGTTGAGGATGGTGATCTAACGACCACAGTGTTGGCCACTCCTTTGGATTTGGAGTTGGCAGAAGAAGAAGGTCTGGAAGAAGAATGGTCAGTAGATTTTGCGTTGGTATTACGCAATTTGACCTTATCTTCTTCAAGGGCACGAAGTTCGAGCTTTTGAGACATGATGAAAGCTTCATCAAAAGTGCGAAATGTCTAAATCCGCAAGGTAGAAGAGATGTGGTTGGCACATGCTCGAGAAAAGAGCTCGATGAGCTCGGGTTGAGGCAAGGAGAAGGAGAGCTGGTTAATCAAGCCTCTCCAACGAGCGATAAAATCGACTACAGATTCGTCGTCAAATTGTCTGATGGAGTAGAGGTCTGTGATAGAGACTTGTTTAGTGATGTTGATTGAGAAATGGTCGAGAAATAGTTAGGCGAGTTGGATGAATGAAAAGATAGAATGTCTGGTAAGAGAGCTATACCAGTCAAGGGCAGGGCCAGAAAGAGACATAGGAAACGTGCGTAGAAGTAACGCATCGTCGTGGGCGATAAGATAACAGGCATGTCTAAATGTCCGTAGATGTTGTTGTGGGTCTTCCTTACTCTAAAAGCGAGTGAATTTAGGAAGCTCCCAATGGTTAGGATATGGTCGAATAGGGACGGAAGGATGAATGGGCTCGTTGCAAATTTGCTCATATGACAAAGTATTGCTTGAACCGGAAATGGAGGCCTCGAGACTGGACATTTTATCCATCAGCATCTTAATAAGATCTGCTGACGGATTGGCGGGTTGAGCGCCCCCTAGGTTGTAAGGCGCTTGGACGAGGCTAGAGGAGGTGTGCGACATAGTCGGTTGTACAATGTACGGATGACTAGTTGCAGGGGCAGAAGTGGAGGCTAAGGGTGGTTGCGTTATGAAGGTTGAAGGTATAAGTTGACTGGGCACCGCCAAAGGTGGTTGAATGGCGGCACTGGTAGCAAGAGAGGTTGACACTCCTACATTTGTGGGCGCAAGAGTGTAAGGGGTCGAGACAATCAAGTTCTGATATGAGGTAGAACTTGGTTGAATTGCAGGTGGTTGAGGGGGTAATGAAACCCCGGTGGAGGTCGGTTTAAAAATAGATGGGGAGGCCAAACTTTGTGTATTGGCCATGGTTGAGTTAACAGTTGAGGCGAAAAGCTGAGTCATAAAGTGTTGGGTGGCGAATGGTGTCGATGTCGTCGCCATGTCACCCGAAAGGTCTCGCGTTGGGTTTCTCGCGAGATAGTTTTGGAGGGCTGCGGTATTGAGGTCCAAGAATCTCTCGAAATCTTGGTCCCCTTCAGGAATGATGGGAATTTGAGTCGGGGTCGGGGTCGGGGTCGGTCCTGTAGGAGTTCTTTCGGTCTCCGAGTGGAACTCCATGATAGGACTGGTTAGAGGCAGGATAGACGGAAGCGGCTGTTGGCTAATGTGGTTAAGAAGAGAGTCCTGATTCTAGAAACTGTGTTTTTGCAGTCTCAGAAAACCAGATTGGAATTTTTGACAGAGAAAAGACAGGTTTCAGGTTGCTGGTTTTGAAGAAAAAGGACAGTGACAGAGACCGACGTCGGTTTAAAAACCGATGTCGGTATGAAATGAGGCTGGCGTCGGTAACAGATGAAGCCGACGTCGGTAGAAGAACCGATGCCGGTGACAGGGGAAGCCGACGTCGGTGGAAGAACCGATGTCGGTGACTGTGTTTTCCAGAGAGCCAAAAGGTTCTTTGGAAAAACAAAGAAGAAAGCGTCCTCACACACTCAAACAAACAGATGAGAAGAGGAAAACAGAGAAAGACAGACAAGCCTAAGCGATAAATCCTAGGAATTAACCTTAGAAACTTGTGGCTTATGCCTTAGATGAATGTTTGGGGAGATTGGCTGAAAAATGGGTCCTAGAAGAAGGCAGTCTAAAGACAGTTTCAGGTGTTTGTTTTAGGTGCTCAAAGATCTGTGTTAGGGTCTGGTACGTGGCCTGGTGCTAAGGAGCAAGCTCCCCTCACTTCACGATTCCAGTGGTTAGCTGGTCTCGCTTAGCCAAGATATACCTCGCCTAGAGTTTAGACTCCGCCAGAGAACGGAGTGGGCTTCCCCCTTGGTGATGAAATCCAAGTAGGGTCACCGGGACGGGTAAGGTATCCGCTGGGGGATGAAATCCCAGTCGGGCCTTGTCTCAGGTAAGTTATGTGTTTGTTTAGTGCATGTGAGTCGGTAGTGTAACATCAAGTGTCTAGATTTATTCAATATGCGTTTAAGTTACTAGATGTGGACTACGAAGATGCAAGCACAAGCAGAGATGAATGCAAAGTGTTTTAATGCCCAAAGTCGAAATGTGATGTTGTTATGAAGACAAGATGGAGAAAGGGACAAGAGTATGATAGACTAGTCTAGAATGCAAGGAAGAAAGGTTCGTTTTAGTCCTTGCTTATAGTGTCATTTGGAATAGAAGAAAGAGATAAGAGAGAAGGAGCCTAAATGCACCTAAATGAATGAACAAGAAAAAGGAACCCAGGAGGAACCTAGGGTCCCACCGGGCGTGCCAGAATGTTTCTTGGGCTAATTCGCTTTCTACATTCGAAAAGTTGAATAAAGAAACTAGAGAAAATGGACGAGGTTAGGAATACCTGGATATCGACTGCGCACCGTGATCCAGATGCTTGTGAGCACCCCTCTTTGGCTGTGGAGGAATGACACCTGCAAGAGAAAAGAAAACTTGGACAAGGGGATGTTAGATAGATAGACGGTGGGTTGCCAAGCACAAGCTTGTTCCCGGAAGTGTAAAAACTTCCTCAAAGGGAGATCAACCCACAGATGAAAGACAGAAAAAGACTGAGAAAATATAAGGTGCCAGAATACAGAAATGGTAAATAGATTGAAAATGAAAGAAAACACCAAATGGTTACCTGAAGGAAGCAGCCGGGCTGATGACAGTCGCCGATGTCGAAAATTCTGCCGGCGTCGGTTATTAGGTCTGCCGACGTCGGTTATCCTGCCGGTGTCGGTTTGGGGAAGTGACCGGCGTCGGTCGGGGTAATGGCCTGTGGTCGGGTCTGAGATGTGTTCTGGACTGTGGACAGGTCCGGGATGCTGAGGATGTCGAGACAGAGTCTGGGGACGGGTCTGAATGGACTGTGGGATAATCTTGCCCTGTACAGGGTCTTTGGTGGACAAAAGGGGAATGGGGAGTTGTCTGGAACTGGGATGAAGAGTGGGACAATGGGAGAGGAGGATGGACAGAGGATAGGTCCTGAGAAGGCCTTGCAGCCTCTCAGGGGGGAAGGGTAGAAGGAAGGCAAGAAACAATAGATAACCGAAAGCTCAAATAACAGAATCAAATAACAGACTTGCTTACCTCTTTGCCTGCTAAATGAAGAGTTGAAGGAGCTATTGTTGGAGCCAGGGAGGATTCTGCAAGGAGAGAACTCTGATGAAGAGCCTTTGCACCTGCTGCTGTTGTTGCACGAGGTTCAAAACGAAGACAAGATGAATGCCAAACGCCAAGAGAGTTCTGTTTGCGAGCTCAGGAGTCCAGGGGTTGCAACAGATACAGGACGGGGTCTTGAAGGCTGCCGACGTCGGCAGTCTCGCCGACGTCGGCCGCAGGGTCGCCGACGTCGGCAGAGTCAGAATGGAGACAGAGACTAAAAATAGCCTCTGCCCATTCTTGCACACCGCCGGGTGGGGGATTGTGGGAAGAATGGTTATGAGCATGCTAAAATGGACGCGGGAGGAATATAATGGGGGGATTTTGGACAATAAATGCTAAGGGGGAGGTGGAGGGATCCAAGGGAGGATCCAAGGTGGCAAGGGTGAGGTGGAAAAGGGGGCCAATTAAAATATTAAGTTATTTTAATCAAGTGGATGGAAGGGGACCAAGGCCAAGTGTTAGGATACGGGTTCGAGACGGACAAGGGGGAGAACCAAGGTGCAGACACGTTTGCGGTGTCTACAGGGGGAAGGCTTGTCAATTTTTAGTTATGAACTAACAAATATGAACAAATATCATTTTTATCCAATGTCTTTTATTTGAGAATAAATATCATTTCGAGGTTTCTAAACACCTTAGAACTAGTGTGGGAGGGCTAGATGCCATAAGAAGGAAAGATATAAGAGGATCTAAGGAGGTTTGCATTGCCTAATGAGATCAAGGATGTTGTCTGGTTTAACCCATGAAATATTAAATTTGTTTAAAATTCATTCAATATTGTATGAACTGAAAGGTAGGATAAAAACAAATGGTGGACTGAGTCTTTTGCTTCCCTACAAAGTGGGCATTGGCTAGGTACAATGAGTCCTCATTTTTTACAAATTAACTATAGTTAGGATATTGTCTTGATATGTAGCCGACATAATAAATTTACCATAGGAGTTAGGTGTTTAATCCATAAGTCTTTCCAATAATTCCATTCATCTTCCAGATCTAAGTTAATGGCATGTCCAGAGGAGATCGATTACTACCCATTATCTTCAATTTCCTACAAGAAATGGTCTTCCTTAGGGAAAAATGGAATGTGAATTTGACTGATGAAATACTTAAGATTTTGAAATACTTGGGCTTCTTTAGCATTATATCCATCTATGTGGAGGACTTTCCAAGTATTTGATCCATCAGTCTCATCCCATAATTTTTTATTTTAAAATGTCTAATAGGAATACATCCTTTAAATATTGTTTAAATTGTAATACATGGCATTTAAGAATTAATTTATATGTAAAGTAGATTCAATTAAAATTTATTAACAAGTTCCATGTGCTAAATATAGTAAGTACAAATAATAGTAAGACACTTAGCATAATATAGTTTTTTAACTATAGAAGGTGTGTGATAGTGAGAAATAGGTTAAAAAAATATTTTGACAGCTTATATCTATAACTAGAGTCTACAACTATTTCTGTACTAGGTCACACTCTTTGGAAAACTATGTAGTGTTTCTATTTCCATCATCTATAGTCTTGTTTTCTTTAAAATTTACAAAATTATTAATACTCTATCACCTATGCCTATGCTTGCTAATGGGGATGATATATTTTGATTCTATTAGTATTGTGTACATACCTCTATTTTTATTTTCTTTTCCTTGGAAACCTTAAGTGTACATTTGAGAGATGTAAACCTATAATAAAATTAGGGGAATTGTAATGGACTGAGATGACCTCATTCACTTTAGATTATTATTAAGATTTTCCTATGGAACTTGATACTCCAAGGAGGGAATCGAGTCGCAAGTAGTTCTCTTACATAGTTTGATTGTGTAGTTGTGTTCATTCACTATATACACACAAACAATAATTTATATTTAGTAATTGAAACTATTATATGTTGTATTTATTTTAAATGCTTCATAATTGATATGTGAAAATTCCTAGAAATTTATATGGAATTAAATAAAAATAAGGAATATTTTATCAATGTGAGGAAGTATAATACATATATAATGGATTGATATCAAGTCTTTTTCAAATAAGGCATTAATAATTAATATATTAAACCATTTTATAAATTTATAGTATCAAAATATCAGAATGTGTTTGTATGGCCCATATAAATCTTTTAAATATTTAAAACTAATTATTAAATGGAAGGGGAAATTGGTTTATGGTAGTGGATTTGTCTAAAAAGTTTTATGGATTCAAGTTCTGAGGCCTAAATAAGTTTTTGGGTGATAGAGTTCAGTTTGAGCATTGACTTTGGAAATTCAAGTGTAGTAGTAATTGTGAACAAAGGGGTTAAGCCCACATATATATAAATCATTAGAGGAATGGATAATAAGAGTCATTCATTTGAGCATACATCAAATGGTTTAATAAATTTCAATAATTAACATTTCTAAGTACATGTGACCAAATTTAGGTATATACACATACCAAGCATTTTAGTAGTTGAAATAATGCAATGAAAATGTCTAGATTGAAGATACATATAAATTAGATGCTATGTTATATTTAAATTCTATTGACAAGTCAAAGATCTCCTATTTGGTTAGATGGACTCATTTTATTTATGTTTAACTAGATTTGAGTATTTGGGTTCAATATTTTTCTAACCATTATCATGTGGCAAGAACTAAGTTAATTTTGAACATTTTGTTTAATAGATTATATTTATATATATTTTTTAAATGTTTATGGTTAATGGTAGGTATTCCCAAATTTGACTCACTGATAAGAAAAGAATTCATCGATAATAATTTCTTACAACAGTGAAAAGTAGTATAATCTTATAAAAATATTAAAATTATATCCAAATATTTTTATTATTAAAATAATATATTTTAGCTTGATCCAATGCTAATTTTAAAGCTTAAAGCTATGTAATCATAATTCTACATGCCTCTACACAAACAATTCAATCCTAAAACCAAATCATACACAAATATTCTTCCATATTTATGGATTTCATTATTAAAAACTAGAATTTTTTTTAAATAGCTTAGATACAAACATTTATAGTCATTTTTTACCACAAAATGACTAGTACAAGATTTAACTCGAGACCATTGTAAATCAGCATAAGATTTATTATGTTTTCTTGACCATAAATTTGAATGAATAGTGAAAGATATTGATGTGTGTTATGATTAGGAGGTGATTATTTATTATCAAAAGTGATTATATTGTTATATCATTAAGTATATGTATGACAGAATAAAATAATGATGGTTGTGTATCACTAGGAATAGTTGTATCATGAAGCATTTCATATATATATATATACCATAAATTTGAATGAATAGTGAAAGATATTGATGTGTGTTATGATTAGGAGGTGATTATTTATTATCAAAAGTGATTATATTGTTATATCATTAAGTATATGTATGACAGAATAAAATAATGATGGTTGTGTATCACTAGGAATAGTTGTATCATGAAGCATTTCATATATATATATATATATATATATATATATATATGAAATGTTATATATATATATATATATATATATATATATATAAAATCAATGGCATAAATAAAACTCACGCATAATAAAAATTCTTATTGCATTTACAAAATGAAATATATTAGATATTAATCCATGTTTTAATGGTTTCATGCCCAATCCATTGACTATGTGTAGATATGTACTAAAAAAATACATCCTTCATTGTAACACTAAATAATGAAATTTACTGTTACGATGAACTGAATATGAGTAATAGTATGAACTAATATTTTTTGCTTGCCCATTTGTAGCTATTCCTTAAGATACATATAATTTATATTTCTATTATTTTTTTGTAATGGACATAAGTTTTATAATAAAAAAAATGATGGACATAACACTAGAATAAGGCAAGAGATCACTCCTTGAGATGGTAAGAGATTTATACTTGGTACTAAATGGATTATAGACCCTTTTATATCAACACTTATCAGATCTTATGGGAGAGGATATCATAGAATTAGTTCAAGAATCCAAT
Organism: Torreya grandis; assembly: GCA_037957365.1. NCBI lineage: Eukaryota > Viridiplantae > Streptophyta > Pinopsida > Cupressales > Taxaceae > Torreya > Torreya grandis. The sequence goes on along the minus strand of JARHVA010001490.1, from coordinate 935,210 downwards.
TAATTACAAGGGATGCTATAAGTTTTCCATTGTACATTCCTAGTTCTCATTCTAAAAAATTGGAGAGCAAAACACTAGAGGATTTTCATCATATCTCTCTCTACATCACTATCTATAAAATCATATCTAAAACCATTTATAATCTGCTCTAAGGCATATGTCCTAAGTTAATTATGAAGGAACAAGGAGGCTTTTATTAAAATAAGACAAATTACTAATGAAATAGTCATTTACCAAAAAATTATTCACACATTTTAAGCAAGAGACAAGGAATCCTAATAAAATTGGATATATCTAAGGCATATGAAAAATTTAAATGGTCCTTTTTTGATGGAATACTCTAAAAGTTTAGGTTTAGTCCATAATGGAGAAGATGGGCACAAAGTTATTACAGTTCTGTGAAGTTATTAGTTATGGTCAATAGATCCCCATAAGGGTAATTTACCTCTTCAAGGGGCCTCAAATAATAGGACCCACTTTCACCTATCTCTTCATCCTCATGACATTGACCCTAGGAAGACACATTACATTCCTAAAAGAAGGAAAAAAAATATTAAAACTACAACTAGTGGTATTTCCCACTCTCATCTGCAATTTTATCATGACCTGACCTTGCAATTGATTTTAGATGCTAGGTTGATGGCCTATTATGGCATGTTTTACTAAGCATTGGAATAACTATTTCAGATATGTATTATAGTTCAAATGTTGTGATGTGAGACATATTGTATAATTTCTATAATTTTGTTTATACTACAGTTGATACTTACATTGATTCATTTTATCAAGCTAAATGTTGTTTAGCTTCAGTATATTAATATATGTTATCACAATGTCATGTTGTTGAGTTCTTATTTGCACTTGATTATTGTCATGGCTGTTGATTTGTTCTTGATGATATATTTTGGTTATAGAGGTTATCATTATTGATTGTGATTCATTACTACTTTAGATGATTATAATTGATTTAATACATCATGTTTAAATATTATGATGCTTTCATAATTTTATTTTTATTGGATATTGATAATTGTTTAGGTATTGTTGATGTCCCTTTTTGATGACTGCAAGAACTAGGAAATGAGCTAGGCTTGATGGTGGGATTCGATAATTTAGGGTGTAATCAATAGGATAATGAGTAGTCATAAGTGACTACAATAGGTATAATAAGTTATGACTCAAATACTAAGCCACCATTATCTTTTGTCCTTGATATTTATATTCATCCTTATGATTGTCTGAGATGTATTAATTCCATTTTCATCTTTTATTGCCTTACTTGGTGTTATGTGAGTTTTGTATTATGTTGTCATTGCTTGTACATGAATTATTGTTATTTTTCCATTATCAAGATTTGATGTTTAACCCTATTCAGTGCACGGTGTGGTGAGACTTGTGTTTCTTGGTTCATGACTTGGCCTTGCAAAATGATGTGGCATATTGGTTGTACTATTGGACTTGGTGACTAGGACCCAAGTGTCTTGACTTAAACCTTGGTCATGACATTTTTTTAGGCCTAGACATAATGATAGATTCCACATTATTATGTTAATTATTATATGGGTTAAACCCCACTCCACTAATGCTACTTGGAAATCTTGGGTGAATTTTCATGATATTGAAGCTTCGTTGGTTTGTAGCCATTTAGTATTATTTAATTTATTTGGTGGGCTTTCCTAGTGCCATCATTATGACATTTTTGGTAGAGAAGCTCATATGATACTGGGAGTTTGTTACCTGGGAAAAAACTTAGGGCCAAACATTTTGGGCTAGGAGGTATGTTATTAGTGGTAAGGGATGAGATGGAAGCCATGATGGGAAAAATAAAAAGAGGGAATCAAAAAAGACCAAAATTTCCCCCATGGTGGCTTGTATTTTCTTCCAAGTAAGTTATAATTATTTTTATAAAGGGTGAATGGAAATTTTACTAATGTATCTTGTCAATAAATAGGGAGAAACATTATATATTCATGGGGAAGTTGTGAGACATCCCAATGAATCTATAATGGCTATTAATCGATTCACTCTTTATGAAAAATGTTATGGGTTACTTGTTATCTGATTTATGGTTACATTTATAAATGGAATGATTTTTCGGTTTATGGGTTTTGTTCATTCCTGCTTTGCATGGTTAATAGACTTGAACCCTACAGATTGTCATGGGGATTCCATTATTTAACATCAGTTAACATTCTTAATATTTCCATTCATAAGTATTGGCTGAAATCAATTATTTTCCTCTATTAGCTTGAAATTTTTGATGTTATGTTGAATATGGCTTGTTTACTACTAGGTTTTTTTATGGGTTTTGTTACGGTGTTTAGGATGCTCCATTATTAAATGTTGGGCTATTATGAATTCATTGGCATGTAATTATACATATAATGTGGAGGTTTTAAAGATTGTCTTTTGCTAAATATATTTCTCCTTTAAAAATTGAACTCTGTTAGAATGAATGGGTACACAACTATGTAAAAATTCATAATTTTTCTTGTAACTCTTAATAGATGATGCAAAAATGGTCGAGTAATGGTCTTCATTTTACCATAAATTTAATTCCATCTGGTTTCATTTTGGTGGTTGAATTGACCTTCTCTTATTTTGATAATTATTTATTATGATTCCCTATTATATTTTATTTACCCCATTTGGGTTCCAATTTAAGTCATTGGTTGTTATGTTTTCAACCTTGCTAGAATATTTAGTGTCATTTAGCACAAGGTATGGTTTTTAATTTGATATTGGGTTGAGTCATCTTTTATTGACCCAAGTTTCTTTTTATTAAGTTGTGCCTTGTATTGGTTGTGTGCATCAGGTTAAAGCAAGCTGAGTTTATTGAGGAAATGAAAAATTAGTGTTGGTTGTGCATGGTCATTTTGTAGTTTAATCAAATTTTATGTGTTATATGATAAATTCACTATACCTTTTATCATGACCTAAATTGGTTGATGTGGTTATATTTTATTATATTGAGTCTTTCACCATTAAATCATTTTCTATATCTAGGTAAATCCTTGGGCTAAATAGTATATTGAAGTGAGCTTCTAAATAATGTGAAATGAATATGATAGACTCTAATTTATTATTAGATAAGTTTCTATGTTTTTTTTATTATACCTCAAAGAAATAATCAAAGTTGTCTTTCAAGTTTGGTGTTAATGTATTTTAATGATGGTATCATCTCCTATTGTTTTTTTGTTGATAGTATTTTTGTAGTAACATTAGCTCAGTATCCTTTTTCATGCTCCATACCTCTCTTGATCCCCCAATTGATAAAACCCACCACCTAGCTAATGGTTGGGGGTGGTGAGGGGCACCAATGGAGGGTTCATAGGAGTAGTTTGAAGGGTTTGACCTCTTATTATTGAGTGCATCTTATTTTATGACATATGGATCTTAGTGTTGAAGCTTACTTATTGTCAGTACCTGTTAGCATATAGTTCATGATGAATGTTCATGGAGTAGTTCACTATTATTATATTATTGTATTGGTTTCATTTATGTATGTATGAAAGCTAGTAACATTCATTGTTATGAAAAATAAATTACCAAGTTTGATAAATTTATGGGTTTGTGAAAAGAATAACATTATAATTATTTAGTGATAACAATTTGATATCCATTTATCTAAGTAGTTGTGCTTATTTTCATTATCAGAGTAAAATGTTGGACCTTAATATGGGGATTCATAGTTGAAGTGGAGTTAATGATTCTATTTGCCTTGTAATATTGTTACTTGACATACTAAAATTTCTTTGAGTTAGCAATTTCATAGTCCCTTGTATATATGTTATTATGATAATGAAGTTTTGTGTAGCCCTGTAATCGACTATTCAATATGTTAATTATTTGTCATTCTCATTGATAAATATTTTTCCACAATGAATTTGATCATTTTTTTGAAAACCTAACTCATTTTTTGATGAAATTATCTCCACTTATCACTAATATATGGATGATTAATGGACTTAGTCATTTTTGGAGTGGAATGCATGTTTGAATCGAGGTAATGGCTTGTGTAGTTGATAGTGCACATGTGTTAATTATTTGATGTGGTTTGATATGAGTTGGCCAATATTTTAATATTGTGTTAGTACATTTTTGTACAAGATTATTACTGGTTTGAGTAAAATTTGGTTTATAATTGAAGGTTGTTTGGATATAAATAACTCTATTATCTTGTATATCTCTATTGCATAAATCAATGAAATAAAGTAATCTTAATAGTGTAGTTGAATCTTGCTCCATACATTTAGTATGACTATGGTTGTTCATATTTTTTCTCTTGAATAATGGTATGTTGGTTGTTTTGTTTTCTATCTAAGTTATTATGTTCATTTAGTTGGATCAAGTTTCTAATTATATAAGCTATTATGTAATGGATAATATAGTGCAATGACCTCAAACTGGTGATTCATTTATGGAATCCTAATTGGTAGCACCACCTTAATTAATAAAAAAATTGGTGATGTATTCTAGAGTTAGCTGGATTCTTGGGTGTAGGCGAATAAGTATGCTTCATATAATAACATTGACCCTTGGCAGTGATTTTTATGGTGTGATTTTATATTGCCTATTGGTAATTATGATGAAGAATAGTATTGAAGGAATTAAAAATAAACTCAATTTTTGGTTATGGAATGATCATCATTTGTGAATTTTTAAATTATACCCCATTATCCCAAAATTAATTAAACTACCTTGAATATTATTTATCAACTCAAACATCTCTAATGGTCCTTGAAATGCATGGTTGAGTACTTGATGGAATGAAAATTTGTCTAAGGATACTATTCACTACTATTTTGGAAATTTTGTGTATAAAAATGTCAGCATTAAAAAATTTATGCACATGAGTTGGCCTAATGGTGAAGAGGAGGTCATATGTTCTAATCCTATAGGGGGTAAGGTATGCACCAAGTGTCTTGAAAGCTATTTATAATGTGATGAGGCAAGTCCACAATCCATGGCTAGGGATACTATTCATCATTATTTTTGACATTCTAGGTATAAAAATGTTAGCACCCAAAAACTTTGTGCACCTAAGTTGGCCTAAAGGTGAAGAACGTGTGCTCCCAAAAATAAGGTCATATGTTCTAATCCTGAATGGGGTAAGGTATGCACACCTTCATGAAAAGTATATGAATGCAATGGGCTAATGGACTTGGTATTCAATAAAATGGGGGTTGTCAAGTGGCTTGAAACATATGTTCAATATGATGAGGCAATTCCATGGTCCATGAATAGGGATACTATTCACCACTAGTTTGGACATTTTAGGTATAAAAATGTTAGCACCCAAAAATTTAATGCCAATGAGATGTAGAAGGATTGGTGAAGTGGATAATGAAGCTGGGTCAGATCTAATCATGATTAACAAAGAAAATAATGGAGCCAAACATCAAAATAATTAAAAGCACATTATAATATTATTTATTCTCTATTAAACCCATACAATACATTACACAATTATATAGGAAAATTATTTCCTATAATTAGGGAGATCATATCTCCACCAATATCTCACCTGAAATCTCCTCAATCTTATATGAGTAACAATATACAAATGACTATATATTAAATAACAACTAACCTATAATTGTAATATTATTGTAGCAATATTATGTTAACTAATTACTAACCAAATATATCTAACAAACTAACTATACATAATAGTGAATTATTACTCTTGTAATTTTTCACATTATGATATACAAATTAATGTGAAGGCTAACTATTCTCTAACATTCCCTCCCTTAGGCCTCATAGGATAATTTGTGTTTCACAAGACTTAATGAAAGTAATTAAGGAACACATCAGCTTCTTATCAACCATTTGATGTCAAGAACACATCAATATAATCAGTGTTGGAACTTTGAATATGAAAATATACGATCAACAATTCACTAAGGGAACCACATCAACTTAAACACTATGGGAACTTACTAGCAGGAACCATCTATTCAAATTTCACTCCTCTCTCTTCAATAAATGACATGATTAGAATTATATACCAATTCATACTCTTAGGTCTACATACTACTATCTAAATCTTGTTATACATAACCACTACTATGTGAAGAATGCATCCTACATTTACTCCATGTGACCATAATGAATATGTCATTGGCTGATCATATCCATAAAGAAGGTAGTCAGAGGATATCTATAGTTAGCTACTCTCTTAATTATTGCTACATTCATGTATCTCTTAAACACATTTTTTATGTAGTGAACTATGTGAAAAAATAATAAATATACCTCTTATTCATCATACCTACAAACAAGTGCTGAAAATAAAAAATATCTATATGTGCCACTAGAGCAAGACGTGACCCTTCATTAGTGGATAATGAGAGGCATAGAAAGCCTCCATCCTCTAGTATCCTCCAACCTCTAATAGGTCACTACTTACTCATCTAATGAATTGTTGTTGAACCTTAGATGTAATATTTTGAGGAGAAATCAACCCCATAGTTTGGATGTTGTGTACAAGCGATAATGTATCCTTATAATTTTGAACACTTTTTGACATTTTGATAATATTAACAAAATGACTAGACTTAAATTGACACTTTTGAATTTTTGACATACATGACCAAAAAACTAATGACTCGATGTATTTTGATGTAAAAATGAATTTTAAATCTAAAATACATAACTTTTACAAAATCTAATGACTAAAGTGACTAAAACACTATGAGACTCACCTAAATAAATATAAAAATTAACATTATAATGACTCATAAAAATGACTCAATTATTAAGATCTTATACCAACTAATATAATGCAACCTATACTTTTGACATTAAATACTATACACTCTTTATAAAATAAAGACCAAAATTGAGAATAAAGACTTGACTCTTAAAACCTAAAAATTTTAAAAATGCTTTCTTCAAATATAATGCCAATAGGATGTATTGACCATTTGAGAAAATTAAAAACTTAAGAGACTCTTTTTGACTTACATTTCATAAAAGATTCTAATGACAATACTTAAAATAGAAATTAGAATTTGACATATGATGAGTATTATTAGAAGAACAGATAAGAATAATGGATGAGCCTAGGTGGATAGTGAAGGATAACAAAGTCAATCTAATATGCCAAGGTGATATGCCAAGATACATACACTAAGTGCAGAATTCGATGGGTAGAAGAGTGGCATTTAACTTGATCAAACTTGCATAGAGGATGGGTGCATGGAGATGGATATATTAGCATGTCAATGTGGTCTTAGACATGGAGAAATAAATATTTCACACATGATATGGTTAATGTATAGAATTATTAGTTCTTGAGATTATTTTTATGGTTTTAAGAATGAACCAGGTATAATAATCTTAGTTACAATAGGTCTTTGTTATTTATAGATTTCTCTAAGAAAACACCAAACACATCAAGAGAGAACCATAGTGTAGTATACAAATTATGTGGGTGATCCATCCATAAATATGATTGATAAGGGAAGAAATTTTTTGTGTGCATAAATAAAATTGATATATCTGACAATATATTAGTAGTGGAAATAATAATGTTACAACTGAGAATTATGTAAAATGGAACATGGATTGGAGAACTGAGCATGCACATAGATATATATTTTTCAAATCAGAGCTTGACCATTAAACCAATTTCACTACCTTGAAAAAACCTTAATTTATCTACTATAAAAAGAGTTGAGTGTGGCAAAACAATATTCTATGAACTAGATCTAAGATTTGAAAGAATAATTTTAAAAATTATGGGCGATGAGCTGAGCACAGAGGAGAAAGATGATAACATGGTGATGGATCTGATGATAAATTAAATTCAAGGCTTGAATCCACATGCTTGGAAATGAAATTGATAGGCCATAGGAGAGATCACACTTCTCCAATGCACTAAAATGAATAGTAGAGTTGAATACATTATTCACCCATTGCTATCAATGCCAAAACCAAATGCAGTGTAGATTCTTCATTAATCAAGACAACACAAAAACATGGGTTTACACCCTAATCATTTTTATGTTACCATTTTTCACAAACTTTGAATGACCCACTATGATACTAGATAATGAAGCTAGTTTAGATCTGAGCATGATTAAAAAAGAAAATAATGGAGCCAAACACTAGAATAATTAAAAACACATTATAATATTATTTCTTCTCTATTAAACTCATATGAGACATTACATAGTTATATAGGAAAATTATTTCCTATAATTGGGAAGATCATATCTCCACCAATATCTTACCTGAATATCTCCTCAATCCTATATGAGTAATAATATACAACTGATTATATATTAAATAACAACTAACCTATAATCGTAATATTATTTTAGCAATCTTACATTAACTAAATATTGACCTAATATATATAACAAACTAACTATATGTAATAGTGAATTATTACTGTCATAATTATTCACATTATGATATATAAATTAATTGGAGGCTAACTCTTCCTTAATAGTGGTTTGGTTGTTCCTATCCCCACCCAAGTTCAAATTTTAGAGGCATTTAGAGGTTGGATGTGGTCATTTATTTGATGGTTTCAATGTGATCAAAGTGTTAGTTGTTTATAATGGTTTTATAGTTCTCTTAGGGACTGAGCCCCTAGTTTGTGCCCCAAAATTAGTTATAGAACCAATCAAAAGCTATCACCGAGAAAAAAAGAAAAGAATATATTTAATAAAATAAAATATTATATAGTGTATTATATATATAATTATATTCAATACTATTATATTAATATTATATATAATTATACTTAATATTATTATGTTTATGTTATATATGTTGGAATAATGCATATTTAAGCTTACCTAGGGTTAATAGGGTAAGTTATTTATTACCGAGGGTTAATTTTATTCACCTTAATTAATTTATTTTATTGTTGAGAATCTCTCAACAATATATTTGTTCGTGGTATGAGAAAACAAATAGTTTGTTTTCTCCATTTTGTAATCATTACAAATAGTTTGTTAACATGAAACAAACTATTTGTATTATATATACTTTACATTATATGAGAAATGAATGAGAGATTAATGAGAGGATAGAGATAATTTTGTGGATTATCACCTATTTTTTAGGTGTGAGAAATTTATTTATTCTCTAATATTATTTGTAGGTTATTTGTTTTGGGTTCTTTCTCCTAGATTGATCCTGTGGATCCTGTGTATCTCCTGCTCATTCTTTCAATATATTGATAATATTATATATTAAATTTATATATAATATATTATTATATTAATCAATACTATTTTCAATCATGATTAATAATTCTAGAAATTTCCAAATCACACTCCAAGTAGTTGTAACAAGATAATCTATATTGTGTTGTAATGGTAATGTGGTGAGTCCTAATAAGAAGTTGAATTAAGGAAAATTACACTTTGATGTGACACTTATGATTTACATCTAAAAATAAACCATTTTTTAATGAATACATTAATTATGGACCATATTTTATTTTTAAGAACATGATTATAAAATTCATTCTAAAATAACCTATGTTTATAAATCTTAATAATGAGATACAAGCTTACACTTCTTTATAAACTTCACAAATATTTTAAGGGAAAATATTTCTGATTTTAATCATGTAACCATGACACATCCCTGTTTAAATCTTCTTATAAAATATATGATGCAAGAGCATCCTTCTAAGGATGACTCATTTTGGTGTTTGTTTGAACAATTTTGATGTGATCAAATTTTTTATGGTCAATTAGAATGCTTAGGGTGTTTCAAGGGGTTTTAATAGTCTTAGTGTACACTTTGGAAATTTTTATAAGTGTCCATGGGAGTTTAGAGAGGCTAAAATTTAAAATTGGCATTTTCCTAACACTTTTCATAATTTGAATTTTTTAATGATTTCGTCTAGTTTGGGTGTTGTAGGAGTAATTTGAAATAGTACTCAAAGTTTTAAAGGTTTTATGTTATTCCTTTAAGATACCATATATATAATTTGTTTCTTAATTCATACTTGTATGGACATCAACCTTGGTATTTGTTTCAATGTACAAACTTTCTTGTTAGTGATCATTGAAAGGTCTAAATTTCGTTAGAGTAGTTACAAGTGATATAAAATTTGTAAGTTTTGGATTAGATATATTTATTATGGATGAATTAAAATTAAATAGTTCCAAGAACTAATAAAATAGTGAATGTAATGCCTCATATTTATAAAAAAGTTGATTGTAGTCCCTATTTTCCTGCATATGTGCATGGGAGAATGACTGTGTTTTGAGTGATTATGGAAGAAAGACTCATTAAATAAAAATTGATAATATTTATAATGTGTTTGTTAAGTCTGGTAGTTTTTTTCTTATGGTAATCCAAGAATTTGATTAATTGGTTTCAAAGTTCTTTAAGAAGGTTCATCTGCATACCCTATTTCCTATGTTCTATATCGAAGATAAGTGTCTGAATATGAACCACTAGTATGGAAGATTATATGAAGGTTGTGAAATTATGTTTGATATACATGTAAATGAAATTATTCTATAGACTAATTTTTTTCAATAATAATAAAGTATAAGTTTTCACTTTTTAGGAATGGATATAATTTCTATTTCTAGCATAATGTTCAAAAGATGCCTAAGAGAGCACTGTATGTGAAGAAAGACTAAAATAAATGTGTATTTTACTACCAAAAAACATGATGATTTTTATTAATGTTTTTAGAGTCCATTACATATTTCTTAAGACATTTCAATGTTGAGTATGCAAAAACTAGCACATACTTTATGACTATAACATCATGCATATAATCAATCTACAAACCTTGGTGAAAAGGTGTAACATATGTGTCAAGAGGAATATAAAATGATTGAAATAAGTGTGAAGTGTTGATACATTCATTTATAAACCTTAATATTACTTTGAAACCCATTTTTGAAATTAAAACTTCAAATTCATTGTTCTCAAGTGATTGTAGATAGTGATAACCCTGAACTAGGGTTTAGAAGTAAAATCTCCATTTACCATTGTTTCAATCAATGGAAATTCACCAAATTTTGTAGTTTGATATAAATAAATTTATTTCAAGATATTTTTGAGGTATTTTACCTGTTTAGTATAGACATGTACAAATATGGACGACTATGTATGTCTAAGGGTAAGAGAGGCCTAATTAGGCCTATATAGAGTACTAAAAAGGACTAAAATGGTTAGTTCCAAGTAGAGTTTGGTTAATAAAATTCATATAGGAATATAAATAAATTTAAGGTGTCATAAAATTCTACGAGTTTCTCAATATCTATATTTACCTATTCGTATAAGGAGAAATTGCCTTAAAAAAGGCTATAGGGACTATTTATCAAAAGGGAAGAAGTTGTGTATGTTGCAAGAGTTTTAATAAGAAACTACAGGGATGAAATAGGGGAATCAAGAAGAATTTAATGAGTGTTAATAATATCATAACAATATTATACAAATATTAATCTTGTATGAGACATGTTTGTCATGAGTAGTTATCAAAGCAGAAACAACTTAATTTGAAGACAAGTGTGTGAGTAGTCAAGTGGTTTCCTATGAATCATTTGGTATAAAAGCTTAGGAGCTCTTGGGAGGATGGTGAGACAATATGCCATCTAGAGGATGAGGATTAGTAGAATATAAAATAAAGTTGTAATAAATTTATGCATTGGTAGTTGAAGTAATGAACTTGCAGGCAAGGTTACAAGCCATGAAGTCAACTTAGAGAAAGAGATGAATAGAGGTGTTGTGATTGAAGGAGAGGATGAGGGTTCTCAAGATGAATTATCATAAGAATTATATAAAGGTAGAGTGAAATAGAGGTTCATAAGAGAAGTCCTTAGAGTGACATTAAAACCCAAAATGGAGGTACCAATGTATGACGGCAATCTCAACATTGAAGAGCTAGTTGATTGGATCATAGACATGGATAAGTACTTTGATTATGAAGAGGTGAATGAGACAAAAAATGTAAAATTTTTAGTGATAAGGTTGAAGGGTCATTTATCTTTATGGTGGGATGGCATACAATAATAAATAATAAGGGGAAAAGAGAAGATAAGGTCATGGGATGGAATGGTGGCCAAGATGAAATGCAAATTCATGTGTAAAGACTATTAGACCCATTTGTTTATGAAGCTACAAAATTTGAGACAAATGGACATGATGGTGAAAGAGTACATAGAGGAATTTTATAAGCTAACTATTTGAGTATGACACATAGAGGAGGATGCATATAGAGTTCTTAGATACATTAATGTCCTGAAGTTTATCATTCAAGATAAGATCAATATTTTATCACCAAGAATAGTAGAGGAGGCCTATCAGGCTACATTAAAGGTAGAGGAAATTTTTTCTAGAAGGTAAAGTCAACAAAATAGAGGTAAAGGTGGTAGAATTTATAGAGGTAGAGGTGATTAAGAAGGAAGAGGACAACCAGGTAATAGAAATCAATGGCAAAGTCAAATCAAATAAGTTGGTATTAGCTCTGAGAGTTAAATTCAATCTAGTAGAGGTGGTTATGGATATAGAGGTCGAAGATCATATGGTAAAGGAAGAGGCAACATTTGGTTTATTGGAAAGTTATTTAAGTGCAACAAATTTGTAGGACATAAATCATATGAGTGTCCAAAATATATTCAAATAGACATTTCTTAGATTTAAATCAAAAATCAAATGGTTCAATAATAAGAGGAGAGTGTAGATTCATTTCCAAATTATGTGGAATAACCCGAATCCGAGGAGAGTTTGCTGATGAGGAGAGTTTTTTTAAGACAATCCATGAGGAGAGAGAACCATCACAAGGGAAGATGTTATTCAATACCATATGCAAGAGTAAATGTAAATGTTGTAAGGTCATAGTTTATAATGGTAATATGGATAATATAGTGTTTTACTTAATGGTAGTTGAGTTAGGACTAGAAATCAAATAGGATCTAAGTCCTTACAAAGTATCTTGGATTAAAAATAGTCATCAAGTCCTAATGAATGAAAAATGTTATGTAGACTTGAAGATTGGTGGATATAAGGAAATAATGTTTTATGATATGATTCCCATTAATATGTGCCATATCATTCTTTTTAGACCATGGTAGTATGATAGGAGATCTATGCATGATGGTAAAGCCAATACTTACATCATTGATAAAGATGGCATTAAGCACATGCTATACTCATTGAAGGATATTCAAACATGGAAGGTGGTAAAAAATAGTGTGATGATGTTTGGATAGAAGGAATACTATCCAAAATAAATTAGTTGTATAATTGAGGACAAGAGTATGACAATTGAGAAAAAGTGCCAAGGTGAAGACAATGTAGTAAAAGTTACCAAAGTAATGAGAGAAAAGGATGCAACAGTAGATAAGCATTCTAAGGTATTAAATTTAGGTAGTATATACATGTTATAATGAATCCAACATGATATTTTTTTTTAAATGAACAATTGTAAATGATGTTTTTAGACTTATACCATCAGTTGCCCTTAATCAAGAGCATGGAGTATCTAAAAGACTTTACTGAGAAAGCTAGTGTGTTGAGAGAGTTTTTTATGGGAAGTGAAGTGACTGATCAGACCAAGAGTGAATAATAGTAAGAAAGGAATAATGAAGTTTTAAAGGTTGATATTATTCTAGGTAATAACATAGAACACCAAATAGTTGTCTAACAAGCAGTAGATCCAAGTACAAGAAAGACAACCATGCAAGATCAAGAGTGTGGATTCATATAATAAAAGAATAATTTGGTTATGATTAACTTGTGTATTACATGTTTAGGTTTGTTTCATGATAAAAACCAAAAACTAAATATGATCAGATTGGAAATCAATATTCATAAAACCAACCTCAAAGACAAAGTCAATGTAGTCATAGATAAAGAACAAGGAGGTCTATGTTCACTCATAGGCTTGGGACTAAGGAAGATGTAAAATTTCACAATTGGATTGAAAAATATAGAGATATTATAAGTAAAAATATAATATTATCTAACTAAATTTCCATGGAAAGTTTCATTTGCACCTCAATAGTATGATATAGGAGCATTCTTCTAAGGATTACACATATTGGTATTTGTTTGAATAATTTTGATCTAATTAGTTGTTTTATGGTCAATTATAATTATTATGGTGTTTAAATTTGTGTTAATAGTCTTATTTTACACTTTTTAAACTTTTCTAATTGTCTATGGGAGTTTAGAGAGGCGAGAATTCAAAAATGGCATTTTCCCACCAATTTTCAAAATTTGAATTTTTTATTGATTTTATCTAGTTTGGGTGTTTTAGGAGTAATTTTCAGTAGTAATTAAAATTTCAAAGGTTTTATTTGATTCATTTAATACACTATGTATCTAACATATGCCTTAATTCATACTTGTATGGACATCAATCTTGGTATTTGTTTCAATGTGCAAACTTGCTTCTTAGTGACTGTTGGAAGGTCCAAAGTTGGTTAGAGTAGTTATAGGTGATATAAAATTTGTAAGTGTTGTATTGGATATAATTATAATTAAATGGGTCCAATATCCAATAAAATAGTGAATTGAATGCCTCATATTTGTAAAAATGTTGATTGTAGTCCATGTTTTCCTGCATATGTGCATGGGAGAATAATTGTGTTTTGAGTGATTGGGGAATAAATAGTCAATAGAGAAAAATTTATAATGTTTATAATGTGTGTGTTAAGTATTATATTTATTTTATGATGGTAATCCAAACATTTGATTAATTGGTTTCAAAGTTCCTTAAGAAGGTTCATCTGCATACCCTATTTCCTGTGTTCTGCATTGAAGATAAGTGTCTGAGTATGCACCACTAGTATGGAAGATTGTAAAAATATTGTGAAATTATGTTTATATACATCTGAATTAAATTATATTTTATGATTAAATGTTTCAATAATAATGAATTATAAGTTTTCACTTTTGAGGAATGGATACAAACTTTATTTCCTGCATATTATTCAAAAGATGCCTAAGAGAACACAATATGTTGATAAATTATAAAATAAATGTGGATTGAAATACCTATAATCATGGTAAGGATTTATATTTATGTTTTTTAAGTAAATTAAATTTAATTAATATGTTTCAATGTTTAATTATGGAATAACTAGCACATATTTTATGACTGTAACACCATGCACACAGTCAATATACAAACCTTGGTGAAAAGGTGTAGCAGATATGTCAATAGGAACATCCAATGATTTATAAATGTGTGAGGGGTTTATACATATATTTATAAACCATCATATTAATTTTAAACCCATTTTTGAAACTAAAACTTCAAATTCATTGCTCTCGAGTGACTGTAAATAATTATAACTATGAACTAGGGTTTCAAGGTAAAAACTCTATTTACCAGTGTTTCAACCGATGAAAATTCACAAATTTTTTTTGTTTGATATAAATAAATTTATTTTAATATATTTTTAAGTATTTTTACCTATTTATTATGGACACATATGAATAAGGACCATTGTTTATGTGTAGGGGTAAGAGAGGTCTAATTAGGCCTATACTGACTACTAAAAAGGTGAATTCCAAGTAGAGTTTGGTTAATAAAACATAAAGGAATATATCTCAATATAGGGAGTCAAAAAATACCATTAGTTTCTTGATATATATATGTACCTATTCATATAAGGAGAAACTGCCTAAAAAAGGCTACAAGAAATGTTTGCTAAATGAGAAGAAGTGGTGTATGTTGTAAGAGTTGTACTAAGAAACTGAGGGGATGAAATAGGGGAATCAATGATAATTGAATGAGTTTTAATATGATCATAATAATCCTATAAAACAAATGAAACCCAAAATATTGTATGAAATATGTTTTTCATGAGTGATTATCAAAGCAAGAACAAGTTGTTTTGAAGACAAGAGACAAGTGTGTGAGTAGTCAAGTGGTTTCCTCTGCATCAAAATAGAAATCACATAATTCAACCCAAGAAAACTATCTCAATTCAACAAATATTTTTATGTAGTTTGATTCAAAAATTGTTGTATTACATAAATGGATTGACATAACCAGGCCCTGCCTATGTTATTACCCTTCATTAGATATATTCAGTAAGATTCATGGAACTAAGAATACTATTTTTTTTTAAATTATTATTTTGCACATAGAAAGTTATATCCACTTGTTAATTCACTAATTCCATCACTTTACCATGTGAAAAAATGCCAAATTTAATCATTTCCCAAATAATAAATGATAAATAATCAATTAAAAATATCAGATTTAATTTAAAAAATAATATTTATTATTTCATAACTTTTTATTTATATTATTTTTTTAACAACTAAATTTAATATCAAGAACTTATTTAACTTTTATTTATATATCTATTTTTTTATATTCATTATAACATTAGTTTTATTTTCAAAGGCCCAGGATGCTGGCAAGGATATGGTGCCTAATTCTTCGAGTCATGAGTGACCTATGAAGAAGTAATTCAATTACCCTATATGTAAGAAGGCATGAAATATTGAGATTCATGATTAGAATGGTTTTAATTCTAGAGAATCATCTTTGAGTGGAGAAGATTTGGTAACATAAGGAAAACATTTTTTGGAAAGAGGCTGATGAAGACAATCAATTAAAAGTTTCCAATAAAGGATCAATTTGTTTGTCCCTATATTCTTCATTTTCTTCTCCTTGCCTCTAGTTTGATTTCCAATCCCATGTGTAGTTTCCAAGGCTGACCTCTTTTGCTTCATCCTAAAAGACTTGAAATCCTCCATCACCTATTTAGTTTCCATCTTTTCTTCATCACCTCCACCATTGCAGGTGGTTCTTTCCTCATGGGAGTTATGCTCAACCATCACATCTTCCTCCTTGTCCTACTAAAACTCATCCTTGATTGAGGTGAAATCACCAAGAACCAGTAAAATTTTCAACTTCTCAACCTTATCCATTATTTCCATACACAGAAGCTTCTAAATTATCACTCTAGTTTCTAGTTTTTTAAAGGATTGTTTGATATCATCTTTTAGACTGAAATTGAAGGAGGCTCAACCCCTTTTGGTGATGTGAGTCATAATTTTAGGAACCCCCTTTTGACTACCACTAGTTTTGAAATCCCCCTACATGTTGTCAACACAAATAAACTCATTTTGTCCCCCTGCATGCTTAGCTTCAATATCTGAGAAGAAGTCATCTTCCTTACCAAATTCTTCATGCTTACTTGTGATATGAATGGATTCCATTAAAAATTTGGACTAGAGGGCTTATCCTTTTTTTACTAGTAGGATAAATCCCTAGTGGATTATATCCACTGAGGGGTTATATTTGAAATTATTAACCAATGCTTCTAGCAACTTGAGAAGAAAAAAGGGTAAGCTAATTGGGTGGCCCCTGAAATGGTTGAGGAGAATAAAATGGTGAGATAAAATCACCATGTGATTCCCCTCCAAATTTATGTACCACATTATCTACAGATACACATCTAGCCATTTTATGGGTAGATCCACCCTCAAAAACCCTTTTTGATTCAAAGCTTTCAACTTTTTTTTCTTAGTGCTATAAAAAATGTTAAACAATTATTCCTTCGTCTTCTTGTCTTTAAACACCTTCACACCTGAGTATTCTATGCTACTAATTTCACCTATAACCTCTTTGATGAACATGAGCCTTAGCCTGTGTATGTGTACTTCCTTATCATTCTATCCATGAGCAAAATATTTGAATAGTGCCACATCATGACCAACTAGTCTCTCCATATAGGTCATGAGCCTACCCTTGATCATCTTCTTCCAAACATATACTTCTATATTCAGTTTTGCATAGGATATTGGATCAACATGATCATGGTTACCTCCCATCCTAGTCTATGTGCTTTTGTTGTAGTTTATACAGTTGGGGTCCTTTATAATGAAATCTAGGGTGATATTAAAGTTGATGATGTTTAAACTATTATGGCTCATTTCAAAATTAATCCATATGTGTAAAATATGAAGGCATGAATGAGGCATGATGTCCTTGCACATGTGAAAGTTCCTCCACTTTTGTTGAGTGTGTTGAGACATAACTAAACATGTCATATCACTCAATATAATGACCTTTGTCAAGCTCAATGAAGGGGATGACATCATTAGGGAATACCTCATCAATTTGGCAAGGGGTAAGGGATCTACTACCCCTAAGTTAGCCATTTTATCTACACATTTTTTACCCTCTCTATAAACATGGGAAATGGACACCCCCTTGAAGAAGGTAGGAATATTTTTAGCATCATTAATAATCCTAGTTATATTCTAGGAGGATTGGGATGATCCTTTTAGGCAATTGATAATATTCATAGAGTCTCCCTCAACCTATAAGTACTCCATGCCCAACTTAATCACAAGTTAAATGCCCTAGAAATCATCTTTGGCTTCCACTAAAAGGTTCATTTGGATCCCTAGTGGTCCTGCGAAGGCATCCCTAAGGTTCTTTACACACACACACACACACACACACACACACACACACACACACACACACACACACACACACACACACACACACACACACACACACACACACACACACACACACACACACACACACACACACACACACACACACACACACACACACACACACACACAAAAACACACACACACACACACACACACACACACACACACACACACACACACACACACACACACACGTAATCACTTTTTTTTAAATTTTTTCTTCTCGTAAAATTTTTAATTCTAATTTGAATTTAATAAGATAATGTAAGAAATATTTTGAGAGTGAACCACCATTTTAAATAAGGAATGATGTTTTCAATATTTATTATTTATTAAATTAAAACATTTAATTTTGAGTGGTAAAATTGATTTTATCAATTTTAATAGAAATAATTTTCTTACCTTTAATTAATTTTTATTAATTAATTAAAAGTAAGGATTAGGTTGGCTATCCTCCACCCCCTATCTGCACAAAAAAATTGGGTTGGATGGTATAGAGTCCTCAAGAAAATATGGGGACCTAAAATAAAATATTATTGGGAGATGAATGAAGTTGTAAAGTGTTAGAAAATACTCCCTTGTGAAGGATTCTTAGTAGAAGAATCACTAGTTATTCAATCCCTCAACTCTTCATTGAGTCAAGTTCATGTCCCTTCCCTTCAGAAGGAAGATCACTTTATTTGGGCTACTAAAGATAATGGATCCTACTCTATGGCATCAAGACATGCCACATATCTTAATATAGAAAGTGAATGGAATTTATAGAAAAATTTATGGATCAAACACTTGAATCCTAAAGTAAATTTCTTGTTTTGGCTAGCCACACAAGACAAAATTTTGATGGTGGATAACCTGGTTAAAAGGGGACTAATTGTCCCCAATAGATGTCTTATATGCCAAAATGTAGAGGATTTGGTCCATCACCTATTCCTAGAGTGTTCTTTTAGCTCAATTTTTTTTAATTGGATATTAAATAAATTCAACTTGATGTGGGTCAAATTGAATAACATCCTTAACCTCATTATACAATGAAAACCTCCATGGAATCTCCCCTTTCTATAATTCTTATGGCACCTAGATCTTCCTTGCTAGTTATAGTGTGTTTGGAAATCCCACAATGATGGCCTTTTCTTAAAAAAGGGCACTTGCCTAAAGGGGCCTTCCTTCATATTTGCCAATCCATTTTAGAAAATTATAAAAAATCCCCCCCAAAGATAAATAACCTAGATCTCCTTTAGCAATTCAGATTCAAAGTAATTGGGACCTAATCCAACATGTAAGCTCCAACTCAAAAGTTTTAATACACAACCATACAAGATGGAAGGCTCCACCAGAAGGTTGGGTGAAATTTAACTTTGATGGCACATCTAAAGGCAACCTAGGCCTGGTAAGTAGAGGAGGGATCTTAAAGAACTCAAAAGGAGAAATGCTAACTTCTTATGTGGGACCTTTGAGAACCCAAAAAATTCACCTTACAAAGGCCAATGTGACCCTCTAGTGTATCCACTTTAATTCCAAACTCAATAAAAAGAAAATCATCATAGAGGGTGATTCGTTAAATATCTCAAATGATTTAGAAGGGAAAATAACCCCCTCTCATATTATCAAAGACATCATTGATGATGTCAAGAAACTCTTGAGGAACAAGACTCATCTGTAAATTTTACATACTTACCAAGAAGGTAATGGGGTAGTGGATCAACTCGCTAGCATTAGATTTGAACTTCATAGTTTAACCAACTGACATGAAGGAAGCAATGTCCCTAATAATGTCTTTAAAGCCTTATAAGATGAAAGTACAACTATTCAAATGGGACATCATGTCACAACATGAGCATAATATTTCTTTCTAGGGGTGGTTTTCAATTATGATGTTTTGCAATTATGATCATATGAGGAAGCACAATTTTTATAGGGTGATTTAAACAAACTTCCCAAGTACCATATTTTGTTTAAACTCATTCCATCTAGAACTTTCCACCTGCTTGCTTCAATTTTATCGACATTGCTTTGATGGGAGGAGATAGGGAAAAGCTCGAGCCCATCTCATGCAATGAAGTTTGGGGGTAGAAAAAGGTTTATAAGAAACTTAAATATGGGGGTCTCACTAATTTTATGGTGAAAATCACAAAACATGATGTAAAAGTGGCCCAAGATTTTGTAGCATCCTAGAAAAAACATAAGGTGATAATTCATGGCATAAAAATTCACTAGTATAGAGGAGTTTACTGGGGAGGTGAATGATATGTCTTATGAGGGGACTAAGGCATTCAAAGACCAAACAAAGAAACATGATCTCCTTAAAATATTCTTTCAGATGAACTATTTGTGAGCATCAACAAGAAAGGCTTCCCTCGAGTAGACCTTCCTCATCATTGGCCAAAAATCTACCTTTAGGTAATGTGCTATATGACCCTTGAGGGTAAATACACCCTAATTTTTTTTCCATTTCTTGTTACTAAATATATTTATAAGATACAAGATAAGCCTACCTTTTTTCCTGATTAAATATCTTGAGTGCACTACTTTGGCTCGTCAAGTAAATGAGACCAACCCTATCCTACACTAGGGGTTAATCCTTGTCCTTGTAAAACATGAACAAACCCTACAAGGTAGATAGGTCTGCTAGGGGGGATCCTCCATTGGGAAGGACTCCCAAGAGAACTCCTCAGAGGAGGATCCCACCTTGGGATCCTACCAACCTTCTATGATTACCCCTAGGCTAGTCTTTCCAAATCCCATTATAATGACCTCCCCCTCAAGCTCTTCATACCCAAACCCAAGTTGATCACCCTTAATGGTGGTACTTATGAGGGAACTGTTTGGAAGGGTAAATATATTCTATTATAGGAGTTGAAACACAATAAGGCAAGATTGGAGAAGTTCAATTCTAAAGTCTCAGAGGTAGGGCTATTTCTTTCCAATCTTATATAGGAATGGAACACTCTTCATAAGCAAGTTAAATCCATAGTGTAGCTCTTCATCCAATCTTCCAAGCCTACTCAAACCCTTATCAAACTATCATCAAAGATTCTAGAAATCCCTTTACATGGTTCCCCTAAAGTGGCCTTGATAAAGAAGACTCCCCTGTAAGTCCAAGGTTAGAAGAGGCCACAGATGATCTTTCTTGGAGTAGTAGAAGGTCCTAGCAACTTCACATGGGCTAAGATCTCTAAGGTTATGCAGGACATCCCTATGAAGAATCTTGAGAGAGATGAAAACCTACTAGAGGGACCCCTCCTAATCTTTGTTGTTTCTATTTTCCTTACTTTTAGTTTAGTATATTTGGTTTTTGATGTTTTTGATGGGGGGATTTTGTTTGGCCTATTAATACTTCTATATTTCAATTTCATGGTTCTAGGATCCTTGTAAAACCTAGTTTTTACCCTATCAAATAGAAAAATTATTAATATTTAAATTTATATAATTATTTCAATTTTTTATAAAAATTAATTTATGATAATAAATACTATATTTTTATTTTTTCAATATTATTATTTAACATGAAATTTAATAACAAAATTATTAAATTATTACCACCATATTAAAATTAAAACCACTAAAATAAAATTATAGCTAAATATATATCCTACAAATAAACCATTAACCATATAAATTTATACCGTCTAAACACAACAAACCATTGTTATAATAATGTATGATAATATTAAACTAATACCATCCACATTTGCTCCTCATTTTAATGACTACAACTCCAGTCATATTTTGAAGTCCAAAAAAGATAAGAAATGACAAAAACAATAGAAACTATAGTTAAAAATGAGCCACTTTTAAATATTTTTATCAAATAAAAACTCCCAATGTTTATGTTTCACAGTTCATACATCCCATTTATATTTTTAATAAATAATTTTATTTAATTAGTGCTTCTTTTAATTGTGTGTGTGTGTACGTGCACGCGTGTGTGTGTGAGTGTGTGTATTCAATATTTGAAGAAATATTTATTTAATTAAATATAATAATTTAATAAATATTTTTATAATAAATAAGAATGATTTATTTTAATATATTTTTAAGAATTAAATTTTTAGATGGTGTAATCTAGCTTTTTTTTTTCAAAACTAATTTTCTTAATTTTAAGTATTATAATTTTAAATATTTAATATTATATTTATTTATATTTTAGAGAGAATTTAGTTTTTAAAAATATAATTTATATTTTTACATTTTCTACTATAATTTTATTTATACTTTTTTTATAAATATGAAAATATATACTCGTAGTTGTTCTAAAGGTGCAAGTTGTATGCAATCATAAATGCATCATGTATATAAATCAATCTTGGCTTGAAGAAGATAGAGTATACCTACACTTATAATTGGGAATACATTTTTTAAGTGAGAGCATGACTAATATGGGGATCTGCTAGACCCGATTAGGGGATCACTCATCACAATATACCATGCTAGGAAGGGTTCCAAATCCTACAGTCTGACATAATAATGCAACAACCCTAAAACAATCACTCTATTATAATAAACACTCTATTATATAAACAAGAAAGTAAATATAATCTAGTGCACACCAAAGCTTTTAGCATAATATGAAGGGTTAGAAGTAATCAAAACATATATAAGAGAATCTCAATTAAGATAAGTATGAGTAAGGCCCTAATACATGGAATATGAAGAGGAATATTATTCAAGCTAATACTTATGCTACTTCTATCTACTAAAAGAGAGGAGAAAAAGTTTAGGATATACTTACCTGAATGTGAACCTATCAAGACTCAATCTCTCCCTTGGCCAAAGGGGCTTCACAAGAGGTTATTGTAGTTTTTAAGGATAACTAATAAAGGCTAAATCATGCAAGACTTATCCACAAGACTCGATTCTCCAAGTGAAAACCCTAAGTTGAGACTCCTCAAGTAGAATGGTAGAAGAGCAGATTGTAAAGAAGTATGAGTGAATAATAAATATTGATTTCATATTGAAATAATGACATAATGATCTTGTATTTATAGGTGGATCTCACCCTAAATCCTTTCAAATATGTCAGTTGTATAGGGTCGACCCTGTATGTTTCCAAGAGATAAATCACTAGATCCTGAGCTAAGTCAATTAAAGGGATGAAAAAACTCTAAGTGAAAAATACCCCTAAATATTATAGAGTCAACTCATTTGACCTTATACAATAATCAAAGGCTAAAATTATACAAGTTTGATAAAGTACAGTCAACTAGTGAAAGGGAATCGAAATGAGGAAAAGAGGGATGAAAAGAGGAAAAAGACTAGAGAAATGTTAAAAGGAAGAGTAATAGATTTGGGAATGGTTTTAAGAGCTGGTTGGATTGTTAATAATGTGTAAATAAGGGATAATAATATTAAAAAGCATCAAAGGTCTACATGCCCCTTTCTTGGTGCACCCCTTAAGATGTGCATTTAGAGAGATTGAGTCTCAATGGATTCCTGCAAGATGTAAAGCATCAGTATTTGATAAAATTTTAAAATATTATGTATATACATCTACCCCACTCGAATCTCATCACGTGTCACTAAGGTTTAATAGGGAATGGTGCTTTGAGAAAGAACATAAGGACACATAATGTTGATGCTAAAAAAAGTTGTAATATTTTAAAGCAAAAAATAATTGAAAGTAAATGACTGAAAGGGAAATAAATAAAAATTAGATGTAATACATACTTTTTCTTACCTTTATCACTAGATTATTGTCTTCTATATTGTTAGTTTTAATTATGTAGGGCACATAGATTGATTTTGACAAACCCAAGAATATAAAACTAAAGAGCAAAAATAAACAAATGTAAAAAAGCCAAGATAACTAATGCTATGAGTATGGGACCTACTTGGGAATTTGGAAATCTAGGGTGACAAGTGCTATGTTAGACCAAATGACCAAGTCAAAAACAAGAGTAAATCAAGTAACCAAAAAGCCAAGGCTACTAAAGATTAAAAAAAATTCAAACAAGTAAACCTTAAGTAAGAAAGGCAATCAAACCAAATCAAACCAAGGATACATGTAAAAAATAATGGTAATCAAACAAATCAATGGTAAAAATAAGAAACAAAATGGTAAAAAAACATTGATGAGTGAGTAGTAACAATCCTTATCTCACTCAATAATGGAAAAAAGGTGCATAAAAAGGGGAAAATAACATTGATCGATGAGAAGTAACAAGCCAACCTCAATCAACAATGGAAAAAGGGTGTGAACTTAGGTGTCTATAACAATAGGATAGAAAAAAAATGATAAATGGTAAAAGGTATGGTAAAACAAGTCTAGAAATGTAGATCTATGGTGACAAAAGAGTAATCCATAGTTTCTCAAACATGTTATTTTGATCTAAGGATAGATAAAACTAAAATAAAGAAGTGTTATCTTGTTTTTAAGAGATGAAGAAGAAGGAATTATAGAATAGGAAAAAAAAATTGGAATCACAATTTGCCTATCAAGGGGGAAATGAAATGGGTGGAGGGCAGAATGAAGGAAAAACCAAGGTAGAGAAACTCATTATCAAAGTCAAGACACTCAAATTAGGTTTGTCAATACAAGAGGAATCATAACCTTAAGGACTTTGAAGAACATCTCTTAGCTACATAAATCTTAGGTCAACAAATGAAGTATACATATCATCCAATGAAGGCTTTATACATGAAAATCAAAATAGACCTAACTTCCCATGATGTGTTCCCTGCTCCTTAGGACTCCTTATAGAGCTATCAGTCTATTGCAAATATTAGGTAATTATATGAGAAAGTAGGTAGCACCATAGAGTTTTTTTTAATTCCCCTATTCCGATCTACTAGCCTACCATACCCCAATTGACCTTGACTCTATGCCAGTCCAACTATGGAGTTTGAGCTTTGATTAGAGATATGAGATGTGCTTTTAATCATGGATTTTAGTGTGATTTTGAATTTTGAGATTTTATATGTTGAATTTTATATATCATTTCCTTTTGATTCAAATGATTTGGCTTTTAACTTTCTTGATGTACATTTTTATTTCTCCTCCATATGGATTTGGAAAACCAAACATGGGTGCTAAAGATGACTTTCATTTTAATACTTGGGACTTGGTTGCTAAGAGAGAGAATTTAAAATAGCATGGGGTGTAAGAGTCTCATAAATCTAGGTGAAATAAAAGTATTATATTGACTATGACCTTGGTTGATCCCATGTGGAGATGAAAGGAAGGGAAAATCAAGAGGAATGATACATGGAATAATCTGAATTACTTCAAATTGTAAAAAATGTGACAAAGGGAATACAAGGGATACAATGATAGAAAAGTATGATTCCTTATCATAAAAATGATGGAAATGGAGGGAAACATGATAACATAGTTTGTTGTGCAGATTCCATCTATCAAAATAAGCAAAAGCTAAAGTTGAGAACAAGGATCAAAAAGATAAAAAGATGGTAATTTTATGAGGAGGGTTAGGTCCTATCTATGGTCTTATACTACAAATTCATAAAAAAAAAACCCATAGGGTTCTATAAATCATGTATGGAAAAAAAATGGGGTAAGAGATGGTAGTTTTGTGAGTGTTGGGTCCTATCCATGGTCTTATGAAGAAACTCACAAAAGAGAAACCCAAGGGGTTAAAAAAGAAAAATGGAAAACATCAATGAGAAAAATAAGTAAAAGGTGGTAAATTTGTGAGGAGAGTTAGGTCCTATCCATGGTATTATGAAGTAACTCACAAAATAAAAACCCAAGAGGTGCAAAAAATTAGCATGTAAAAATAAATATAAATAAGACTATGGTACATCAAGAAACCAAAAGCCCAAAAAGGGAAGACTAAAGGTTTGTAAAAAGAGGGAACTACTACAGAGGGAAAGACCCATATAAGTAACCTATAAAAACGTGTTAAAAAGATATGGATAGAAAGCATGATAAAGAAGTAAATAATCCTATATTAACATCTATATCAAGGATGAGTATGTGAGAGACAAGCCTATGTGTATCGATAGGTTTCTTGAAGTTGAATTAGTTTAGTATCATGTAATGGAAAAAATGAGTTGGCATCACAAGATGCCCCAAATGGTAAGTGGATGTAGGGATGGGAATATTAAGATGCCTTAGAGTCTAAAATTACATGTGTGTGGGCATCACAATATGCCCTAAAGGATGGAGTAATGTGTAGATGGGCATTACAAGATACCCCACAAGATGAAAATCGCAAGAAAATAAAACAAAATATAAGAAGCAAAGAGAACCCCATATAGTTTCTAAATAGATTTAAGTTGTCCAAGAAGATTTTGATAGGGGATATGATGCTTGAAGAAATAAAGAGGATGATAATCAATAAAATGAGAGGCATAGATAAAGAACTAATTCAGACATATAAGAAAAGTATAAAACTATACAAAGTTGACTGTGTCAACCTAGTACAAAAAATAGGGCATGCAAATAATATAAGGTTAACTAGGTTGATCTGGTATAGAAGATGGAGGCTAAAAATGTGTATAGGGGTGATTGGGTTGACCTAGTATAGTAGACAAGAATTGAAAGTTGATGAAATAGGAATATAGGTTTGATTGGGTCAACCTAGTTCTGTATCTTGGATAAGGAGCAAGTAGGAAAAGATATAGAGATTCAAGTTGTCCAAGAAGATTATGATATGGGATATGATTATTGAAGAAATAAAGAGGATGATAATCAATAAAAATGAGAGGCATAGATAAAGAACTAAGTCAGACATATAAGAAATGCATAAAATTATATAGAGTCTATTGGGTCACCTAGTGTAGGAAATAGGGCCTATAAGCAATATAGGGCTAATTAGGTCGATATAGTATAGCAAATAGAGGATAAAAACATGTATAGGGTTGATTGGGTTGACCTAATATAGTAGACAAGGACTAAAAGTTGATGAAATAGGAATATAAGTTTGATTGGGTTGACCTAGTTATGTATCTTAGATAGGGAGCAAGCAGGAAAAGATATAGGGATTCAAGTTATCCAAGAAGAATATGATATGGGATATGATGCTTGAAGAAATAAAGAGGATGATAATAAATAAAAATAAGATTTATAGATAAAAAACTAATTTAGACATATAATAAAAGCATAAAACTATACAAAGTTGATTGGTTCAACCTAGTATAGGAAATAGGGCCTATAAACAATATAGGGTTAACTAGGTTGATCCAATATAGTAGATAGAAGCTAAAAATATGTATAGGGTCAATTGGGTTGACCTAGTATAGTAGACAAGGACTGAAAGCTGATGAAATAGAAATGCAAATTTGATTGGGTTAACCTAGTTTTGTATCTTGGATAGGGAGCAAGTAGGAAAAGGTACAGGGTTGACTAGGTCAACCTAATTTTGTATTTGAGGGGAAAAAAGTATACTATACCAACAAGGTTGATGAATTATTTTAAATATATTAAAAATAAAATTATATAATAATGAAATAAGTGAACAAAATCCTATAAGGGTTAGTTCATGTTGGGTTCACCAGAATATATGCAATTAGATATGCATCATGTCTATAAATCAATCCTACCTCAGAGAAGATAGAGCATACCTACACTTTTGATTGGGAATACATTTTTTAAGTGGGAGCATGACTAATATTGGGATCTTATAGATCCTATTAGGGGATCACTCATCATAAT
Source organism: Torreya grandis (assembly GCA_037957365.1). NCBI lineage: Eukaryota > Viridiplantae > Streptophyta > Pinopsida > Cupressales > Taxaceae > Torreya > Torreya grandis. The sequence goes on along the minus strand of JARHVA010001490.1, from coordinate 907,165 downwards.
ACACCATGTTAAGAAGTGTTCTAAAGTGTACAGTCTAACACAATCACACAACAACCCTACTAGAGTCCTAGGTTTGATATTCACTCGATTATAATAAAAAAATGTAATACAATGCATACCAAATCTTGTCTCACAATATGAGGGGATAAAATTAATCAAAACATGTATAAGAGAATCTTATTTAAGCTAAGTATGAGTAACACTCTAATACATGGAATATGAAGATTAGTATTATTCGATCTAATACTTATGCTACTTATATCTACTAAAAGAGAGGAGAACAAAGTTATAATATACTCACCTAAATGTTATCCCATCAAGACTAAATCTCTCCCTTGGCTAAAGGGGCTTTGAAATAGGTTATTTTAGTTTGTAAGAATAACTAAGAAAGGCCAAAACATGTAAGACTTATCCACAAGACTAAATGCTCCAAGTAGAAACCCTAAGATAAGACTCCTCAAGTAGAATGGTCAAAGAGAATATTGTAAATAATTATGAGTGAAATGATCATGTATTTATAGGTATATCTCACCCTAAATTTTTTTAAATATGTCAACTATATGGGGTCGACCTAGTCGACCCTCTATGTTTTTGGGATATAAATCACTAGGTTCCAATCTAGGTCAGCTAAAGGGATGGCAAAAATCTAAGTGGAAAATACCCTTAAATAGTACAAGGTCAACCCTGTATAGTAATTAGAGGCTAAAAAATGTTTAGGGTCAACTCAGTTGACCTAGTATAGTTAACTAGTGAAAGGGGATCAAGACGAGGAAAAGAGGGATAGAATGAGGAAAGATACTAGAGAAATGTGCAAGGGAGGAGTAATAAATTATGAAATGGTTTTAAGAGCTAGTTGGATTGGTAGTAATGTGTTAATAAGGGAAAAAAATATATGAAGCACCAAAGGTATACCCACCTATTTATCGATGCACCCCTTAAGGTGTGCACTTAGAGAAATGTAGTCTTGATGGGTTCCTACAAGATGTAAAGTGTTAGTATTTGATAAAATTGAAAAACATTATATTTATACACAAGTTATATAGAAAGTTTAATATTCACTTTTTGTAGATCAAAGTTTTTTAAAGTGAAAGAGTGTAAATTGATATCCATACCTCACTTGAAACCTATAAATGCTTACCTTGTATTATCTTTTATGAATAAAGTTTCAAAAAATAATAACTTGGTTTTTCACATGGAGGTGATGGGAGAAAATGAGGTTGTGTATTCCTTCATACAATAATAATCTATCTAGAGAAGAGGTGTTATATTTCACAGTGAGTATGATCGATATCAAAGTGTTGGGAAAAGACAAGGTTGTACAAAACATGAAAGTGATTAAAAATTTCAAGGGGAACTATGTATTGATGGTAAAGGACTTATATAATATATAATATTTTAAAATATTATATAATTATATAATAAATTATTAAATATTATATATTTGTGTATAATATTTAATATAATTGAAAATTAATAGTATATATTATTAATATAATATATTATATTAAACATTGGGAATTATTGAATTCCTTTTAAAAAGACTAATCTTTTTGAGAAGTAATAATTTAAAAAGAAATCAAATCTTATAAAATAGTGATTAAGTTAGAAAATTTGGCCAAAGGAACCATAACCTCTCCAAAATGATAGAGGATAGAGATTATAATTGATTTCTTCTATGCCACCCAACTTCTTTGTAGATTTTTTTATGGAGAAAAAAAATTTAAAAAAATTAACATGCTTTTCCACTTGAACTCATCTAAATTTTCAAACATTGTTCTAGTTCAATTTTATATTGACATATGTTGAATTTAAAGTAAAATACTATTCCATGAACAAGGAAATAATATTTTTATGAGTTAACATAAAAATCATGAAGTATGAAAAGATTCAAATTTAAGGCTTCCATAATCCAAAATTAATTACATAGAGCATAAAAATTGAGAAAGATGAAAACTTTAAGATTTATGACTTTTATAATCCATAATTATTTACAGAGATGGGTCTAATATATAAATTAATTTCCATGTAATTTAATTTAATACCCTCAAGCATTCAGTTTGTATGACCATTAACCAAATTTTATTGGATTTTACTAGAGGTTTGTGAATTAATAAGTTGTGAATGATCACTGAGCCATAAATATAATATTTATTTCTACTTCTTTTTAATGTTTTGGATTCATAAATTAAAGTTTTAAATTCAAGTATGAAACTAAGGAGGATAAAATATAATGAAGTGATAATCATTGGTATCAAAGATGGTTATATCAACTTGATGCAACCACATTTTGTAAAGTTCCCTAAATACTCTTCTCAACATATTATTGTATTAGGGTTTGCATTAACTCCATTGAAAATGAATGTTTTGATAATTAATATGAATGTTTTGATAATAAAGTATTAGGTAATAAATTGAAATTTAACACTACATTTTTTGGAAGATTTAGAGCATATAAACCACACAAAGACAAAGTAGTGAATTTCATTGAGACTAAATTAATATATGAAAAGAAATGTCTTAGCAAAAGAGGTGTTGAAATCCATATTATTTCTAATGATGTGGCCTAAGCCATGCATGTGTAGAGGTAAAAAAATGCCAAAATCTACCATGCTAAAAAGTATCTAAATGGATCAAAAATGGGTTTCTCAAAATAGTGAAGGCTCATTAAGAGGACTTGTCATATGTGAGAAATATAGTATCATCACTCTTCATTCCCCTAGCCTAATTATTTTTTTCACTCACCTTGCCCACCTCTGAAGTGCCCTATAACTAGGGTTGACACTATAGGTCAGCTCACAAAGTTTTTTTTACAAGTAATTCCCCACTCCTCCATCTTATGGTGGCTAAGCAACCATAAGATGGTCTTGTAAATGAGGATGAATATGATACTTTTTGGGTTAGGAGGTTGATTTCATTGATATGTAAACCACAAGGCAATGTTATTAATATAGATAACAAGAGGAAGCAATGAAGTAAGGAATTCATGATACATATGAAGTCCCCACATTTAAATCTAATCACTCATAAAAGTGTGGTAAATACCTCTAGAAGATATGCATATATTTTGTAGATTTTAATATATCAAATTTATGAACAGTTCAATTTTCATAAAATAAAATAAAATGAACATTAATTTGATAGATAAATTAATAAAATGATATGGTGAAAAATAATGACTAGATTAAATTATTAGACCAATGTGAAAATGAAGGTGGATGGCAAGCATATATGCAAGTTTTATTACTGGTAAGAAGGTGGAAGAAAATTAAGCCTTTAATAGTACCTTGTAGTTGTATTCCAAATTAACATATTTAAATGTTGGTATGAATCTAACAATGGGGATCGAGATTTTATGTAAGTGGTGAAATATTTTAAGTTGAGTTGGGCAATGATGGTGAGGTAAAATGATTTATATTTTAGGTGATATGAGAGAACAAATAGCCTATATCTCACTCCATACATAGGTTCAATAGGTAAGGAGTGGAATCTCATGACCTATAATTATTACAAAAGGGTCCACTGCTTGTAGCATGGTGACATCTTCAATTGACATTTTTATATTGTCAAGCATAGATAATAATGTCATGAGCACATATTTAGTTGTGGTAAGATTCCACATTAGAGGTGCAACCCCAATCAGTACTATAATATCACTAATTTGGGGAAAAGATATTAAAATTCTAGAGTTTATATTTAGATATACTAATTATAAGTATAATATATACTAATAGTATATAATATATTTATATATATTAATTACAAATATCATAAATTTTTTATTAAGGGTAAAGAGGGGTTTAAAACTAGGGATCCTAGATTCTAGAAGAAAAATAGATGGATAGGTCATAGAAAGCCCAAATATAACCATAATTCCAAAACAAATAGCAAACCAAGATAAAGGGTAACAACTAGACCAAAAATAGCCAAAGTACATCCAATCAATGGGGTTTTAAGGCCCAAACCCTCAAACTGATAAATGAAACTAGCTCATAAAAATATAAACATAAGATTTAAGAGATAAAACAAATGAGTCCAAACCTTTTAAGCCTTACCTCCACCTTCCACATGAAATATTGAAGGTCCTCCACATCAAATCATGTTGGCTAGCTGGGCCTTCACTTTTTTATATTTTTGATTTCTATAAACTTTAATCTAACCTATGTTATCCTTTAAAAATTTTAGAGAAAAAATATTTCCAAAATCCTATTCAGGGTTGTTGGTTCCTAGTTGTATACCTCTCTAACCTAACTTTACACACTTGAATAAAATGGCAAACAATGATGAAAAACCTGCTATAATATCATTCTATCCAAGGAAGGGTTTGGCAGCAAGAATAGACCAGACTAGAAAAAATGACTGAGAGGCACCTTTAAAGGGTGTGGTTATCTCTATGCTACTTTTGTTTCTACCTAAACCAAAAGTAGCTTTCTCTCATGGAGGGATTTCACAATTCAAGATCCATGGGGATTATTGGCATAAAGAGACACAAATATGATTAGAACACAACCAAGCTTTCTCACTCTAGTTGGGAAGGGTTGTCACATAGAATGAGCAAATGTTCTAGGCTAGACACAAGCTACTAAAGACATATATGACTGTGATTACAACCTTCATTTGAAATAGTCTTCAACAACACATGGGTAGAATAAAAGATTGCAATGCTAGGCTTTAAAAGCACAAAATGTAGACACATGTTGAATATATAATGTTTATGCATCTATATACAAATAACACTTAAGATATTTAAAGAGCACATTATGTGTAGGGTAGGATAGGGTAGGATAAGTTGATAGTTATAAAAAGGGGGAGGGTGGTGTGATGGAGGTATTCAATTAGTAGGGATTATTTTAAACATTCATGACATCATTTATGATAAATATGCAAAGAAATTATATGTAAGATAATGAAACTACTAGGAGTGATTTGCCTTCTTCTATTGAATCAATAAATCTAGGGTGTCCTAACAAGTTATTCAGCAACATACTCCAAATACAATGTAGAAGGGGATTTATTATACAAAAATAAACCTAATATGATAACTAGCAATGAACATAGAATAATATATCTTATCAACATCATTTGTAAGACATATCACTACACTTTATCAATAGAAAATAATAGAGAACCACATGCATTTTCATTAACTTAAAATAAAATCTTACATACACCAATGTTTTAAAATGCTACCATGGGGACAAGCATGGTGGATTTACTCCATGTTGGGTAGGGGAGTCATATATACATTCTCTCAAAGTTTGATCATGGTTGTACAACTGCAACCACCTTAGAAAGAGAGATAAAACACACATAGCAGTGAACCTAAAATGTGAATATCCTATACTAAGGAAAACATAGACCAACACAATGGCTAACCAACCTCTCGAGTAGAAGACAAGCCTTCTATTTATACATTTTTTTCCTTTCTAGAACTATGGGTCATAACTTGTAGAAATGTAAAATAAGCCTTCAAATCCACTGAGATACTTCTAAATGGAATATCCCCTTTGCCATGCCTAAGATATTCATCCACTTACAAAAAAATAATTATTATTTCAACTACCTTTACAAGGAATGATGAAGATTCAGAGCATATCATTTGATATTTTGGGTAAACATGCCTTTTCACACAAGCTAAAAAGAGGATATTCACTTGAGGATCCAAACAAATTTTGTCCTGATGTGGAACTGATTTGGAAATGCTTTTTTTAACTCAATTTTTAAATCATGAAAACTTTTGGATAGGAAATATCTTCTTTGTTCATGCCAAAGAAAACCCATTACCTAAAATTATGGCTTGAGATTTGATCTGATTATGACTTGAAATAGGAAATGATCTGTTATCATGATTTGGAAATATTTGCTCTAGAATGTCTTATAGATCTTTTTTTATGCTTTGACTCATCACCATGTCTATGAAAAAGTCATAAATTCCAACCTCAACCTATACACCTATCATTTCCTCATGTAATTTGAGCCTTATGGAAAGTATATCTTGGCTCATACTATTGGATCTTCCATGCCTGATCAAACATGAGCCATAGATCATGCATGAGATGCTTGATCTATAATTAGTAGCACATAGTTATGCCACTTGTCAATTCTGTATTTGCCCATAGGATCAATGACTTGTCAAACTTGGTTACACATCATCAGATATGGTTAGGGTGAGAAAATGTGCTCCATCAGATCATGATCTTAGGAGTGAGGCATGATTAGATACTACCTTTTATTTCACCTCAAGCATATGCCACTTGGTATCCCCATGGGCTTCTTATGTACCTGTAGATAATAGTTATTGTTTTGAACACCCCCATGTCATGTTAAAGTGTTTTTCTTGATTTTGGGTCCCATTTAACTATCAACTACTAGCTCATACTATTAGATCTTCAGAACATGCTCAAACTTTAAATCATGCTCTGTGAGCTTGATGATTATCACACCTATGCTTGTCCTAAGTTCTTTTGACTATTAAACTTTGATCATGCATCATCATATCATATTACTCCATGTATATTCATGCCCATGGGTCTAGTTCCATTTAAAAACAAATGGCTACTTCATGGGGTCTAAAGTTGACATCTACATGCCCATCTTGAACATTTGAATCCCAATAGCTAGTCCCTATAACTTAAAGTTGATGTATGCACAACCATCAAAAAATTTCCATGAGATTGTTACCTATAATTTGGAAATATTCTTTTAGGGACTTTGTTCCATAGTAATTTTGACCAATAGGCTCTTCATCTTTGTCATTCCTATTTGCTTTGACAATTTTACTTTGGGATTTTCTTCAAAATAATTATCCCATAACAATTTTATCAGATATTATGTCAGGACAATTATCTCATACAAAATGTTTGAGATAATTTCCCCAAAGGACTTGAATTTACACTTTTCTTACAAGAATTGAGTTTTAGATATTTACCTTTATTGGAACAATTATTTTAGATATTTTATCTAAAATAATTCCTTCAAAGGAAATAGTATTTTGCACCTTTGCTGAATGAATTTTGGACCTCTGCACTTTTATTGAAAGAATTGAGACTTAATTCCTTGTGTCTTTGTTAAGACAATTATTTCAAATATTTTGTCCAAAATAATTTTCCCATAAAATTTGACCTTGGCACTTATCCCAAAGAAATACAATTCCTTCAAACTTTTTTCTTGAAAAAAATGTTTGAAGGAAATAAGACCTCTACTCCATATAAATTTTGCCAAAAGAACCTTTTGGGCACTTTGGACATACCCTTTGAAAGTTTTTTCAAGGGCACCTTGTTAAGTTGTGGAGCTAAAAGCTTCACTGATGTAGACATGGAGAAGGCCATTGGAGGAGTTGCTGGAGTGTCACAGACACCGGCGTCAGTCAGGTCAACCGACTTCGACAGGATAAGGTAAGAGAGCAACCGACATCAGTCAGAGATCGGTTAGTGTCAGCAGTCCCCAGGTGGATAGGGACTGATGTTGGTCACCTGTGTGGTTTGACTGCGAGTATATTATGGGCAGTTAGTTGACGAACCAAGTGTTTGCATGATGAGTGCTAATTTTAGACTGAAAGTTGTGGATCTAATTATTGTACTAGGTGTCTAATTATTGTTTGGATGAGTTCTATATATTAGACTCATGGTTGTATTGTAAATTTGTAGCTAGGGAGTAAGAGAGCATTATTATAAGCTCCTTCTGTGTGTGAGGTAGAGCAATGGTGTGTTCCTCCTAGTGCCACAGTACCAAGGTGGGTACTGGTTTGGAGAATCAGCAGGGTTCTTCAAGAGTGTATGATCTTGGTCATCAGGTGAGCATGGTTATGATAGGAGATCTACATGGTAAGTAAGATCATTGATATGTAGGTGTGTGTGTGTGTGCAAGGTCAAGGTTCACAGGTGTGTAGAACCAGCTTGATTTGTAGGTTGAATATCAGATAGGACAGCAACACAATAGGGAGTAGTATCAGGAGAGATCTACTTAGAGTATTGGTGTGTACTCAGAGCATAGAGGAAGGCAAGGAAGATCCTTCCATAAGTAAGGTCTATTGAGGTGCAGGTTGTTGCAGGTTTAGGGGAGATCTACTTGAAGTACGTTTGTGTACTTGTGGAGTGCGTGGAGCACTTATGGAGTGCATGGAGCATAGGTATAAGGTGAACACCAACTCAGTGTTTGAGTTGGGTGTTAGGACCTAAGAGAGAGAGAGAGCTTTGAGGAGAGAATTACTATTCACTTGAGGTGTGGGAAGCCTTTGAAGAGGTGGTGGAGAAGAAGTGGCATCTTCTTTATTGTATTCTTTTCTGTATGAGTATTAATACAAGTTGTGTATTATCTCTCATATCTTGTGTTATTTTTAGATTCTAGTTACTTTTTGATTTTGGTTATTTCTGCATATTAAGTTGCTTGGTGTTTGGTAATCAATTGTGTGCTTTCGGGGGTCACATATCCTTGACAAGTGGTATCAGAGCTAAGGTTACAGGAAGCGGTTTTGTGTTTGGTTACAGGTCACTCTCAGGGGTTTCTGATTGAGTGGGAGCAGAGCAATGGTAGAACAAAGTAAGCTAAGGATGGAGGAGTTGAAAAGCACAGATGGTCACTTATGGTCCGATGGAAAGAAAGAGCAGGTAAAAGGAAATTGTTGGTTTGTGGAAGATCAGCATGGAGAAACTGAAGAAGCAGATGTTGCAGGTGATGTGGCACATGATGCTTTAGGAGGTTTCTTGGATAAAGTTGAATCTTATCTTATAGATTCGGTTGCCTCTTTCCATGCAGCCCCAGATAGAGGAGCTGGTGAGCCTTGCCAAAGAATAGGCAAAGGGGAAGTGAAGCTAAAATTCCAGGTGGCCAACACATGGGTGTTGAAGGAGGTCATGCAGGTCCCAGGTTTGGAGATGTGGCTAATTTCTTCAGACGAGTTGGGTGATGAGAGATGTACAATAACTCTCACAGTGGATACACTTGAATTAGCTGGTGGTAAGAAAATAAGTACTCTTTATCTACTTGTTTATATTACTGATTCTTCTTTTGTTGTGGAGACGTGGCTTCATAGGCTTGGTCACATGAGAAGGAAGGAGATGCATGTTCTTAAGCAGAAGACAGATATATTTGATAGGCTTAAGAACTAGAAAGCCTTGGTGTTCTTGGAGGAGATGGCAGACAGAGACCAGTGGATGAGGCTGGATACTTTTGAGCAAGGCAGTTTGGACATGGGGATTGATTCAAAAGAGCTCGTGGGTAAAAAGTCATCACTCACAGGAAACACAGGTATCGGCGTCGGTAGGAAAACTGATGTCGATAGTAGGTAAGACCGATGTCGGTCATGAAGACTGACATCGACAGCAAGAGGACATCGACATCGGGATGTTGGTAGTTAGGGACAGGTGCAGGAACTGATGTCGGTTGGATGCAGACTGTGGGATGGCTGAGATCGGTCACTGTAATAAATTTTGGGTGGATAGCAAGCTATCAAGGAGTCTCAAACACCCATACAGAGGACTGAAGATGTAAGTAGGTCTCAAATTCGTTGTTCCTCTTCTTTATACTAGTTGTTGACTATAGAGCAGGAAGGATCTAGGAAATAATGGGAGCATGGCATGGAGAGATTGCAAAACCAGACGGGAGATTTGGTAGGGTTACCAACCAGTATATTAGCACTGCAAATCAAATGGATTTCTTAGTTGAAGAATAGAGAGAATGGATACGTGAGACGAAAGGCCGGTCATATGGTCTTGAGGAGCTGTAGGATAGTGGTACAGGTTTTGATAGGTGGAGGATGAAGCATGACTTTAGTCAATGTCAGGTAACTACTGTGGTTTGCCTTACCAGGTGGATGATGAGTCATGGCATCATTCTATTGCTGTATGTGGATGGTATGTTTGCTAGCAAGATTGTACATATAGGGTTTTGCTGAGCTAAGGGGTAAGATTAGTTCAGTGGTTTGCTATGAAGAATTTGGAGCAACAAAATTCTTCAGCATGGGAGACATGGGAGATCACAGTTTGATTTTGTCTCTAGTGGGAGCTAATGTGAATTAGGTGTTGGCAAGACGTAGGATACAGAATCAGAGTGCACCAAGGGCTGGACAATTCAGTGTCTGAAATCACATGAGGTTTAGCATAGACCTAAGTTTTCCCAAGCAATGGGTGCTGTCAGAGAGTTAGGAGCCAATTCAGAGAAGTGGATTCTCAGGTATTTGAGAGAGACCAGCAGCAGGGATTCATGCTATTCAAGGTCAGGACTTCACTACATGAGATTGTAGGATCGTATGTGGTAGGGTACTCAGATGACAGGAGGTACACCATAGGTTGTGTGGTGGGTTGTCTTCAGGATTGTGCTTGAAGAGGAATACAAACCAGGAAATAGATTAGATGGAGTATAGGTACAGGTACAGTGCAGCTATTTATCTCCAAGTGGGAGATTATTAAGTTGTGGAGCTAAAAGCTTCACTGATGCAGACATGGATAAGGCCATTGGAGGAGTTGTTGGAGTGTCACAGACACCAGCATCAATCAGGCCAACCGACGTCGACAGGATAAGGCAGGAGAGCAACTGACGTCGGTCAGAGATCGGCCGGCATCGGCAGTCCCCAGGTAGATAGGGACCAATGTCGGTCACCTGTGTGGTTTGACTGTGAGTATATTATGGGCAGTTAGTTGATGAACCAAGTGTTTGCATGATGATTGCTAATTTTAGACTGAGAGTTGCAGATCTAATTATTGTACTAGGTGTCTAATTATTGTTTGTATGAGTTCTATATATTAGACTCATGGTTGTATTATAAATTTGTAGCTAGGGAGTAAGAGAGCATTATTATAAGCTCTTTCTGTGTGTGAGGTAGAGCAATGGTGTGTTCCTCCTAGTGCCACAGTACCAAGGTGGGTACTGGTTTGGAGAATCAGCAAGGTTCTTTAAGAGTGTATGATCTTGGTCATCAGGTGAGCATGGCTACGATAGGAGATCTACATGGTAAGTAAGATCATTGATATGCAGGTGTGTGTGTGTGTGTGTGCAAGGTCAAGGTTTACAGGTGTGCAGAACTAGCTTGATCTGTAGGTTAAAGATCAGATAGGATAACAACATAATAGGGAGCAGTATCAGGAGAGATCTACTTAGAGTACAGGTGTGTACTTAGAGCATAGAGGAAGGCAAGGAAGATCCTTCCATAAGTAAGGTCTATTGAGGTGCAGGTTGTTGCAGGTTTAGGGGAGATCTACTTGAAGTACATTTGTGTACTTGTGGAGTGCATGGAGCACTTGTGGAGTGCGTGGAGCACAGGTATAAGGTGAACACCAACTCAGTGTTTTAGTTGGGTGTTGGGACCTAAGAGAGAGAGCTTTGAGGAGAGAATTACTATTCACTTGAGGTGTGGGAAGCCTCTGAAGAGGTGGTGGAGAAGAAGTGGCATCTTCTTTATTGTATTCTTTTCTGTATGAGTATTAATACAAGTTGTGTATTGTCTCTCATATCTTGTGTTATTTCTGGATTCTAGTTACTTTTTGATTCTGGTTATTTCTGCATATTAAGTTTCTTGGTATTTGGTAATCAATTGTGTGCTTCTGGGGGTCACGTATCCTTGACAAGTGGTATCAGCGCTAAGGTTGCAGGAAGCGGTTTTGTATTTGGTTACAGGTCACTCTCAGGGGTTTCTGATTGAGTGGGAGTAGAGCAATGGCAGAACAAAGTAAGCTAAGGATGGAGGAGTTGAAAAGCACAGATGGTCACTTATGGTCCGATGGAAAGAAAGAGCAGGTAAAAGGAAATTGTTGGTTTGTGGAAGATCAGCATGGAGAAACTGAAGAAGCAGATGTTGCAGGTGATGTGGCCCTTTGATCTCATGAACGTGCCTTTTGGACTTTTGGAAAGTGCCCTTCATGATTTTTAAAACTGTCCTTTGCCATATAGACTTATCCTTTAGAATTATCGTAGATGCCCTTAAATAAATTTAAAAGGGTAAAATGCCTAAAGGAAATGATCCTTCGAAAAAATTTCAAAGGTAAAATGACCCTTCAAGATTTCTAGAAGTACCTTTGGCCAAAGCAAATGACCTTAAAATTCCTTCAGGTTCTTTATGTAGGTAAAATTTCTGAAGGGTGCATACCCTTCAGACTTTTTTATCATAGATAAAAAGTTTGAAATAAATAGGACTTAGCTTTTTCATCAAAATAAAGGATTTCCTTCAAGATTTTTGTGCAATCAAAATTCCTGAAGGATAATTTCCCCTCAAAATTTTTACTACAGAAAAAAGGTGCAAAATAAATGACTCAAAACAAATGAAATAACCCTTTGGACCCCTTGTAAAACACTTATACAAAAAAATATGTCATTGAATTCCTTCAAAAAAATTGTAACAGACAAAATGTTCAAGGGAAATAAGTCTTAAAACTTTTTATCTGAGACAAAATACCAAAGACCTATTTTCATCAGACATTATGTTTATGCAAGAAGCCTAAAAAGTCTAAGGGAAAAAACACCTTTACCAAGAAAAAAAATAAGACAAATGACTTAGCCAATTTTTACATGAACTTGACCTTTGAAGGAACACTTTGAAATAGAAGCTAGGATAATGACTTATACATTGATATAGACAAGGGCCCAATTACTTCAATCTAATTTTGGGCACTAACATTGGCTCTCACTTGAGGATGCATACCCCTTGTGGGTGTGGAAAAAACCATAAAATACAAGACCAGGTGCCAATCCATTAGGTTATGGAGTCAAGACTAAGAAATTTTTTAAGCAAACACTCATGAAGGCTCAATAAAACATATAAGACTTAAAAAAATAGATCAGGAGGATCTGGAAACAAACACACAATAAAAAGAATGGAAAATAACTATACAAACAAGGCCCAAAATAAGGGACAAACAAACAATGAAGAGAAAAAGAAAAAAAAACACTATACAATATGGTACATTGTATAGACTAAGTTAAGGAAATGATTTGGATCCTTGACATTAACTGGAAAATACATAATTATCCATACCTTAGTCTCTTAAACTTTTCTAGTACCTTGGTGGCCAAGATGAATTAAACCCATCTTTGTACTTGCATGAAGGTAGTACTCTTTGGCTATAATAGGATGACACATTGAAGAAAATCCTATTTTCATGATCTCAAGTTAGGATAAGGCCAAGCTAACATATTCTGGTACTCTTTTAATAGCTATAAATAAACATGCTTCTCAGTTGCAATCATGTGAATACCAAGTAAGAGAGCATCAAGATCAATTATGTCATTTTTGCATTCAAGGTACTACTTGAAAGGGGTCTAGAAATTTTCATCTTTAGGGGCATAAAATAAAACCTCATATTCATCAAATGACATCTTTGAAACAACACCTTCATTTTCAAACCCATCATCAAGAGTAACTAGTTATTCAATAATGTCCATACTCCCAATAAAATCACCCAATTCTACTCCCGTGTCCATTACTTATTTCAAAGCACACTCTAGATATTCAATTGCATCATGATTGGGTAAATCATATGCTTGTGGTGAAATATCATCAAAATCAAACTTATAAGTCAGGTTTCTCTTGATTGCACTCCAAAACTACTCTACAATAGTAGTAAACACCATTCCCATGGAGGTAAAAAACTCACCTGAGAAGTGTTGACAATCGAATGTGAAAATCTTATATTTGGGTGATGCATACATAGGTCCCTCTAAATATTCATCACTTGGTTTAATAATATCACATGGGGGATGGGGGAGGAAGCACTTGTCACACCACTCAATGTTAATATCAAAATCAATAATGTTTACTTTGGCATTTAACAGATCAAGCACTTCCATTTAAAAGGTTCAATCTCAAAAAGTAGTGAGATCATGGCTTAGGTTTCTCAAAAAATGGTGAGAACATTCAAACTTAGGTTGTTCACAAAATGGTGAGAGCATTCAAACTTAAGTTGTTCACAAAATGGTGAGAGAGTGGTAGGAAAGGGTGACTGAGCTAACCTCAACAAGTATCAAGCACTACCTACATAGTCCCGAAGTAGGACCTTAAGTCAATGTAGTTCCACCCTATAGTGAAGGAATTTGACTAGTATAGCAGTCAATTCAAACAAAATAGGCATAGTTGGTATAAAGGCATAGTATGACATAGGAAATGGTAAGTTGGTATGTCAAAGATCCATTAACAAATTTTGCCTTTAGTTTGACTATAGGTAGTTATAACTAAGACACAATAGCCTAGATCAATGGGACTAATCTTCCCATAGGTGGTTATAATTAGTAAAAAGATGGTGATAAGAAAACAACAACAATAAAAGGATGCAACTATCAAAACTTTTATCATACTGCTCCAAAATATTGTCTCTATTTAGAATGCTTAAAATAACTATTGAAACTAATTGGACTCATTAGTGCTAAAAAGGTGAAACTAATGGAAAAACCAAGGTCAAATAGGCTAAGTAGATAGGATTTAAAATATGGTTGGTCAATAGAATGGAATGGTAAAATTGATAAGGCTAAGAAGATGGATAAGAATGATATTTGTATAAAGAAGAATAATGATAAAATGGCACAACTAAAATGGTCCTTATAGACAATACACCATAGCTCTCAAGCATAGTACTGCTTGAGGTGAATAATATTCATCAGCTCAAGAAGTTCATCTTTGCTTGGTGTGGTGATCATGTATGCTCTTGATCTATAATCTACAGTAATGATGAAAGTCCCTATCCAATTTGGTTCGAATTTACCTTTATTCTTCTTCTCAGCCATGGTATTCTTTTGGTTTTATTTAAGAACAAGATCACAAAGTTTAATTGTTTTATGCTTAACACAATGATTGTAGTGGCCTTTGAGTCAGTACTAATATGCTTGAATATTGTTGAGCACAGTTGTGCATTTTTCATCAAGTAGGTCTATCTCTTGTAAGTGAGATACTCAATAGTTTTGATCATTTAGGATAGGCTTGAAAGATATATATAGTGAAGGCAACTCAACCTCAATGGGAAGAATGGATTTTATACCATAAATAAGTGAATAAGGATTGTCTCTTGTATGGGTATGGTGATTGGTATGCTATTCCCAAAGGGTACAGAATATCTGAAGGTGCCAATCATGACCAACATCATTAACAATGTTTTTGAGAATATTGATAATGGTTTTATTCAATGCTTCAACTTGGCCATTACCTTGAGGGTAATATGCTGTAGAAAAATGTTATGTGATGTTATACTCAACACATAGCTTGTGGACATCCTTGTTCTTGAATGATCCTCCATTATTAGATATAATGTCATAAGGGATACCATAGTGGTAAATGAGATGGTTGAAGATGAACTTAGAAATTTACATTCTAGTCATGTACATGAGGGGTATAGCTTCAACTCACTTAGTGAAATATTCAGTGGTGGGAAGGATATGTTTATGGCCATCAGATGAAGTGGGATTGATCTTCCCAATGAGGTCAAGGCCCCATGTAGTAAATGGCCATGGTGTCAACATTGGTTTCAGAGTCTTAGCTGGGGCATGAATCAAATTAGCATGTTGTTGACATTTATTGTACTTTTTTACATATGTATTTAAATCTACATCCATTATGGGCCAATAATAACTAGTACATTAGAAATTTTTATATAAAATAGCCCTAATAGAGTGGGATCCACATACCCTTTCATGAACTTCTCATATTGCTAGTGTATATTCTACTGAAGTTAAACAATGAAGCAAAATTCTATCAAAACTATGGTGGTAAAGGGTTGATCCAAGTAGAGTATAATGAGTGGAGTGATGAAAGGCTTTGGTTTGTTTTTTGGATAAGTTAGGTGGTATAACTTGGTCATCAAGATAGTTATAAAGCTTTGAATACTAGATAGAATTAGGACCAACAATATCACAAATCATTACCATAGTTGAAGGTTCATGAGCTAGTGTGACCAAATTCTCAATGAGAAACTAATACTCTCTAGCTGTGTCTATTTGTCAAATCAGAGAGCCAATAGTAGTCATGGCATCTGTAGTTCTATTACTATCGCTTAGTGTATGTTCAAACTGAATGTGAATAATTTTTGCTTGAAAGTGTCAACCATGGCTTTATATGGAACCAACTTGTCATCTTTGGTCTAAAAATGGTCTATAATCTAATTGATGATTAATTGAGAATCACCATAAACCTTTAGATGAGATATATTCCATTATACCACTTGGTGAAGCCCTACAATAAGTGCTTCATATTCAACCATGTTATTGGTACAAGGAAACTTGATCCTAAATGACTTAGGGATTAGATCCCCCTATCATGTAATAAATAAGAGGCCTACCCCCGATCCATGTATTATGAATGATCCATCAAAATATAGCTTCTAGTACTACTCCTCAAGAAATTGAAATGTGAGTGGTTTTGTGTTTATAAGGGGTGCTTCAGCAAGTTGATCTGTAAGGACATGTCCCTTGATTGCCTTTTGATTGACATACTATATGTAAAAATCACTAAGAAGCATGATCCACTTGGCCATTCTGCCTTGTAAAGTCATTTTAGATAGTAGATACTTGATCGATCTACTTTTTAAATGACCATAGTCTTATTTTTCAACATGTAGTGTCACAATTTCTGAGTTGTGAAGACCATGGCTAGACAAACTTTTTCAATAGGCATATAGTTGTGTTCATATGTGACCAATGTACAACTTAGGTAGTACATTGAATGCTCTTTTCCTTTGTCATCATGTTGAGCTAGAAGTGTCCCCAAGGCACTATCTGTAGCTGATAGGTATAACAAAAATGGTTTTCCTAACATTGGGGGTAATAAAATAGGCAGATTTGCTAGGTAATATTTTAGCTATTGGAAAGCTACTTGGTAGTGATTATCCTAGTGGAATTCAACTCCTTATTTATAAGATGTGTAAATGGATGACACTTGTCTACTAACTAATATATAAAGCATTGGATTGATTGGATCTTGCCCTGCAAACTATGCAGTTTCTTCAAATTGGTTAGTGGTTATATCTCTGTTATAGCTTGGACCTTTGTTGGATCGACTTTAATACCCCTACAAGACAAAATGAATCTAATTAAATTTCTTGATTTTACTTCAAACACACATTTATTTAGATTCAATCAAACTTTGTACTCATGTAGTCTTTCAAATATTCTATGTAATATTGTTGGATGGTCGGCCTTGGTTTTTTATTTGCCTAGTATGTTGTCAACGTATTATTTAATAATATCATGCATATTATATTAGAATATGATGGTCATGGCCCTTTGATATGTATCTATAGCATTCTTAAGACCAAATAGTATTACCTGATAATAAAATTTTCCCCATAGAGTGATGAATGTTATTTTATGTTGGTCTTCTAGTGTTATTCTGATCTAGTTGTATCTTGAAAAGCCATCCCTGAGTGAAAGCATTTCATAACCCATTGTGAAGTCAAAAATCAAGTCAATATTAGGAAATAGAAAGTCATCCTTTGGGTAAGCTTTTTTTATGTCTTAGAAATTAGTATAGATTCATATTCCTTTAAGTTTTTTGCTAACGAGCACAATATTAGATATCCATTTTCAGTAGTCAATGGATCAGATATATCCTACTTATAAGAGTTTTTACAACTCTTTCTTTACCAAGACATCAATGTAAGGATGCATCTTATGTAACTTTTACTTTACCATTTTGGCATCAGTATTGAACACAAGGTGGTGCAAAACTAAGGTGGGGTCTAAACCTAGCATGTCAGAATAAGCCCATGTAAAGATATCTACAAATTCTCTCAACAGAGCTATAAAGACTTCACATTCCTCCTTAGTGAGGGACATACCTAATTTTATCTATTTTAGTTCTGATGGAGTCTTGATATTTACCTCTATTTTATCTTCAACTATCAGGGTCAATCCATCTTTTAGGATAGTAGGCAAAGACTTGAACTATTGGACTATATCAGGGTCCTCTATTAGGACTTGCTCCTCAAATTCTTTTAGGCATGATGAATCTAAGTCCCCCAATGGTAGATCTATCCATGTGATAAAAAAAATTGGAAAATCATAAATAATTTGATCAAACACTTGATCAAAATTGAACTCGTATCTATAGGTAAGTTCATCATTGGTGGTTTTCTAGTCTAAATTCAAAGAAGAATAAACACCCTCATCTAATGGTGCCTAAAATAGGTTTTCACCACTAGACTGGCCTTTATATTTAATTTATCCTTGGTCAAAAAGTGCCTCAAAGAGGTTTTCACTTGGGGACCTCAATGCTTTATTTATTTATTTTTTGGCTAAGGGTGTTCACCTGTTCTCCAAAATAGGCTTCAAGATCCAATGTAATTGAGAATCTTGATTTATGATCTCCCAATGGAATGTTGTCTATAAGGCCTAAAAATTTACACAATGCCTCATCATTTTGAAACTCATCAATTGGAAAATTGGATTCTTGTTGATCTCAATATATCAGTTGGGGATAGTATAATAGAAATGGGTTGTGATGAATGACTGAAGTAAGGGTAAAATTGACATTGTTATCAAATAAGCTAGTCTTAGCTAGGTCATCAAAGGTGAGGCTATGATCAGACTCTAGTTCATTGTCAGCATCATCATCACTAGCCACCAGTGATGAAACTCAAATAATATATGTGGGGTCACCCCTAGCAGTTTAAATCCAAATCTATAAGGTCTTTTGTACTTAGTCATAGAAATTGTCTCAATGATTCCTTGTTGATTCGGTTCAAGGCCTCTTCCTTCATAATCTTGATGTTTCATGATCCTATTGGGAATAGGATACTTGGCTCTCTTGTAACAATCAACTAATTTGTCATTATATAACCATGATTCATCTCCTTTGAGAGGGTCTTGTTCTTGGTCAGATGTCAATATGAATGTGATTGGTCTTGGATTATGAAGTTTATCTTTACCTTTTCATTGCCAATATATGTGTGGGGTGACATTAGGTTTTCCAAAGGTCTTGGGATCCTAAGGAATATTTTAAATATGAAAGTTATCATGGGTCACATACTCCCTTAGGCCATTAGCTAAAATGGTAAAATTATTGGAAGCTTCAGGAGGTGGCATGTAGGAAAGGGAATCTAAAGTATTAAGATATATGAAATTATCCTCTAGAGAATCAATAATTATGGCCTTTCCTTTATCTTTTTTTGAACTTGGATTCATGGTGTATTAGTAATTGTAGCTTTGAAACTTAGCCTCAAGATGTTTGCAATGCTCATATGGGTGCAAATCTCCTAGAATATTTACTTCCATCCCTGAGTGGGAGAACTTGATACATTGATGTAGTGTTGATGGGACTACATGAATCTCATGTAACCAAGGCCTACCTAGAATAATATTATATGATAACTCAATATCAAGCACATGGAAAAGTGTATCATGGTTTAAAGGCCTAATGATAAATGGTAAGCTAATGGTTCCTTATGATTCTCTCTCCTGATTATCATAAGCTTTGATAGTTATTGTTTCTGACTAGAAATCTACTATTGTGTACCCAAAAAACTTGATGAGATTTATAGACACTATGTTGAGACTTGATCCATTGTCATAAGGACACATTTCACTTTATGCCACTTTATATAAAATTCTATGTACAATGGATTATTATGGAGCAGGCCAAGGGAAGACATATCACTTTAGTCGAATGTGACTTATTGGGCTGGAGCTAGGTGTCCAACAAAAGCTTGAAATTTATCAAGAGATATGTCACTGGAAATAGTGGATTAGGTTAAAAAATCATTCAAAATGATCTTGTGGATTGTTGATTTTCACAACAAATCTAAAATAGAGATATGTGCTTGTGTCTTCTATAATTATTCTACACTTCTTGTCTTGGTCAATGGTGAATGGTTTATTCTAAGGCTAAATAGTTAGTTGGATAATAGGCAAAGTGGCAGATGGTTTTAGGCTTGGGATAGTACCAGTGTACTTGTATGTGGTCACGTGGCAAGGGCGAGTTATCGGTATAAGGTCCAATAGTGGAATTCCCAATTTGTTGGTTTGCATGTGTGTGATCCTAGGTCAAAGAAGGATTATCCATGTAATTTGGTTGAGTGGTATTGTTTAGCAATGGTCTAGATTGATTAGTGTTTGGTCTAGGATTTATGGAGATGGTATTAATTCTACCCCCTACAATATGACCTACAACCCTATTGTATTCATGTATAACTACATGGTAGGTTTGTTGGTTATTACTATTCTAACCTTGGTTTTGTCCATTGTTCTGACATTATGGGTTTTGTTATTAATTTTGTTGGTTCAGCCTTTGATTTTGATACTGTTGATTTTGTTGTTACACTAGCCAGTGTTGTTATTATTGTTGTTGTTGATTGTTATGTTGTTGTTGGGTGTTATATTAAGGAAAATGGTTTTGATAAATCCCAAGAGTTTGATTGGAACTAGAAGCACCATTATCCAATGTCATCTCCCCATTCTCCAACATATTCTCAATCAAATGCTTGATTTTCACACATCCTCATAAATTATGCCTGTTGACCCAATGATATTCAAAAAATTCATTTTCATGGTACCAATCAGGATAAGGAATGTCATATGGATAATACTTTGGTATAGGTCAACTAATAAAATTAGAATTGACAAGTTTGAAAAATATAGACTCAGTAGGCTCTCCTAGGTCACTAAAGACACAATGAATAGGCACAATAATTCTTAGAGGAGGGGTTTGTAATGGTAAAGGTTGTTGTATTTGTTGTATAAGTCTTGGTTGTTGTGATTGCAACATTAATTGGAGAGGTTTTCGGGTAAGAGTAAGTTTGAAAGGTAGTTTAGATGATGTTTGAACATGACATGACTTGGTTACTCCATTTCCCACAACATTTCTATTACAGTTGTATTGCTTTAGTCTATCTTGGTTATTGACTTGTGCTAGTTTTGATTCTTACACTTGGATTAGATGTTGTTTTTGGCCACTTCTTTGATTGGTATCTTGATTTTGATTAGTTAAAGTAAGCTTGATGATCCCTTTATTAATAATGGATTACTCAATCAATTAGCCTTTGTCGATGATCTCCTTGAAAGTATGTGCACATTGTAGTTCTAGATGATAAGCTATCTCATTATAAAAAATTTTAGTAAACACAGTGGCTAATTTTTTATCTAGTAAACTATGGATGAATTAGCTTGCAAGAGCTCTCCATTATTGTAGATAACTTGTAAAACTCTCACTGGTTTTTTATTTTACTTATGTCAATTCAACTAATGAAATCTCATGTTTGAGATTATCAGAAAAGTGTTACACAAACTTATCAAAAAGATCTTCAAAATTTGTTACCAAATTCTTGGGAAACTTTAAGAACCACTACAATGCTTATCTAGCCAAGCTCCTTGGAAACAACAATAAAAGGTATATATTGCTATATGCCATTGGTTGCCATATGATAAAGAACTCAGTTAAATGAGCTTTGGGGTCACCTTTCCCTTTGTATTTATCAAAATTTGGTGGCTCATATCTTAGAGGAATGGAATTTTTAAGTAATATATATTGAAAGGATAGGAACACACATCATCTAATTTAAACCTTTTAATCTATTTTCTTGTTTGGATGGCAGTAATTACATCCTTCATTTTTTATAACTCTTGCTCTAGGAAACTTGTGGGAATATTAACCTAGGTAGATGATTGGGTGGTCATAAGTGGAGCACTTAGACTAGGGTATGATGGATATATTTGTTGAAGTATGATGGATTGTTTAGGAAATAGATCAAGAATATACATAAGTGGATTAGGATGTACTTAAATTTTCACATTTGATTGTACGATATTCTGGTTTAGGTTGGCTATAAAGGTTTGACTTAGAGGATTTTTTGGTTGGGATGGAGGGATATAACTATATTGTGCCTATTTTGGTTGAATAGAGACTAGCTACCAATTATTTAAACCTTGATGTTGAGTGGGAACTTGTGAGCCCAAACCCTATCTTTAAACCTATGGTTTGTTTTAAACAAAAGGCAATTACTACCTACTAGGTACTTGAGAAACATTAGAACCTCTTAATTACACAAATCCCTATTAGGAGGTGGATGCATGTTAGGGATGCATCATTTATCACTAATAAATATTTATACATTTTTGGTTAGACATTGCTTGGTTTTGAATTGGCACACTAGCTTGCGACTGCAAATATGTTTTCTACTACTTGATGAGGTAGAACATGAGTTTCCCTTTGTTGAGGTGGTAATATGTTTAGCATCTGCTATGTTGGTACATTTATTTTCACTTGTTTTTGTGAAATGCTACTCACCACCTGTTGAGGAGGAATAAGATTCATCACATTGTTTTGTTGAGGCATTGCATTGGTTGATGGTTGACTACCTGATCTTGTTGGTTACATGATTGATGAAATAGTTTGTTGAGGATAGGAAGTAGGTGGTAATATTTGGGGTACAAAAGCTCTGATTCCTTAGTATGATGATCCACTCATGGTATTAACTATAGTCACATGTTGTTGACTAGTTATTTTTGCATTAGTACCACTTTGATTTGGATTGGATGTTGCTTGCACATTGTCCACTATATTTTACTCATTATTCTACGTAGAAGCATAAGACACTTCTTCAATAATTGGAATATATAGTAAGTTGTCTACCAAAGTGTTTTACGTAAATAGGTATAAACTTTGATTGTCTTGACTAGTTAACTCTATCAAAACTCTTGTTGAAGGAACTATGTCAATAAGAGGTTAATTCACCATGGTCATCTAATTGAAGTTACATGCTAGATTTAGGTAGGTTTGATATGAAATTTGAATTTGGTTACAGTGGTCTTCCATGAGGGTTTCCCTTTTATTAGGCATATTAGGGTCTTGATACATGGTTTGAACTAGAGTCAAAGGATTGCTAGAAAATGTTTGTTGACTGTATAATATGTTACGTGGCATTCTTACTAGGCTACTTAAACTTTCATGAAGAAAGTCCACCAAAAATTTATCCCCTACCTCTATGCCTCTAACCAAAATCTCATCTTTATTCTCCAAAAAATGATGCTCAAACAAAAATGGATAATATGTGGAAGGTGTATTAACATAATATGATTGTTGAGGAACTGGTTCTTCAACTATGGGTATTGTAGCTAGGTATTTTGTGGTTTGTTCTTGGTCTTGTTTTGAATTAGGTGGTGTATTAACTAAATAATTAGCCAATGGATCTTGGATTTGTACCCCTATTTGAGTATTATAAGAGGGATAAGGATCCATCTCATTAGTAATATTATCTACATAGGGATCTTGCACCATTTTTTCTTACATAACCACATACTAATCTTAGGATTGTACATGGGTCCACTACAAGTGTTGGAATACATGTTGGGATCCATAATAAATTTTTTATGATAGAAATGGAAGAGAGTGCTAAAAAATCTAAAAAGATAATGTCTAAAAGCTGATGTTCAAACTTGATCTAGATTTATCAAAAGGATGAAAAGGTTTATGCAATGCTTTGTGATAAAACAAACTAATGCTAAGTGTCTAATGTTAGACGTCTTATAAAAAAAATCAAGTAAATGAACTAAAAATTGAAATGCCAAATGCTAAGGTTGAAGTGTTTCAAATAAATCTAATCTAGGAGATTAAAAATTGTTATGTTTTTTTGCTAAAATGTGATGTCAAAATCTAGTCTCAAATAAGGCATGCACTATGACTCTTGGCCAAATGGCATCAAAAGTTAGACTTTAAAATAGATAATTTTTTTAATCTAACAGATTTGAAACACTTATAACAAACACTAGGCATTTGATTCTTGGACATGGGCTTGATCAAATAAGTATAAGGTATGAAATAAAAGGCACTTTAGAGAGTTTATTTTCTCATAAATAATGGTATAAACCTTTGTTCTTTTTATAAATAAGCTAGATAAAAGTGAATGGCATAACTGTGTTAGATAAAGGTTCATAAAGGTATACTCAAATTATTTGAAAATGTGGGAACAAATTTGAACTCTATGCAAGAGGACCTATGAAACAATATGTAAAATTTTTTAGGCATTGTAACAATGCTAGACTACTCAAAAGATGTGACAAAATGCTTATTTCAAAAACTATTTAAGGCAAAGATAGTTTCACACAAATTTGACAACATAACACTACCTTTCTCAACTCAAAATGTTGTAGTACATAGATTCAAAGTGAAAGTGTTTAGCACAAAATGACTTAAGTCTATATAGTGGTGATAATGATCATGAGTCTTAAATGACCTTCAACCCAAATTGGAAATTGAAGCTAAGTTCCCTCAAGTTTAGCGCAAATGGTGAATCCATTTAACACATCAATCTAATGAATTTATGAAGGTGCAATTTTGAATTTAGATTATAAATAAAGGACTTAAACAACCTTTGGCAAAGGTCTAGACTTAATTAGGTAGCATAATTATGCCAAAGTGGATGATATGACTCTAAGTTTTGATGAACTTTGAACAAGGAAAATTGATGATTCACATGGGTAGCATAACATCTCTTTGTTCAAAGGACAATGAGGATAATGTGTTTTGGTTTGTATCATTTGTTCACACCAAGTTTTGACTCAAAAAAAAACTTTTATCTAGGACAAAACCAACTAATTAAGCATTGTTAGATCCTAAATTGACAAGGTTGCTTGGTAATATTAGAATCCATCAATATACATCATTCTAGAGTATTTTAAGTGTTCATCTAAAATTAAATTTGTATTATATAGTAGGGTTTTTACACCCCTCTCTCTCAAATGATAGTATTGTGACATGGACCTTGAGGCACACCTTGCACCAACAATACTTCTGTAGCAAGTGGGGATTTGTCTAAGATTTATAAGTTTTTGAACATCTCTAAGGAAATCAATTTCATAATGAATTTCACATCAAATGATGCAAAATAAAAGCATATATTTTGGGTTTGTATCACTTGGATTATTGTAAAAAGGTCTAGTCCTTTTTGAAACCACTACATCCATCACTTGCTCAGTGTAGTATGATGTCCAAAGTGAAAATACGTCTCATGTGCAAATCCATCACTAGAAGGTGGTTTAACCACTCAAACCTTCCGATCTTAGTGAGAGTGGGTGAATTCAATGCTAGAAAATGAAACCCCAAGTCAAAGCTTCCTTAAAGAAATCACGAGAGGTAATGATGTATCCCTCGCAAGCCAAGATACAATGAAATGAAAGACATAAAAAAAAAACTTTAGGGTCATTTTTAAGGTCAGCCAAACTATGATAGGTTTTTAGGGAGTACTTTAAATGACATTATTTCTAAGCCTTGGACTAGGATTTTTGCAATAACGATGGCACTTTTGATTCCAAGGGTTCCTTAAGGGAGACAAATGAAAGATCATACACGTGTAAACCTTATTTTTTCCAAATAAGTTCTAATTAAATAACTATTGAAAATAAAGATTGACAAGTGTGTTTAATTTTAAGAACCAAAATAAAGATTAGATGGTGTTCTTTCAACCTCTTGGTCTTAAGTTTTAATTTTGAAATCATAATTATCAAAGCAGTCACTTAAGCATCTAAAATTTTCATTAAGCCCAAAAAGAAAATTCATAATTCATTTTAAAACACTCAAATAAAGTGTGAAAGGCACTGATTTAGTTTTCTTAGATGAATTTCCTTGTAGATCTTGCAATAAAATTTTTAGCACTTTGTTTAGCCTTAAAGCATATTTATCAAATGAGGTAAGTAACCTTAAAGGGCAAAATCTATCAACCTAAAGGCAAATTCTCAATAAAGAAAACATGTTAGATTAGACTTGATAAGAAAAAATCTGAAGAAAATATTTTAAAAAATAATATTAAATATATGAATACCTACAAACAACAAATTAGAAGGCTAAAAATAAAATATAACACAACCGTAAAAGCCTACACATAAATATAAAAACCTGTAGTTAATATTATTAACATCACTTTTAAAACATAGATCAGTTTTCTATGAAATTTTTATATGTTATAAAAAAATAAAGGTTGCATGTCTCTAAAAATTTTGAGGAATGCAAATTTAATAAATTTTTTTTTATTAACTCTGTTCTAACCATTTTTTACCAAAAAAATAAAAAAATAGAAAGTGACAGTCACTAAAACAACCATAACTTCTAAAATATAAATAATACTTTTGTGAAATTTTTTAATAATATCAATGACATATTTAGCTATATGTATGTAAAAATTTAGATAAAAATATTAACTAAATATAAAGTTATTAATTATTTATTGACCATTTTTACTCAAAGGAAAAAAAAACAAAAAATGAATTAAAATTATGAAATACAAAAAAGTTTGTGGGTTGCGCTCTCATGAAGATAGTCCCACTGGGCATGCCATTATGTAGACTAGGAATTTGAATCAAGAAAGGATGGTTAGTTTAGTGTTAGTTTCAAAAATAGAATCAAAATTAGAATAAATACACTAACATAACATCTTTAGGCCTAGTTACTAGGGGGAGCTTAGTTAACAAAACACGAATGGAAATCACAACTAAAAATCAAAATAAACCTTCCTTGGATTCTCAAAAATTCTTGTTGTATTGGATTTCTTAGTTTATTTTGATGAAGCCTGCATCAATGGAAGCTTGGATACCTCCATCTCTCCTTGGCACCTTATGTCTTTGGCTTGGCTTGGCTCAATATTTAGAGATTATAACACTAATTTTCATAAAGCTTTGGAATCAATTTAGCATTATAAATTTGACATGTGAGAGCTTAAAATTCAATAGGTAAGGCCTCCTATTTATAGATTCTTGGAATGGTTTGAGGATCAACCATGAACATCCATCTCAAGATTGAGATGTGAGGCCATGAATAAATATAAATATCAAATTCATTATATAAATATCCCCATTAATATTTGGGATAGAGAGGCATTGAATAGGTATGTAAGGTCTTAATGAGGCATGGGAGACCCATAATCTTAATATTTTATGTATTTATGGCTTATGGATGCCACCCCATATGATGATGTCACCTGATGATGTAATTAATAGAAATCAATTTCTAATAAAAATTTATTCAACAAGTTCCATGGAAAATTAACTTAAGGCCATAATTTGGTTTAATTAGCTTAAAACATGATTAGTCAACTTTTGTGCAAATTTTAGTTCTTGGTGCACAAATTAGTCAAATTGGTCAAAATGTCTTGTTATTGGTCTAAAATTTGACTGGATTGGAATTGGAAGTCACTATTAGATGCATTGGATTCATTATCCCATTTAGGATGTTACCAATACCAAATAACAAAGGCATGCATCTCATGCAAGATATTTGATAGAAAAGAGAAATCTAGAGCACCCAGGTGCAAAATTGGTATTTTGACTCAAAATGAGTTAGTTGGTCCATAAATTGCATTACCCTATTTAATGATACTCTGACCAAATTCAGAACTTGAATATATCAATTTCAAATCATTTAATTTATTTTAGTGTTTTTATGCCAAATTGTGTACTTTGATAAAAATTGGTCAAAATCCTAGTTAGAAGTTATCGATGGTCAGATTTAGGTGTCTACAAATATAGGGTAGTGTGACCAAGTTTTGCATATGTATAAAAAAATTATTTATACTTAGAAAAATCACATCAAGGTATTAACTATACTTTCATCTAAAGGAGGTGGGAAATTTTATTTTTCAAGTGCTAGATGCTCAGCCTGAAGTCTCATGACTTCAAGCTAAGCATGTAGCACATCCTTACTTGTCTTATTCATCTCCATCTATAAGCCAACTTTAAAAATAATTACAAAAAATATATACCAACTTAATTAGTGATGGTAGGTTGTAAGAGTAAGCTGAAAGTGGCAAGAGAAACCCCATGGAAAATAGGGTCTTTGACACTAGAGAGAGAGAGAGAGAGAGAGAGAGAGAGAGAGAGAGAGAGAGAGAGAGAGAGAGAGAGAGCAGTTGTTGGGTATATGAAAAAATGTGTCCCTCTCCCAAATTCCTCTCTTTCTATACTATGTGTCCTCATCCCACCTCCTTCCCTCTCTCCAACCACCATCCATTTATCCTCAACATGGGTTGTCCATGGCTCATTCAATTCCCACATTCAATTTAGTGGAGTGAAAACCCAAAACCTTATTGACCACATCCCCAAAAAATTAAAACTTACCAACATCAATCAATGCAAAATCTAGAAAAAAGATCAATTAATATTTTAATTGAATTAACATGGGTTGAGCTAGACTCCATTCTAAAAAAATAGCATAATAGTCCACATGGGTTCATGGGGTCTAGTCAGACCCACAAGTAAATCCTAGTCACCGGTTAACTAGTAAATCTAAGGCGGGGTCATGAGATTGTGAACTCATATATATATATATATATATATATATATATATATATATATATATATATATATGTATATATATATATATATATATATATATATATATATATATATATATATATATATATAGAGAGAGAGAGAGAGAGAGAGAGAGAGAGAAGGTTGAGAGAAATGAGTTGGAATGGGGTTACATCAAACCAAATAAAAACCATACCAAAAAATAAATCAAACATATAATGTATATTTGATTGATTTGGGAAAGCATCTTTTTTTTTAATGAAGTATATTTTGTTTCAAAGGATTATGAGGTAATATGTTGCCAAAGTAAACCTAATTGAATTAGGTCTCCTTAAGGCCTAAAAGAGGATTTGATATATCAAGTTGTGGATGACCTAATGTATTTTTTTATTCATGTTTTAAATGTTTTCTAATACCTATTGAAATGATAATACAAGTGTGGAAGTGTATATGACTAACCAAGAGGTATATGAGCAAGAGGCTTGTATATATACAAGGTAGATTTAGACTTATTTATGTCAAGTGAGTGTAAGAGAATAAAAGAGAACATTGAGGAGAATAAGGAGGTCATGTAGATCATTAAATGGGTGTAGAGAGATAGTCATGAATATCTAATATAAGGTTTGAGTATGAAGATCAAGGTCATATGACGTAATTAGTCTTGAAGAGACTTAGATGAACAAAGAGGCGTAGAAAGAAGTTTGAGAAGTATAATGGTGTGAAGAGATAAAGTGATGGGAATCATATATTGGTTGAGAAATAAGTTCTTATGAAGGTGATAAAAGAAATCAAGTATCTGAGTTGGTGTTGAGCCATGTAAGTAGTTGGTGCCTCCTTGCAAGTGGGTGCTTGCTAAAGCCTAGTCAAGTGGGTGCTTGGCTAATTGGGGGTTGGTTCTCCCTATGGAGTTGGTGATTCACTAAATTTTGTGTTTTTATTATAGGAATATAGTATATTTAAAAATATCAATGGGTTTTCTTCCCTTTAAGTATTTACCACAATGTGATGTGTTATTTTGTTTCATGTCCTTATATGGTTGCTTATGTTTTTTAAGATCTATGTACTTGTATGAATGGCTCATAATTGAGTTAGTTAGACAATTGAATCAATTTTTTGAGGAATAATTTACCAACCCTCTCATTTATTTTTTTTCCAATAATTAGTATCAGATCAAGATCCTTTAGATCAAGCCTAATAGCTAAAAGGTGATCCTAAAAGCACAAGATGGCTAAGTAGTTAAGGAAAGAGAGTTAAGAGTTGTTACACCCTTAATTGTTAGCATGATTATGGATATATATAGTCAACTTGTGGCTTTAATAACCATTTTTCATATTATTTTACATTTATTTATGCATTCATATACTTATTAGGTTAGCCTATGGGTGGCACATGACCTTGTCAGACTATATATAGGAGGTAGGGTTAGTTATTCATCATCGTATTTGAGTATTTATTTTTTTTGAAAGCATTTGGGAGGTTTCCCCCTCAAAGTGGCTTATCTATTATTCATATTTTATACTATATTTATATATCATTATTATATACTATTATATATCTACTTATTTTGTGAAATAATATCATTCCAAGTGGTATCAAAGCATCGATTTGGGCCATAATCAAGTTAAAAACCCTAGATCTTAAAATTTGAATATATCTTGCAAATGGGTGTGAATTTCTCTATAATTTTTTTAATGGAGTTTTGAAATAATTAAATTAAGTTTTAATTAACATTTCATCTCATTTGGATTTGTTTTCAAAAATTTATCACCATTTTAGAGTTTTTAATAAATTTTCTCCATAACTCACAATTTGTAGAATTTTTAATTTTTTTTTATATTTTTGGAAACCTTGGAAAAAATTAGTTTGGGTTTATTCTTTGATATTTTTGATTTGAGTCTGAAATATTTTAAAAACTTAGTGGTCAAATTTGGGTCAAATAGGCAAAATAAGGATCACCATCAAGCCTTTGTATGGCTGGTCCTAACACCCACAGATGGGGGAAAGGGCAAGACACCCCTAAAATTCCTTTAGGGGATGACATGGATTTTGAATCATCTGATATGATTTCTCAAATCCAATCAAATTTACATGGCCTAATGTAAAAGGATGTGTAATTCCAAACTCAAATATCAGTAATGTAAGGGAAGCTTAAGGACATGAACAATTAGTTACATCAAATCAAGACACAATTGGATACCATTTCATCTCATTTGCCACTCAATAACCCTCCAATTTTTCCTTCTAGTATTCCTCCTCTTAATTTAATACTACAAAAATGGAGGTAAAACTAATGTTAATAAAAGTATACTTACACAAGTTTGATGGTAATGATCCACTCACTTAGATCACTCAAATTAAAAATCCATTTAAATTAAACCAAACTCATAACTCTCAAAAGGTGGTTGTGGCATCTTTGTATCTAGAACTTGAGCCATTAATTTGGTATCATTGGTTTTATACTAAAAATAATAAGAATGGTGCTCCTATTTCATGGTTAATATTCTTTGATGAACTGATATCTCATTATTGGAATAATGTTTTTGAAAACTACTTTAACCAATTAGCTAAACTATGACAAATAGGAATAGTGAAAGATTATATTCATCAATTTCAAAAGCTATCCTTACATGTGGAGGATATCACTAAGAAAAAATTTACTAACATTTTTATGGGTGGACTAAAATATAGTATTCAATTAGAAATTCATATGTTTAACCCCACAACTATATCTAAAGCTATACCAAGGGCACACTTGGTAGAATAAAAATAGATTATCAAACATCATCCTTTCACTAATAGTTGGAAATGCACCTTCCCCAATCCATCATGACCTCAACCTACCAGATTGATATCGGAGTTGTCGCCAGAATCTAGATAACGCGAGTGCAATGAAGACGTGATCACACAAGATAAACAAGTGCACACCACAAGATGCTAAAGCAATTTGACAATAACAAGAAGATAAATTGCACAAAACAAAATGGAGAAAACCAAATCTGAATTAGCATGGAATGGCCAAAATGAGGACTATAAATAAGAGAGTACAAAAGTAACTCCTCCACAAAAGGTGGACAAGGCACACCAAAAATAGTCAGTAACTCCTCCATGAAAGGTGGTGATAAGGTGCTAAGAATAGAGAAGTAACTCCCATCAAGGGAGTTACTTATGACATTCTTATGACACCTATGACACATCTATGACACACACCTCCACATAAGCTAGCCTATCCCACAAATGTAGGAAAACTCCATGTATGCACAAGAAATACAATTTCCCTAATTAATAAATAGGGAAAAATAAAAACCTACACTAATACCCCCCCCATAAGCGTAGCTTAGGTGGGAAGTGTGGAAATATAAAATGGGTCCCGACAACTAGGCCTGATGAGGTACCCATGTACAAATGCAATCTCTCATAAGATAGAGAAAAGGAGAAAACTCGTAGGAAAAAACTCCCCCCCCCAAAAGAGAGACATAAAAGAAAAGAAGAGGTTAGAAGGCCCCCCCTGAAGATGATGTTGTTGCAGATGTAGACCGTACCCCAAGAAGAGCTCGTAGATGAATGAACTTGCTCTCAGTGAAAGGTTTGGTGAAGATGTCTGCAACCTACTCTGAAGACTGGCAAAATATCAAGTCAATGACCTGACTATGAATAAGCTCCCGAATGAATTGCATGTGAATCTCTATGTGCTTGGTCCACTGGTGCTGAACTAGATTCCTGCAAATCTGTATGGTACTTTGATTGTCACAATAAATGATGGTGGGCTGCCTGATAGGAATGCCAAACTCAGAAAGAATCCCCTAAAGCCAGATAGCCTCAGTAGCTACATTAACAGCTCCCCTGTACTCTACCTCTGTGGATGATATAGCAATAGCATTCTGCTTCTTGCTAGACCAACTGATAGGACCTAAACCTAGAGAGAAATTGTAACCAGAAGTGGACTTACGAGTCTGTGAATTGCCAGCCCAGTCGAAATCTATATATCCAATCAAGTCAACCTCTGTGCCAAATCTGTAGTGAATCCCATATCTATGTGAACCCTGTATGTAATGCAAGATCCTCTTAGCTGCTTTCTAATGTAGCTCATGGGGTTCTTGCATGAATCTGGAGACAAGTCCCACTGTATATGAAATGTTGGGCCTGGTGTGAGTCAAGTAGATGAGACTACCAACAAGTTGTCGATACCGAGTGGCATCAACCAATGGTGAAGAACAATCAGTCTTAAGCTTGACTCCTGATAGAAAGGGAGTCAGAGATGGCTTGCAATCAGCCATGTGAAATTGAGCTAATAAGTCAAAAGCATACTTAGGCTATGCAAGAGAAATCCTTGAATCTGACTGTGAGATTTCGATGCCAAGGAAGTAGTGCAACAAACCCAAGTCTGTCATGTCAAATCTATCCTGAAGAGATGCCTTCACTCCTACAATAGCCGATGAAGAACTCCTGGTGATCAAAAGGTCATCAACATATAAAACCAAAATCAGAAGCGAAGCATCCTGCTGCAAGAAGTAGACATTAGGATCAGAATGGCAC
This sequence comes from Torreya grandis, assembly GCA_037957365.1. Taxonomy (NCBI): domain Eukaryota; kingdom Viridiplantae; phylum Streptophyta; class Pinopsida; order Cupressales; family Taxaceae; genus Torreya; species Torreya grandis. The sequence continues at coordinate 874,435 of JARHVA010001490.1, read as the reverse complement.
CTAGTGAAACCCATTGTGAGAAGGAAGGAATCCATCTTGGCATACCAAGCATGAGGGACCTATTTGAGGCCATAGATAGATTTCCTAAGTCTACATACTAAGGAAGAATCTTGAACAAATCCTGGTGGTTGCTCCATGTAGATCTCCTCCTCAAGGTCTCTGTGAAGAAAGGCACTCTTCACATCCATCTGATGCACATCCCAACCATGTGTTGTGGTAATAGCCAAGGTGAGTCAGATAGAAGTCATCTTTGCAATAGGTGCAAAGGTCTCTAAGTAGTCAATGCCTGCCACCTGTGAGAAACCTTTGGCGACCAATCGCGCTTTGTACTTATCGACAGACCCATCTACTGCAAACTTGGTCTGATATATCCACCTACATCGAACCATCTTTCTTCCCTTAGGAAGCGAAGTCAAATCCCAAGTGTGATTTTTGATTAAGGAAGAATATTCTTCCTCCATAACATTATCCCACTCAGGTACCCCCGATGCCTCTCGAAAAGTCCATGGGTCTAAAACTGAAGTAAAGAAGGCATGTGGATCTCTTTGAAAATCCCTCCTAGTACGTCTGTCATCTACAGGGTCTCTTGCCCATGTGCCAGCACTCTCAAGTGTTTGTCTGGCCCAAAGTGGCCCAAAAGTGGGTGAGTCAGGTGCTAACTCCTCATCCTCTGATTGACTAGAGGTGGATGATGCTGCAGCACTGTCCTCACTGTCTAAACTCGAAGAAGAAGAAGATGACTCTGGCTCAAGAACCTGCTGTGGCTGATCTGAATATGACGAGGAATCATCATGAAGAAGTAGATCTGATGAGGGAGAAGTGTCAAGTGTTGAGTCTCTAGGACTCTCCTAAAAATGGACACTTCTCTCAATGAACAACTCATGAGTGACTAGATCTAGAAGGCGATATCCCTTAATACCATCTAGATATCCTACAAAGATGCAAGGCTTGGACTGATGTTCCATAGCTTTGCATTTCTTCTTTAGAATGTGGGCCATGGCTGGGGATCTAAAAACCCTAAGGTGCTCAACATCAGGTTTCCTTTTATGCCAAGCTTCAAAGGGTGTTATCCCTTTCAAAGCTTTGTGAGGAACCCTATTTTGAATGTAGCAAGCACAATTGATGGCTTCAGCCCAGTACTATGGTGCTAAGGATTTGGAGTGAATCATAAAACTAGCCATCTCTTTCAAGAACCTATTCTTACATTCTACAACCCCATTCTATGAAGGACTGTAGGTGACTATGCACTGCAAATCAATCCCCTCTATGGTGTAAAACTACTCAAACTTGATGCTAACATACTCCCCTCCATTATCAGTTCAAAGAACCTTGATGGATTTCTCACTCTGTTTTTCAACAAGCACCTTGAAGTCTAGAAAATATTCAAACACTTCAGACTTTTGTTTGAGAAAATATATCCAAGTGTACCTAGAGAAATCATCAATGAAAGTGAGGATGTACTTGGCCCTTGTGAAAGATGGTTTGGGAAAGGGTCCCAATACATCACTATGGACTAACTCCAAAGGTTGTGAAGCCCTCCAAGCTTTTCCTTTGTTAAATTTTGCTTCAGGATGCTTCCCAAGGGAGCACCCCTCATAAAGTCCTTTTGAGAATTGGACACGAGGCAAGCCAATGACCATGTCATTTTTACAAAGTTGCTCAAGGTAGCGGTAGTTAAGGTGGCCAAACCACTTATGCCATAATTTTATAACTCCATCTGAATGAGTCAGCAATGCTATAGGAGAAGAATTTGATGCAAAATGTGAAAAGGTGTATAACTTGGCTTGGTGATCTACCCTTCCCACTGCCACTGTAGTATCATTATGCAACTCCTTGATAGATACTGAATCTGGTGAAAACTCAACTCTCATGCCCCAACCAATGTGAGTGATTTGATACATTGATAGGAGATTGGCTGAAAGAGAAGGAACACTTAGAACATTGTTGAATGTTCCTCCTTCCATTTCAACTGACCCTCTCCCTGCAATGGAAACTGATGTGTCATCACCCAAACTAATTGAAGTCATGCTACAAGGCTCTAAAGATGAAAACTCAACTAGTGAAGAACCCATGTGGTGAGAAGCACCCGAGTCAATGACCCATGAAGATGTGGAAGCTGATGTAGCTACAAGGGCCTTGCCCTTTTCTTTCTCCTTACCCTTGCCCTTTGCCTTAGTAGAATCTTGGGTTGATGAATTCTGCTTGATGGACTCAGGAACACCTATGTTGTTCTTCTTTAGAAGATGAGTTAGGTGGTCTATTTGTTTCTTCATGCACTTGTGTTCATCATGCCCATTCTTCTTACAATAGCCACACTTAACCTTCTCCTTCTTAGGTTTAGCATTGGAAGAGGAAGACTCAGTGTTGTTTTTGGCAGGATTAGTGTTTTCTTTCTTCTCCTGATCCTTATTCTTTTTCTTCTTCTCCTTTGTTGAAGTCTTGTCCTTACCATTTCTAGCTATCAAAGCTTGGGGTTGAGTAGACTTCATTGTGCCCATTTGAATTAGCTTATCTTGCTCCCTAGTCAAGTTGGCAATGAATGAATCCAAAGAAGGCATTTTCCATGCAGTGCCAAGGGCACTTTTAGTGGCATGAAAAGTGGAGACAAAGACTGAATAGCTTGGACCAAGCTTTGCGAGAATAGAAAGAATGAGTTGATCATCTTTCTTCTCTATCCTGCATTCTTTCAATTGCAATCTAAGGGCCTTAAACTTAGTGAAGAAGTCCTGTAAGGTGTCAAAGTTACTAGGACTTAGACTTATAAGTTTGTTTTCGAGCTCATGACCTCTCATCTCATCAAGCTTCCCAAACAACTTTTCTAAGGTGTCCCATATGTCATTAGGAGTTTGGGAGGATTCTAAGTGGAAGAGTAGTTCTGGAGACACAGAAAAACTTAGTAACCCAAAGGCTTCATCACGACGGTTGTACCACTTAACCTTTTCAGCATCTGTGTTAGGTTCTACTTCTGTACCCATTGTGATCCTATACAACCCTTTGCTTCTAAGAATGATTGACATTTTAACTTTCCATTCATGATAGTTGAAGGGTGTTAGGGGTTTGAGTTGAAAAAAATCCATTTTTAGCTGAAATTAGGTGAAGTTGTGTTGATTGGAAGTTGTGAATGTATGCAAAAAGGAGAATGAAAGTGAAGTTTACAAGTTGTGAAAAATAAATCACACGCCCCAAGATATTGAGCCCCACCAAATATGCAAGTACATGCTCAAAATATGTCGGTCTCATCCGAAAATGCGTCTTAGAGTAATCAGTGCAAGACAAATGCAAACGGACGTCGGACTCAATCGAAAATGCGTCTCGAGAGACCCAAATTTTTGACACTTTATAAACTAGTGCATTTTTTAAAAATAACAAGTCTACACTATGGAGAATTGAATTACAAGTACTTTTGCAAAAAAATGGCACCCAAAACCGAGCTACCGTTTGCAAGATTTTAAAGTTACAATTTTCTCATAAATTAGTGTTTTTGCAAAAAAACACTAAAACATTTTAAAAATCCCTGTTATGGGGAGAGAAAGTGGCCTTCCAGCCACTTGTTGGATTTGGCATGGAATGAAGAATCCAAATGAGGTTTTTGTGAGGGGGAATTGGCCTCCTACCAACCTAGGCCTCACCCTTCGTCTTCGTCAGGCGAAAAAACAAGTTTAAATTGAAAACCTCCAAAATATCAAACTGTTTAAAAAAATTATTATTCAGTCAAATTGACTAATTTTTGGTTTATGAAGTCAATTTAACTAAAATAATTGAAGCATAGATAGAATTAATTTTCTAGCCAAGCATCCAAGTGTCCACATGGGACGCCAAGCAAGGAGAGGGCGCCAAAAAATAGTTCAGAATTTTACAAGCAGAAAAGACAAAGAACAGCAAAAAACAAGGCACATTTCTAATTTGCTGGGCAAGAAAGGTCAGAGAAACTAAAATAGCAGACCTCACAAATCCAAACGCACAGCATGCTAGTTTCAATGCAGCAGAGAAGACCAGAAAAAGTGCCATTTTCACCAAAAAATAGACCTATTTTGGACACGTCGTACGGCCTGCTTGGCGCTTGTTGGGCAAGAAAACACTGTGGCATGGACAGAAAAGGAGGTAGGTGCAGAAGGCTAACCAAAAGGGTGCTGGAAGGACAGCTGCATGGTAGCAGAAGTGGCCCTTGAACTTAGAGGTTGCTGACCAGAAAGGGTGCAGAAGCTGGAGGGAAAAACAGTAGTATGAAGAGGCTTGCAACAAAGTTAGCTCCTCCTTTTGCTACTTCACACAACAAAAGACACCCAAATGCAAGGATCTCTAAGAAAACTAACCAGAAGTGATATATTTTTTTTATTTTTGATCAAATCTAAAAATAAAAAAAATAAACTCCACTCCTCTTGATTTCAAAAAATAAGCTAAAAGCATAATCACACACAAGATTACCGGTTTAGCTCTGATACCATATCGGAGTTGTTGCCAGAATCTGGATAACGCGAGTGCAATGAAGACATGATCACACAAGATAAACAAGTGCACACCACAAGATGCTAAAGCAATTTGACAATAATAAGAAGATAAATTACACAAAACAAAATGGAGAAAACCAAATCTGAATTAGCATGGAATGGCCAAAATGAGGACTACAAATAGGAGAGTACAAAAGTAACTCTTCCACAAAAGGTGGACAAGGCACACCAAAAATAGTCAGTAACTCCTCCATGAAAGGTGGTGACAAGGTGCTAAGAATAGAGAAGTAACTCCCATCAAGGGAGTTACTTATGACATTCTTATGACACCTATGACACATCTATGACACACACCTCTACATAAGCTAGCCTATCCCACAAATGTAGGAAAACTCCATGTATGCACAAGAAATACAATTTCCCTAATTAATAAATAGGGAAAAATAAAAACCTACACTAATAATTGACACTATAATAAATTAAAGAGAAGCATGCCAAAGGGTTGTGTTATGGTTGTGACATTAAATGGAGCAAAGGTCATCAATGTGCTAAAAATAAGTTATTTTACATTGAAAGGGTTGATGAGGATGAAGAATATGAGGAGGTATATGTTAAGAGTTTTGAAAGATCTAAGGATAAAGCTATAGATTCTCAAACTACTATATCTCGTCATGCCCTTGCTAGTAATTCTACTCCTCATACTCTTAAGGTGGTGAGTTTCATTAAGAAATAAAAGGTCATAGTGTTGATTGACTTAGGTAGTACACACAATTTCATCAATAGTAAGTTGGTTGCTCATTTGAATTATTTCATCCATCTAGCCCTATATTTTCAAGTCATGATTATAGATGGTGGTATAGTTAATTATTATAGAAAATTCCCTAGTATTAAGTTAGTAATGGGTGACTATTTGCTAGATTTTCCTATGTTTATTATTCTTATGGGTGGGACTGTCATTATTTTGGGAGTAAAATGGCTTACCATATTGGGTACTATTGAGATGAATTTCCATGAACTATTCATGCATTTTTATTTTGAAGGCAAGCTAGTGGAGCTATGTGTATTAATATTTAAATCTCCACAAATGGTTATTTCACATTAGATGACCAAGATGCTGAAAAAAGGTGTTGAAGGATTTATGGCACAATTGTTTTCCATTGATGTTCAAAAAACTGAGTCTACCCATATTGAGTTATAAAAAATATTGGATGAGCATTCATTTATTTTTATACCCATGCCAAAAGGTCTTACTCCTAGTCATACTCATGATCATGCCATTAGAATCATTCCTAAAAGTATGCCACCTAACATTAGACCATATAGATATCCTTATTCCTATAAAAGTGAAATTTAAAAAAATGGTACAATAGTTTTTGTAAGTAGGTACCATTCACCATAGTCAAAGTGAATATTCTTCTCTAGTAGTCATGGTACAAAAGAAGGATGAAACTTAGAGGATGTGCTCAGATTATAGAGAGATCAACAAGTTCACTATCAAAGATAAGTTTCCTATTCCTATAATTGATGATTTGTTAGATGAATTACATGGTCCTATTTATTTTACCAAATTATATCTTCTCTTTGGGTATCATCAAATCTAGATCTATGAGGAGGATATTCCTAAAATAACCTTCTGTACTCACAAAGGCCATTATGAATTTTTAGTCATGTCATTTGGTCTCACCAATGCACCATCCACCTTCTAGAGTTTGATGAATACATTTTTAGGACAATTTTGAGAAATTTTGTACTTCTATTTTTTGATGACATCCTTATTTATAGAAAAATTTGGGAAGACCACTTGCATCATGTGAAATAAGTACTCTCATTTATTGAGCAACATTAGTTGTATGATAAACCATCCAAATGTGATTTTGGAGTTAAGAGAATGAAATATTTGGGTCATATTGTATCACATGAGGGAGTAAAAGTTGATTCTAAAAAAATCCAAGCCATCATGGAGTGGCATATTCCCAAGATACTTAAGAAACTAAGGGAATTTATAGGGGTGACTGGTTATCATAGGTTTGTCAAACACTATGGTAGTATTGCATCACCACTCACATCCTTGTTAAATAAATACTCCTTCTAAAGGACTGGTATAGCTACCAAGGCATTTGAACAATTAAAAATAGCTCTGTGCACCACCCTAGTATTGGCCAATACAGATTTTTCTAAAACTTTTGTGATTGAATGTGATGAATCTATATATGCTATGGGTACAATAATCATGCAAGAGGGTAGGCCCATTGACATTAAAGTTCATCAACTGAAGGGTAAAAATAAACTCAAACCCATCTATGAGAAAGATATGATGGCTATTCTACATGCATTCAAATAATGGATACTTTATCTATTGGGTCATCACTTTTACGTAAAGACTGATTATAATAGCCTTAAAAATTTTTTGGAACAATGATTATCCTCTAAAGAACAACAAAAATGGGTGACAAAAATGTTAGGTTTTGATTTTGAAATAGTCTACGAGAAAGGGAAATAAAATGTGGTGGTTGATGCATTATCTAGGTGAGATGAACCAATAGAGGCATTGTTATGTGCCATGACCATTTGGTAGGTAGACTAGCTTAAAGAAGCAAGGGAAGAATGGGAGAATGACAACATTACCCATAAATTGATTTAAAATCTATAGCAGGATTCTAATGGGATTGAAAAGTTTAAATGGAAGGGGAATGCATTATGGTACAAAGATAGATTATATGTGTGTTAGAATTTTCTTCTCAAATAGAAAATCCTTCAAGAACTTCATATATCTCCACTTGGTAGTCACTTGGGGTTTTTGAAAACCTATCATAGAGTCAAGAAGGACTTTTTTTGGAAAGGACTCAAGGGGGATGTATACAAATATGTGGTTGAATGTATGGTCTATCATAAAAGTAAAGGTGAAACTATTAAAACCCCAAGTCTTTTACAACCCTTTTCCATCTTTAGTCAATGATGGGAAGAGATATCTATGGATTTCATTATTGGGTTACCATGATCTGAAGGTAAAAATGTTATCATGGTTATTTTGGATAGACTCACAAATTATGCTCATTTTTTTCTTTATCTCAACCATTGGTGGCTAGTACAATAACTTATGCCTTCCTCAATACAGTTCAAAAATTGCATGGTACTCCTAAGATTATTGTTAGTGATCAAGATCCCATATTCACTAGTAATTTTTGGATAAAATTATTTACATGTTTGGGAACCCAATTGGCTCATAGCTCATCCTCAATCTGATTGAGAAACTGAGGTAGTCAGCAAGTTTCTAGAAGAGTACCTTCATTGGTTTATGTTAGATAAGCAAGATAAATGCATTTAATGGTTGCCCTTAACTGAATGGTGGTATAATACTTCAGTGTATAGTTCATTTAAAATGTCTCCTTTTATGGAATTTTATGGATACCATCCTCCATCCCTCACTTCACCCTTGAAGACCCACCAAAAGGTATGTGTAGTGGAGGAATACCTTCAACATCAATAGGAAGTCCTTGTTAGTTTTCATGAAAATTTATCTTTGGCCTAGAATTACATGAAACAATAGGAGGATCAACACAAAAGTGAGAGGAATTTTGAAATTGGTGATTGGGTGTTTGTTCACTTGTATCCATATAAGCATATATCCATGAAGTAATAGAAAAAGGATAATAAGTTATCTCCCAAGTATTATGGCCCTTATCAAATCTTTTAGAAAAGTGGTAGTATGGATTACAGTTGAAATCTCCTCCATCCACTCACATTCATCTAGTATTTCATATATCTTACCTAAATAAGGTCATTTCACGGAGAGTTACCACTCAAAATAAATTAATAGAATTCGATGAGGAAGGGAGGGTTATTCTTGATCCTAAAGTGGTCCTCCAAACATGCACTAAGTAGTTATGGTCTAGACTAATTATTAAGTATCTGATCAAATGAAAGAATTTGCCTTCTAAATATGCTATCGAGAAGGATGAATCATTCATACATCTTAGATTACTTCAATGTTGAGGACAATGTTGTTTTGAAGGGTAGGGGCATGCTACACCCTTAACCATTAGTGTGTGTAGGGATATGTGTAGTTAACTAGTGGCTTACATAACCCTTTTGCATATTATTTTACATTTATTTATGCATTCATACATGTATTAGGTCATCTTATAGGTAGAACATGGACTTGTTAGACTATATATAGGAGGTTAGTTATTCATCATCATATTTGAACATTAAATCTTATTGAAAGCATTTGGGAGGTTTCCCCCTTAAAGTGGCTTATCTATTATTCATATTTTATGCTATATTTCCATATCAATATGGTATACTATTGTATATTTTCTTATTTGGTGAATTAATATCATTTCAAGAGTTGAGATATGTGATCAAGGATATTGAAGAGTAGATATGTATATTGAAGAGTTACATGTCCAAAGAAGCTAAAAGGGATGAAAATACCATCAAGGATCTCAATAATTAGTTAAAGGTTTCAAATAAAAGTTTGAGATCAAAGGAAGTTCAATGTGACCAATTGAAGTCTAAGCTAGGTTCTTTTAAGGTTGAGCATGAGAATCTCATAGACAAGATGAGAAAATTTGAGAAAGGTCATGAGAAGATAAAACAAGTCAAAAATAATGCTAACATAAAGAGTAATATGAGAAGACCAATCAGATAGCATTATGCCATAAGGTATTCTAATTTCTCCCAAGGTCATTATTTTACTTGTTATAAATTTGGACATAAATAAATCTATTGTAGAAGGATGCTACTGAAGAATGAGTTTTCTTAGGACTATGGTAAAGGAATAAATTAGCTAAAAAGAAATCACAAACCACATAAATCAAAAGTTATGTCTAACAAGAGTAAGATTATTTGATATGAGTGTTAATATGTTGGTCATATTTCAAGATTTTATAAGATCATATTAAATAATTCCTTAAATTAATCACAAGATGTTAGAAGCTCCTAAGAGACAAATCATGGTATGGTAACCAAAGAAGGTGAGAACTAGTCATGATCATCTTATGGATCAAGGTGAACTAATTTCTAGGGTAGAATGCCAAGAGTGTTTGGTATCTTTTCACATAAAGAAGAATAAGGATTATGTAGACATCAATCCATAGGTGTTATTTATGACTGAAAGGATCCTAAAGAAATGATATCAACCTAATGATTGCAAGTTGGCTAAGAAAAGAGTGGAGATCTAGAATCTCCTAATTTCACATTGTTCTAGAGATCTATGAAGTGAGATGTCTCTACTATACTTCATAGAGGAATTCATCACTCAATAGAAGCATCATGGAGGTATGTTATAGGGTTATTATGTAAAAATTAATAGATAATGATATAGAAATATGGAGAGCCTTGATTTGGAACATTAAGACCAAATCATATAAATCTATGGTATAAAGGCTTGAGGAAAGTATGAGAAGGATAGTGATTTGATTATAGAGATGTGATAATTAGTCATATGTAGGAAGAGTAATAATGAACATCATAATATCAAAGGTTTTCAAGTGCATTGGAGGCTTGAATCTAGTCATGACATGGTAGAAGTATGATAGCAGTGATATGAGTGTGTTATGAGTGGTCTTATGTTAGCTTGAGTGATATATTTAAGGTGAGACTATTGAGAATTATCTTCTCTAATTAGTGATCAATATTGATATCAAATAACATCTTATAAAGATGCATCTTGCATAACTTAAATATCAAAATTAAATAGAAATAATTGGTAGAGTATAGTTGGCAATGATTAGGTGCATGAAAGAGATGTCATGATGAGGTCTATACCATGGTATCTTGAGAAACATGAAGGAGATATATTAATGTAAGAAGAACATATAAGATTCCATATGGACATGACATGAGTAATATTTTCTCCAACATAGAGGAATATATTGTTCCCTTAGAATAATATCTTTGGTTGCAGATAGACCTAATAGACATGGTGGACAAGCATTGATTATAGAGATATTTTATGATCATAGGCATTGAGTGTGATTACTCCAAGCATTTCAATATGACCTATGGGTCATGTATCATAGGTCTATATGCTCGATATGCCCTGGTTTTGTTAGGTGAAGGTGATCAAGCAAGATAGAAGTTTGGCAGATAGTGAACTAGGTGTTTTATAGACCTAATGAGTAATGAAATTATACAATAAGGGTTGTCATGATGTAGATGGATTAGATATGGCTTATAGATCTCAAATAAGATTAGAAGAGATTATTTTCATAGTGTGTGAATGGATAATTATAGATTGAGGTGATCAAACTGCTCAATAATAACTTGGATAAATGAGAATAAACATAATTAATGCAATAAGGTCTCCATGAGACCTAATGGGGGATTAAGGGTCTAATGAGTTAGGCAGAGCATGATTTCTAAGATTTTTCATGATTATATTTGTTGAGATAATTTGGAGAGAGAAAGTTTAGTGATTGGGGAGAATTTTATATGAGTGGTTACCATAGTTTTTGAATAATTGATGTCGTCTAATGTATTTGAGAGATAACATTAGCTCATGGGGAGAAAGTTAGTTTACAGAAGTTTTTTTGTAATAACTAGTATGTGCTAAAGGTGAGTATTTGGTCAAAATTTCATTGTGTGGTTTCTTGAAGTTTAGGTTCAAGGATCGAATAGTTGTTTGTGGAAGACCCTTTATCATTAATGTCAAAGGGGGAGAAAGACAAATTTGGGGGAAAAGAGATTGATTAGAATGTAGTGTGTTTTTCCATCAATGATAAAGGGGGGTTTTGTTGGCATAGTGTTGTCATTGATATCAAGGTGTATCTAGTGAAGATCCATGGTGAGTGGTCTTTGAGGTATGATCTTGTGTGATTATGTGACAAAGAAGCCATGTGACATGAGAGAGAATTTGAAGGCAACCTAATGTCTCCTATATTGAGAGATAATTTAAAAGAAACCTAATGATTCTTCTATTGGTTGTTGTCAAGGTTGTTTTAGTGGTGTGAGAGTGTTATCTAATGAATGTTCTTGTTTGATAACATCATTGAGATAAGCATGTTTGAGTACTAATCCTTGTGTATAAGGTATCTTAAGAAGCATAGTCATGAGAATTTGAATGGTAAGCATGAAGAGGTATGTACAGGGTCATGACATTATTTTAGGAGCATGTAAGGCATGTGAACAAGGTGTAGAATCATCAAAGAGTATTTCAAGATTGGTTGTCATGTTTTTAATGATTAAGAAGCCTAGTCATGACTAACATTGTTTGAGGAGCATGTAAGGCATGTGAAAATGTTGTACAAGCATGAAAGAGTATTTCAATATCAATTATCACATTTTTAGTGCTTGAGAAGCCTAATCATGGCACTAGTCATGGCATGTAAGCTCCTAGTGAGAGTGAGGTGTTGAGCATGACATTGAGGTATTGATACCATGGAAGAAGGCATGAAGGATATTTAAAGGCTTATTAAGTTATGAAGGCTATGGTGTAGAGAGAGAATGTAAGCCTAATGGGATATGAAGTTATGTTTTCAAGGAAAGTATGGACATGTGAGGTTGTCAAAGGTGAAAAATGGTCAAGGTTGTTGCTCAGTGTTGTCTCTATTATTGGAAGGATTGTTTCAAGTTTGATGTTGCTTTAGTAAAGGATGATCAAGGTCAGTTGCCAAGTTCTTAGCAAAGAAGAGTGTTATGGTGAAGTTTGTATGAATTCATTTTAAGAGAGTGTTGCAATGGATAATTGAGTGTTGTTAGAGGTAGAATATATTGAGAGGGGTGAATCAATGGTGATAAACAATCCAATATATTTAAAAACCATTAAAAATATATAATCATTCAACAAAATCATTCATGAAGCATACAAATCATTCATAGCAGTGAACAATGAACATAATTCAATATCACATACACAACATAAAAATGCATGGGAAACCCTCTTGGGGAATAAAAACCACTCTCAATCCTATAAACACATGGACTACTATCCTATAAGATTATCACAAAAAAGAGACTAATCAAGTCCTTCTAATCAGGAACCTTCGGTCAAATCCTTGTGACCCACAACTTTGATCAAGTCCTTTTGATCAAATATCTTTAGTGAAACCCTATTTCACAAGGAAAAACTACCCCTAAAGAAGATCAAGTCCTTTAGACCCACCTTAAGAAGAACACTTCCACCTTAAAACTAATGTATGCACACCTGATGATGGACCTCTTGATTATCTGGCAACTACACAAACACTCTCTCTAACTCATACAAGTCTCACATAGGCATGCCACCATCTCTATCCTTCTTCACTCAAATAGTCCTCACATGCATACTCAAATCTCCTCACATATCCTCAAATTTCCAGAGCACTATCATAACATTAGGAACATGACCTATAGGTCATACACATAGTCATAAAACTATTACTTTCATTAACTCAACCAATAGGAAAAATAACTATCCTTTGCTTCCTAACTCTCTCAAATATTCCATCCCAAGTCTATCACTTACCAAGTCTAGAACCCAATACACTTGGTTTCACTGTGTATAGAGCAATCATAAATTATAAAGCTCACAATATTTCCTTGACAGCCACAAAATATGCCTTCACCCTTAAGGCATCTCATATGGGTCACACTTGAGCATAACACACTTTTAAATAGGCTTAAGTTACTTTTATGTCCTATGGAGACCCATTCAGCTCCTTAACACTTATCCAAGCATAATAAGAACACATGACCACTTTAAAATACATGGGTTCACTCTCTATGTCCCCTTAGACATCTTCAAATGATCAAAATCATATTAGCTCACCTTTGTGTATTCTCAAACAACTCAAATAGATACTTTATACACATGAACACCATTACTGAACAAACAATCAACTTCTTAAGCATTATTCATACTCAAGATAGATTTATCACACCTAAAAAATACACATAGAGCATCCTCATGGAGTATAACACACTCCATAATAGTGAATTCATCATGATACATTGAAATAATATCTATATAAACTCAATTATCCTTCTCAAGTTATTTTTAGAATAAGCACAAATGCACAGTCAACTTTGAACATTAATATCTTTGATTATACACACTTCCAGATCTTCAAACCCATATATCCAAATACACTTTAGAGTTTTTAGACACCAAAAATATAAAGACTATGATTCCAAATGTCAAATAACCCCCTGCACTACCTAGGACCCTCTTGGGACCAATCTAGCCCTTTTAGGCATAACCAAGCTCACCCACAATCAGTTTAACCTAACTAGCTCAACTTAGCCTTTTTAGCCCTTTTTCCTTTGGTGCTTGATCATTGATGGTCAAGCTGACTATCAATAGTCAAGGTGCACCACCTTAACCAAAATAATTCAAACATCCACTAATATTTTCTAAATATAACTCATCTAAATCTTGTTGCAAGCCTTTTGTATGGATAGATTATATTTAGATGGCCTAGTTACACCTTGACTTCCACCTCTTGCTTGTGCCTATAATAAGAGATGAGCTTGGAGGAAAAATCCATCTGAAATAATTATTAAGATCTCAAGTATTTAGGAGTTTTCTTTTCTAGGTCAATTAGGTCAATTAGCATCATCAATAATTCAGCCATCATATTGAGAGATGACTAATTGTTGCCTCTCAACTAAGTTCTCAAGTGTTATTACTTTACCAGAATAAAGCTAGATTCCACCAATAAGTTAGCTAATTCAACCACTAACCCAATCAACTATTGGTAAGATAATTAATTATTTGTTAAATATTCATTTACTTTGTTTTCATTTCACAATTAGTCTAACCCTTGCCCATTTCCCAGAATCCATCTTTTGGATCTCATTATTTAGTAATTAACAACCTAGAACTCACACAGTAACCATTGATGGTTGAATCAGGTATTGATGGTTTTCACAACTGTCAATGATCAAATTTACTACAGATGGTCACCTTAACCACCAATGGTTACTCTAACCATAGATGGTCACTCTGGTAGTGAAAAATAACAAGTTATTTTCACCCGTCTACCCTTAACCAAACTTGATTCTTTGTGTTTTTTATCACTCATAGACCTCTTTCAGATTGTTTAAAGCATCCCCAACCCCTTAGCACTAGTATTAATTAGTTTACCACTAATTTTATCATTTTTAGTCTTTTTTTTAAGTATTCTTGTGTTTAATTTTAGTACCTTTTAATTATTGATGCAAGTACCTGCTTTCCAATTTTATGAACTTAATTATTTAAAATATATGGATTGATAGCCCTTAAGGAAGCTGTTACTTCTAGGTTCTATCTATTTCTAAGCAATCTACCCAACTATCTATCTAACAAACAAATTTACTTTAGTAATTTATTATCTACAAGTCTTCTTCCTAAGCCAAAGAGGAACTCTTCACAATCTTCTAATTCATCCTGTGCACAAATAAATAAGTTTTTCAACCATACCCATATCAATTTGCTTTCCTCTCTTTCTTTAAAACATAAGCAAAAATTTACATGAAACATTCTAGCACACCTCATGGGACCTAGAGTCTCTACTCACATTTTTTCTCTACATTTGTATGTTCTTTCTCTTTGTGCTCATAATTGAAACTAAAATTTATTTTTCACTTAAAATCAACTGCATCCATTACTTTATTTTAAAATTAGTTCACTTTGAATTAAAACATAGTAATCTTATCGTATCACCACTTTTGTTTCACACACTATCCAAACCACTTTCATCAATTAAACATCAAAACAATTTAAGACAAGGCCCAATTGGGATTTTATCACCTAGCAGTAACCTTACCCTTTCTTGATAATCCTACGTGGAGGTCATTACCAAGGGGAGAACCAACTCAAATCTTTGGTGCAATATAAACTCTAGCTATCAATATATATTGGCTAAGCCCCTGACACCTTATCATTATAGTGTCTGAAGTGAGGGGGTAGGCCCCAATACTAAGACACATATTGATTCTAATATAGATTCTTTTGAGTACCTAACAACCTAAAACCAACCATAGACTACTTCTATAATACCTATTCTATAATCCACTTTGAGTCACATACTTCTTCAAAACTAAGGCATAAGCTAAAAGTGAGATTAAAACTAACCCTTGGGATTAACATACTTTATAGTGTGTGTCTTCATTACCTTGATCATTTTCTTATCTTCTTCTTGTTTTGAGTGATGAGTGTATTTCTTTTATTCTCTCCCCATTTCTTGCATAGTTCTCACTCACCAGTAGTGAAGAGACCTAGCAGAGCATAACTCATCACTCAAACCAACCTCTTTTACTTTCTCATCTATGGAGTATGTCTCCAAGGTAGAAGAATCACCCCATCCTTTAGGAAGCCCTAATTTTCCTTGAGTATTTTTCCAAGAGGACACAGACTTAACCACTTATTTGGACAACAACCTCGTTGCCCTTCAACACTACCTTAACACCTCCCCTACCAATGACTCCACCTTAGGAATGACCCAACCACTAGCCCATTATACTTCAATCAATATTAGAGCACCTACTACTACCACTACCAACATTACCCTTATAAACCCTAACCCATCAATTAATACACCCTACCAAATTTGGTGGTATCTATACCTTGTACTTCACCTCCCATTAGTACTAAGGTCACTACCTCACCTCTTATCACCAACCTAGCTACTATCCATAACCAGCCTATAGGGATGCCTCATCAGGTACCCATCATGCCCAACCTTGGATATATCCCTAACCCATAAGGTAATGTACCCACTACCCAACC
The DNA here is from genome assembly GCA_037957365.1 of Torreya grandis. NCBI lineage: Eukaryota > Viridiplantae > Streptophyta > Pinopsida > Cupressales > Taxaceae > Torreya > Torreya grandis. Next base: position 858,298 of record JARHVA010001490.1, on the reverse strand, counting down.
ACCATCATCTACCTACCCTTACATTCCACCTATCCAACCTCTAGCATCCACATTCCAATATGTTTTATCCCCTCAACCACTAACCAATTACCAATATATCACTCAACCAAAATAGTAGTATCCACCTTATAATCCTTTTGGTGCACCACCTCAAACCAACTTAATAAAGATGCTCATGGAAAAGATGAGAAACCTTGAGTCATCTATTTTAGGTGCTCATAACATCCTATCCTATGATTAGATTTTCAATGAACCTATCCATCCTTCTATCCCCATCAAACCTTATCCTCCTTAGTGAGAACTTTTGAATTTTTCTAAATTACAAAGCAAGGAAGATCCCAAACAACACCTCAGGGCATTTAGGCATGTATGTTACATGATTACTCCTGATGATGCCCTTCTCTGATAACTCCAGAATCAAAATAGGTTGAACCTTATCCCCGCTTAGTGTGAGTGTACAAGTATTTTATTAATTTCAAAAAATCAAGTACATAAGGGTGCCTTTACTCCGTTAACCCTTTTACAATGCAAACATGGATTTATATATTTTTTACCAATGATCAGTAAAAACAACTAATCTTATAACCAACTAAATACAGGAAAACAACCTGTAAAGTAATTCTAATTAATAAACATAAAACATAAAAACTACCTAATAATTAAGCTAAGTTTATTTTATGGGGGTGTTTTTATAAAAGATGCATGCCCCATTTACAATAATTCTTTATTTCCTACCAAAAATCTAACCTAACATTAAGACTTTGGAACAAGTCCTAACAAACCCCCCTATGATCCAAAGTCAGGTCTTTGGACACATACCAAGCATTTTCCTAAATTTTTCAAATTTGATTCTGTCAAGGGGTTTTGTGAAGATATCAGTTGTCTAATTAGCAGTTGGGAAATATATTGGATCAAGAGTTTTCTTTGCCACCAGCATTCACAGATAATGGTATTCGACATCCATATGTTTTGTTTTGGCATGAAACACTGGATTCTTGGACATCTTGATTGCACTTTGATTATCAATGTATAACTATGTAGGAGCAAATATACTCTGATTCTACTGATGAATTTTCCACTGTATCCTACTTCTTACAAAACCAAGCAATGGCAGCTGAACCCATATGCATAGTGTATCCTGTGGTTGACACTTTGTCATCCACACATCTGCCAAAATCTACGTCACAATATCCAACAAGTTTGAAGTTCTTGTTGCGGTGGTATTCAAGGCCATATGTTTTCATTCCCTGAAGGTAACGAAGTACTCATTTTGCTGCATGCCAATGAATTTATCTAGGCTCATACATAAACCTAGATAAAATTCCAATTGAAAATGAAATATCAGACCTGGTAGTCATCAAGTATATCAAACCTCCCACCAATTGTCTATATATGGTGCCATCAAAAAAGGCACTACTATCATCCTTAGACAATTTAAAGTTACTTTCCATGGGAGTGAGGGCAGGGTTGCAATCACTCATGCCAAACCTCTCTAATAACTCAGAAATATACTTAGTTTGTGAAATGAAAATACTATGCTCTTTCTGAGTTACCACTATGCCTAGATAGTAGTGAAGAAGTCCAAGATCTATCATCTCAAACCCATCTTTTAATTCTTTCTTCACGGACTTGTTATGGTTTTCATCATTACCTATAATAAACAAGTCATCAACATAGAGAACTAGTATCACCATTTTCTTACCCTTCACTTGAAAATAAAGAGTATCATCTGATTCACTACGATGAAAACCAATGGATTTCAAGTATGAATCCATTTTCTCATACCAAGCCCTAGGTGCCTGTTTGAGCCCATACAAAGCTTTTGTCAATTTACACACTTTGTGGTCAGCACCCACCTATTCAAAACCCTGAGGTTGTTTCATATAGACTTCTTCCTGTAAATCACCATTTATAAAAACACTTTAAACATCCAATTGATGTACTTTCCAACCATTTTGTGCTGCTAAGGCAAGTACCATATGAATAGTGTGCCATTTGGTAGTTGGTGCAAATGTTTCCTCATAGTCAATACCTTCTTGTTGCACATATCCTTTTGCAACAAGTCATGCCTTATGTTTATCAATGGAGCCATCTGATTTATACTATCCTATAAAACCATTTACATTTGATGGGTTTAACATGTGGAGGAGGATCAGCTAAAACCCATGTATTATTGTTAAGTATGGAATCATACTCACATTTCATTGCCTATTGCCAAAAATGTTCAGTAGATGCCTCCTCAAAAGTGGATGGCTTAGTGGAAGAAGTAGTAACAACCATAGCATAGTTCACCTATTTTTGAGAGTTCTTAGGCCCTGTTAAACTAACTTCATTTGCTGTCAAGTCAAAAAAATTACTTTGAGCCCATTTTGGATACTTAGACAAATTATTCAAATTAGGGACTCTAGAATTCTCATTAGGTGCATTATTTGAAGGGGGACTTAGAGAATTTTCAACAATTTCTAAGTCATCAACCTATGAACTTGTAGATGAAGGAGAGGAAAGTGAAGGAATTTGAGTCCCATACCATAACTTCAAAGAGTTATCCCCATTATTCAAACCCTTATCTCTTTTTGCATTTTTCCTCTCTAATCTATCAAGTTGAGAATCAATCTCTATAGTATTCATAGTCCCAAACTCATCAAATAATACATCTTGACTCACTATGAATTTTCCTGAATCCTATGTAAGCAAATGAAACCCCTTTTTATCTACAGAATAACTAAGAAAGATGAATTTTTGACTTCGTGGTTCCAACTTAGTTCTATGTTTAGGAGGAACCAAAGCAAAACAAACACATCCAAACACTTTCAAGTGTTTAACTTTGGGTTTAAACCCATACCATGCCTCATATGGAGTTTGTCCCAAAAGTGCAACTGTGGGGGACCTGTTTCTCAAATACACTATAGTAGCAATGGCTTCGGCCCAAAATTTATCATCAAGTTGTTTATAGTGCAACATGGCACGTGCTATGCCCTCTAAAGTTCTATTCATTCGTTTAGATACTCCATTTTGTTGTGGAGTATAAGCATTGCTATATTGTCGATGAATTCCATGTTCTCAACAATAGTCTAAAAATTCATTTGAGGTATACTCACCTCCATTATCTGAATGAAGAGTGGCCAAATTTGAACTTGTTTCTTTTTTGACTAAGTGTAACCAATCAACAAACTTAGCGAAAACTTCAAATTTATTTTTCATAAAGAATACCCAAGTCATCCTAGAAAAGTCATCAATAAACAAGACAAATTATCTACACCCACCAATGGATGACTTTTTCATGTCATATACATCACTATGAACTAATTGTAAACATCTGTTAGCTTTCCAAGATGACTGTTTAGGAAATTTTTCTCGATTTTGTTTGCCCAAAACACATGACTCACAAAGAATACTATCTTTGCAAAAAGTGGGCAACCCATTCACCATACCATATCTCTGCAAATCCACTAAAGAGTGGATATTCAAATGTCCATAGCGGAGATGCCATAACCACTATGTAGACATAGTACCTATACCTGTGTCAACAACTGCTGCAAGTTCTATATTGTGAGGAAGCACCTTACAATGCAATCTAACCAAGTTTCCATCTTCATATCTTGTATACATTATTTTATAATTATCCTTCATTGAATTGATGTAAATGAGCCCATTTTCAAGCACAATTTGATAACCTTTCTTTCGAATAGTTACCAAAGAAAGTAAGTGTTTCTTCAATGTGGGAACATACCAAACATCCTCCAAGTATTTTATAGACCCATTAGGAAGAAGAATTTGAATAGAACCAAGTCCTAGTGGTGTATGCATAGACTTATCTACTAAGGCAACTAGAGAGAGAGAAGCTTCTTTATAAGACCAAAAAAAATCACTCCTAAATGTCATGTGTTTGGTTACTCCTGTGTCTAAAACCCATACATCTGTGAGCTCATCTCTAGCCTCATATTCAATATAATCAATGTGCCCCAAAGTAGTGAATGCAAATTCATGGGCAACATTACTAGATTCATCATAGTCATGATCAGCATACTGAGTAGAGTTAGTCTTAGTTGCTTTTTGTGGCCTTTGAATTTTATCAAAAGGAATCCTACATTATGAGGTAATGTGACCAAATTTTCCACATCTATGACACTGAATGTCTGATCTACCTTGACCTCTGCCCCTATATGAATTGTGACCATGTCCTCAATCACTTATTTCATGTGAATGTGATTGATTAGATTGTTGATTATTTGAATGACCCCTACCTCTATTTTGATATCTGCCTCCTATGTAACCTCAACCCCCTCTAGAACTGTTTCCTCTATTGTTTTGATGCCCAGATGAAGATGAACTAGGCTTTAACTCTAAAACATGGGCTTCTTCAATTTTCTTGGATTTCTTGGGTAGAGAGAGGTCATGTTGGATGAGAAACTCGGCCAACTTATCAAAGGTGATGCTTGTGATCTTATCAAAGACATGCAAGATTTTAACAAAATTCCTATAGGACCCTGGTAGTCCTTTCAAAGCAGCAGTAACTATGAGGTCATCATCTAGTTTTCCAAAACCAGCCTTAGTGTACTCAGTAGTGATATTTTTCAACTTAGACATATATTCTCCCATATCCCCATCCTCATCTAATGACAAAGTAAACAACTGCATATGAATATCTATCTTCTTATGCTTAGGTTTCTTATCATACAAATCTGACAATGTTTTCCATGCAGTGTAACTATGAGGAGAATTTTCAATATGAACATACGTATCACGAGTACAACAACATTTAATGAGAACTAAGGCCTTAGAATCACACAAATTGAAAATATCTAATTTAGCCTGCTCTGTTGGCAATGTGGGATTTTCATTCTTAACAATATCCCATAACTCATTAAACACTAGTGAAGCCTCCATCAATCGTTTCCAATCTGAATAATTGGAAATTGTTAATCTATCACCATTTGAAAGCAAATTCTAAATTTTTAGCATTTTGAAATGAAAGCAAGTGCAGTAGAGAAATGTGTGACAAAATGTGAAAGAAATGAAACAAATATCACACTCACTACACAAGACACTGCTTCTATGGGGTTTTGCACTTAACCTCCACATAGAGCGTAAAAGAAAAAACAAGTATTTTTGATGGGTTTTGCACTTAACCACACCAAAAATCAATGATTACACCCTTATTTCACCAAATTACAACCTTATTTCACCAATTACACCCTTATCTCACCACAACAATGCAAAGGAAAAATGATTGAATTCCGCCCCTTTTTCAAAAAATTAAATAACACAATACAATAAGTATGTGTTTTACAATATTCTGATTTAAAAGTGAATATTCCTTTTTCAAAAAAGTATATTCCAAAGCAAAAAGAAAATTTCTCCAAAAAGAAGGGATTTGAACCCTTGATCTCCTCCTTTGCAAGCTTCTAACAAAATAAGCTTAACCAATTGCTCTAAGAGCATTTACAGAAATTACATTCAGAAATTTTTACTTGTACCAGATTTTTATGTATGAGGAAAAATTAAAAAAAAATTACATATGAGTAAATGTATTTAAATTTTTCCCTTTTTACAGCCTTCACTTTCCAGCTTCTCCCGTGGGACCCAGCCACAACAAATATTTGAAGCAAAACTTTAGAAATAGCCAAAAAAAAATCATGTATTATACATGTGCCATGCTTGCCTGGGACGCCATGGCTACTGCTGGAGATTTCTTTTCACCTATTTTCTCTCACCTATAGGCCATACAAATCCATACAGGCTGGATACAAATGATTTTTACTGTGTTTTTGCAAAAAAATTTGAAGTGTATTTGCAGGGAATGAGATCAAAATAAACCTGGGCATTAGAAGGCCATACAACAGGCCGTACAAGTGCAAAAATATTCTAGATTTTCAATTTGAATGCACAAACAGAGGTTTAATACCATTTGTAGATGTTTTGGCTATTAAGAAGCCTTAGAATGAATAGAAATAATAAAGGCAGCCATGTATGGAAATTTTCAGATGTTTTCAACAGAAAATAGGCCATACAAATTTGATTTTGGCAAAAAAATAATGAATTTAATAACATTAAATGCTAAAAATTCATTTTTATGCCAAATGAGGAGGTTTAACATGATAAAATGGAGTATAAATGATCAAAAAAGATCAGACTATGGTATATGGAAAATACATGTTTAAATGTGAATAATATTTGAAAAATTAAAATAATTTAATAATTTTTCAAACATTTAAACCAATAAAAAAAAATTATTTTATATGGCATACCTTATTTCATGCCAAAAAATATCACGTGAATTGATTTTTCACCTTGCTCCTTTGAATTCACTGTGCTCCCAAAATAACCATGCTCTGATACCACTGATAACTCTAGAATCAAAATAGGTTGAACCTTGTCCCCGCTTAGTGCGAGTGCACAAGTATTTTATTAATTTCAAAAAATCAAGTAATAAGGGTGCCTTTACTCCGTTAACCCTTTTACAATACAAACATGGATTTATATAGTTTTTACCAATGACTGGTAAAAACAACTAATCCTATAACCAACTAAATACGGGAAAACAACCCGTAAAGTAATTCTAATTAATAAACATAAAACATAAAAACTACCTAATAATTAAACTAAGTTTATTTTATGGGGGTGACTTTATAAAAGATGCATGCCCCATTTACAATAATTCTTTATTTCCTACCAAAAGTCTAACCTAATGTTAAGACTTTGGAACAAGTCCTAACATTCTCCTTCAAATCTTCCCCATGTCTTTATCCAGCCTGACACTTGACTAGTATAATGCCATCACCAAGAATCAATATTTTCCTTCACCCAACTAGCACAAGTAATATTGGATCACTTTTCCATTAACATTTCTAAGAATTTCTCTATTACCAACCTCTCTTATATCAGATAATTCAATGATAAATTTGTTACTAACTTTGTCACTTGTTGGAGAAGTTTGATTAATCAACTTTCATTTTTCTTTCCTCAACCTGAGATTATAAAACTTTTTTCTTGGGCTTGCACCAAACATAAATCTTCTACACTGTGTGTCCAAAGCTTCAAAAAATTTGATGAAGCTTTTACCATGGCATGTAAGATAGAGAATCGATCCATACATAAGGTTAAATTGAAGTTATGAAACAAGAAATCTACTTTCAAACCAATGAAACCTCCACCTCCAAATTGAGTAATCAAACCTACATTGGAACCCAGAGCAAGGTAACTATGAATGTATTTGTTCTTAAAACTAACCCATCACCTAATATCAATAAAAAAAACCTCCCAATCCCTCTAACCAAAATGCATGTAATCCAAACTAGAGAAACTAAAAATAGTTCACTCTACTTAGATAATCTTATGCCTCAATTTTGAAGAAAATACTAAAAACTAACCTCATACATCTTCCCCCCTATCAGGATCCTACTCCTCAATAAGAGTATATATGATTACCTTCATATTAGCAACTAAACACGAAATTTAACCAGAATGATAAGTAACTATAAATATTAAACAACACAAAATATGAGAGACAATACCCAATTGTATTAATACTTATCCAGAAGGAAATATAATAAAGAAGATTCCACACTTCTTCTTCTCATACCTCTAGAGCTCCCACACTTCTAGGGCTCACTAGTAATTCTCCTTCTACAGTTTACTCTCTCAATCACGGTCACAAAAATCAACTCAAACATAGAGTTGTTGTTCACCTCCACCAGTCAATAACAACACTGCCAGTACACCAAGTACACAACCGTACTCTAAGTAGATCTTCCCTTCTCTTGCTACCACCTACAAATAAATAGACCTTAATTACCATGTAGATATCTCTACACCCTAAAGAACCCTTTTCCTTGCCTCACCAAGTCCTCATGATTCTTCAACCAGTACCCCAGTGGATCTTCTAGTAGAACTTGCACAACCTGCAATTCTCCCTGATCATACACACTCAGCACCCCTTTGGAACTAAGAGGAGCTACTCTTGCTCTCTCTATAACCACAATGGCTTTCTAGCACACTTTTACAATATAGACCATGAGTCTATTATATAGATCTCATGCATATAATAATTTAGACTTTCTTAATTACAATAATTAGACTCGCAACCCAAGACCAAAAATAGTCTTTACATGCAAACTACCTATCCAAAAATAGACCAATCTGGAACCCGCATGCAAACTGCATGCACACATAGGTTGCCAATGTCAGCACCTTCCTAACTGATGTTAGCTGACTCATTACCAATGTTGGTTGCTTTTACACTGCAATATGACCGACGTCAGTTGATCAGACCAATGTCAATTGCCCTACAACGTGTTCTGCATCTCCACAACCTCTGCAACTCCTCTTGTTCGCATTAGTGAAGCTTTTAGCTCCATAACCTAACAATCTCCCACTTGAAGATAAATAGCTGCACCTATACCTATACCTATACACTATCTAATTCATTTCCTAGCTTGTATCCCTCTTCAAGCTCAATCCTAAAGACCAACCACCACACAACCTGTGGTGCACCTCCTATCATCCAAGTAACCTACCACATCTGAACCTACAACTCCATGTAGTGAAGACCTTGACCCTACATAACATGAATCCCTATTGTTGGTCCCTCTCAAATACTTGAGAACCCACTGAAACACTTTTCAGTGCTTTTTCCTCAAATTAGCTCTGAACTCTCTGACAACTCCCACTGCTTGGGAAAACTCAGGTCTACACTAGACCTCATGTGATTTCAAACACTAATCTAAGCTCAACTTGAACCATCCAGCCATAGGTGTGCTTACCGATTCTGCATCCTACATCTTGAACCTCGCCAAACCTTCTTCACATCAGCTCCCACTAGAGACAAAATCAACCTGTGATCTTCCATGTCTCTTATGCCAAAGAATTTCACTACTCCAAAATTCTTCATCACATACCTCTGAACTAACTTTACCTTTAGCTCAGAAACTCCCTGCATGTGTAACCCTGCAACAAGCAACCACACAATAGTAACAGGATAATGTCGCAATCATCATCCAACCTGGTAAAGAGAAACACAATGGTTAAACCTCCATTGTCCTGTAGCTTACTCAAGACCATATACCCTAGCCTTCCGTCTCATGTGTCCATTCCCACTCTTCTTTATCCTTGAAAATCCATTTGTCTCTCAGTGCTTTCTTCCAGCTGGCAACTCCACCAAAAAACTCCTATTTGGTTCTCCTCCAAGGTATCACATTCCTCATCCATGCCAAGCTCCCACTATTTCCTAGATCTACCTACTCTAATTTTTTAATAACTTCCTAGTTCTTGACCATTAGTGATCAACAAGAAGTGTAAAGAAGGGAAATGATGAATTTAAGACTTACTTACCCTTTCAGTCCTCCATATGGGTGCTTGAGACTCCTTGATAGCTTGTTATCCACCCAAAATCCATCTTAGTGACCGATGTCGATCACATCTCAGTCTGCACCTGATCGACGTCAGTTCCATGTGACTGACCTCCTTGTCGATGTTGGTTCCCCTAGATGATGCTAGTCTTTACTTGTCTGGAGTCACCGATGCCAGTCTACACATAGCTAACATCAGTCCCTCTTTAGACATTGACATTAGTTTTCTAACCAATGTCAGTCTCTATGTTTTACTTATGAGCGATGACTTATACCTGCAAGCTCCTTTTAGATCAAAACTCTATCCAAGTCAACCTTTCTGCTCAGAATTCTTCAGCCCCTTGAACTGATCTCTATCTATCATCTTCTCCTTGAAAACTAAGGCTTTCTAGTTCTTAAGTTTGTCAAAAACATCTATCTTCTACTTAAGAACATGCATTCCCTTCTTACACATGTGACCAAGCCTATAAAGCCACATCTCTACAATAGAAGGTGAATCAGTAATATAAGTAGATAGATAAAGGATACCTACTTTCTTACCACCATCTAATTCAAGTGCATCCGCTATGAGAGTTACTATACATCTCTCATCACCCAACTTTCTTGAAGAAATTAAACTCATCTCTAAGACTAGAACCTGCATGACCTTCTTCAACACTTGTGTGTTCCCTGTCTGCAATTTCAGCTTCACTTCCCCTTTGCCAACAATCTAACAAGGCTCACCAACCCCTAAATAAATCTCTCCAAAGTCTCCCTGGACATACTCATGAAAAGATGCTCTATTTTGGGCTGCATGAAAAGAGGAAACATAATCTATAAACCAAGATTCTACTTTATCCAGAGCATCCTGTGTAACAACACCTACAGCATCTGCTTCTTTATTCTCTTCATGTTGATCTTCTACCAACCAGCAATCTTTCTTTACCTGCTCTTTCTTTCCATCAATTAGACCATTCGTGTTATTTAGTTTCTCCATTCATAGCTTACTTTCTTCTGCCATTACTAGAATCCCACTCAAACAAAAACCCCTATGAGTACCCTGTAATCAACAAACACTAACCAGATCTGAAACACCCTATTAGTAACCCACCCAAAAGCTCTGGTACCACTTGTCAATGGTATCATACACTGAACCTACAACTAGGCTCTGATACCAACTGTCAAGATCCTACTCCTCAATAAGAGTATATATGATTACCTTCGTATTAGCAACTAAACATGGAATTTAACCAGAATGATAAGTAACTAGAAATATTAAACAACATAGAATATGAGAGACAATACCCAATTGTATTAATACTTATCTAAAAGGAAATACAATAAAGAAGATGCCACACTTCTTCTCACACCTCTATAGCTCCCACACTTCTAGGGCTCACCAGTAATTCTCCTACATTTCACTCTCTCAATCACAGTCACAACAATCAACTCAAACACAAAGTTGTTGTTCACCTCCACCAGTCAGTAACAACACTGCCAGTACACCAAGTACACAACTATACTCTAAGTAGATCTTCCCTTCTCTTGCTGCCACCTACAAATCAACAGACCTTACTTACCATATAGATATCTCTACACCCTGAAGAACCCTTGTCCTTGCCTCACCAAGTCCTCATGATTCTTCAACCAGTACCCCAGTGGATCTTCTAGTAGAACTTGGACAACTTGAAATTCTCCCTGATCATACACACTCAGCACCCCTTTGGAACTAGGAGGAGCTACTCTTGCTCTCTCTACAAGCACAATGGCTTTCTAGCACACTTTTACAATACAACCCATGAGTCTATTATATATATCTCATGCATATAATAATTTAGACTTTCTTAATTACAATAATTAGACTCACAACCCAAGACCAAAAATAGTCTTTACATGCAAACTACCTGTCCAAAAATAGACTAGTCTAGAACCCGCATGCAAACTACATGCACACACAAGTTGCTGACATCGGCACCTTCCTGATCGATGTCGGTCGACTCATTACCAACATTGGTTGCTTTTGTACTGTAATATGACCAATGTCAATTGATCAAATTGACATCAGTTGTCCTGCAACATGTTCTGCATCTCTGCAACCTCTGCAACTCCTCCTGTTCACATTAGTGAAGCTTTTAGCTCCACAACCTAACACCCCCATCAAACCTCCTTAACAATTTGATTCGTCTTGCCCTACACCTACTTCATATAAAGAGAATGACCTTTGTGCTTTTCATCAGATAATTAGACATGACATCAGTTGATGTAATACCTTTAAGAATGTTATCTAGGGCCTTATTGACAAGGGGGAACTCATGTTGAATAACCTCAATGCCCCTCAAAATAAATCTCTTGACATCTTCAAGAAGCCTTTTCCTAACCATGTCCTTGTCAAAAGTGAGGACATAAAAGTTAAATTCTCTCATGATTCCCACATGATCAATATGGTTCTTGATACACTTATCCTTGAAGACTCGAGCATCCACTCTACCTACTCTTCCCCCATCTCATCTCCTGAGATGGTGGAGTCACCTTCCGCTCCTTTGGAGACCCAATTTGAGGAAGTTATTTTCTCCCTAAATTCACTCATAAAGGCTTTAAAATCATCAAATACCACCTTGACTAACATATTTGAGCAAACAACCATTATGAATTCACCATCTCCCTTAATTACTAAATAAACCACTACTCCTATGTACATTATCCCTAGAGGAGAAACTTTGCCTCTCATGTAGAAACCACCTATCTCAACCTTACATCCCTTGCCTTGGGAAACTAACCAAACTATTGACCATCTTCCCCAATCTACAAGTTTGTCCTTTACATCCATTAGCCAGGGATCAAGACTGGTACACAAACCTTTCTCTACATTAGTTCATAAATTTGAATTTGCCTTAAAACTGAATATGGATTGAACAACATTTTGGAAACATCTAGGGATCCCTTATGCCAATAAATTTGAACCTTATAACACCCCTTTAACCAACTAATCCATCATATTTACACCTCCTCTAAAACCAATCAAAACCTCTAAAATCCATCACACTCTCAGTCATCCAAAATAATCACATCTCAGGCAATCAAACTACCAGCCAAACCCTTCACAAATCTTGGTGCCTTCCCTACACAAAGTTTGGTATGCCCATCTCTAAAAGTAAAATTAACCACATCTAAACCTATACCCAAAATTCAACCCAAACCAATCAAAAAGGTGAAACCATTGAAGATCATAGGGTTATGACTCCACCTCCCTCCACCTTACCTTCCATCTTGGTACCTCATCTCTCAACTTTACTTAAGAAGAAAGTTCTTTTTAACATATACCACCCACCATTATTTGTCACACTGGATCACTTATTATCTGATACACCAATATTTCCAAAATTATTAATATCTAGACTATCAACCTCAAACACTCCAACCAAAAGCACACCCAAACCAAAGTCATTAACTAGAAACACCACCTTACCTAAACCCCATCTCACCAAACCCATTATCACCAAAACACCCAGCATACCAACCAAAACCAAAACCATAACCTCTAGACCTTTCTCACCTCTGACTGAATCTTATTCAACTATTTTCAAAGGTTTTTGTAAGCCTTTTGTCTCACCTTACCCCCTATCAGACCTTTCAATCCTCTTGGTTCAAACCTAACCTGGTATAACAACCATCAAATCTATTCTTATCATAGGACACATAAGCATGACATGGAAAATTGTAAATCCTTATAGGCCATTATTGATCAGATGTATGAGGAATATGACCTCTTATTAGGTGAACTTCCTCTAAACCTTCTACCAATGTACCTAATATCCATTTGCCAAAGCATACCTAACCTTTCACTCTCATCTGAAGTAACAGGTAATGTACCCAACCTCCTATCAAATGTTTCCCCTCTATCAACACATTAATGTGGTCATATGATCATAAAAAAAGGATAAAGGGAAGGCCAAAGTGTACTTCCATTAACATACCCACCTTCTCACCCTAAACCAAATTATATCCAAACCTTTACATCCTTAGCTAAACCCAAAATTACCATCTTAGGCACATATGTGGCTAACCCCTCTAAATCCATCAGGAGGGTCATTCTTAAGAAACTCCACTAGACTCTAGATAAGATGAGCCTCTAAAATATCATTTCTACCTCACCTCATCATCACCAAGCCATGATAAAGGCTATGCAGGATATTGAGGTCAAACTAGGAGACTCCCATCCTATAGAGGCCTTCATAGGTGTTATCCAACTCTCTAACCTTGTTACATTTAAGGACTTAGAGATACCCTCTATCCACCCTAAGGATCATATCCTCCTCTCTTTATTACTACCCATATCAACTGAACTCACATCAAATGGGTTATGATCGATGGAGGATCTAACATCAACATCATCTCTTCCCATGCCTATGACTAACTCAAATTACCAAAAAATGTCATATCCTAAAATTTAGTTGTCTTTATATCCTTCAATGACACTATGACCATTACTTTTGGAGTTTTTGTCCTCCACATTAGGCTTAGACCATGCACACTCCCCAAAATCTTCTATGTGGTCAAAGGTAAAATCTAGTAAAATGTTCTACTAGGGAGACCTTGGATCCATGTTATGAGTTGCATACCTTCCACCCTTCATTATTGCATCAAATTCAAGCATGAGGGTCAAGTTGTTACCATACAAGCTAACCCAAACCCTTTTATAGCATGAAACATGACCTACCGACATAATGATTTCCTCTTACCCTTGATTAAAGCACCTCAAGCATCTATCACTAAGCCCTCAACCATGGAAAATGAAACCATTGCGTCCCCTTCTATAAAGGCATCTACCAATTCATCTATTGTATTTAACTAAATATACACCACTAATCCCTTAGAACCTACCTTCCAATGCCTTACCCTTGGAGAGTACTACCTCTTTTCCCTTGATGCCTTCTAAACTCCCTAAGAATATATAAAACTCAACCATCATTAGGTTATGATCCCAACATTAGAGCTATTTTTCTTCTGGGACCTCCCATCTAACAACCCAACTTCATCTGTGAGGGAATTGAAAAGCTACCACACCCTTTTCACCTCAACCACTCACCTTTACCTTATCTTACTTGGACAACATAGACTTTGCTAAAATATACCTCCACAAGTGTGCCTAAAAAGGGTTTGGCTTAGGATGATACAAGCATGGAATACACATATTGATCTTGATTGAGACCTAAAAGCCTCATGAGAAGCATGACCTTAGCTTCATTATACCCAATAATAAGAAATCCAAACAACCTATCGCTACCATTGTTGAAGAAGAGACCCTTTCCTCACCAATACCCCTTTGACTTGAATATGAGGATGAGGATATTATCCCACCTAACGTTTTTTCATCAACATGATTACCCTTACCCCCTTGACTTACCAGAAGGTAGGGGAACCCTTATCCATCCCTTTAACCCATCTTAAACTAGTGGGAGAGGACTCTCCTACCATTAACATTATTTAATGTCAAGATGATGATTTTATTCTCACCTACCTTGGTGCACTTGATTCCTCCATCCATAAATTCTTACCTCATAAAACCTTGACCATGTTGAATGAATCTACTATTGATATTAATGTAGGTACTTTGGTTAATCCTCATGTTATCAAACTTGGCCAATCACTCACCCCTGAGGAACTTCAAGACTTCTCTACCTTCCTCCAAGACCATAACATTGCATTCACGTAGTCATATGCTGATATACCTAGTATTGACTTGGCCATTACCACCCATAACATCATAAACAATCATGAAGCTTCCTATCAAATAGAAACTTTGATGAATGCATACTTGCATAGCCCTTCTTATCAGAGAAAAGCTTCAATGCCTCTTCTTTGTTGACTTCATTCAACCCATTGATTATCCCCAATGGGTTTCAAATATTATACATGTCACTAAAGCCACAAGGGGACTATGTATTTATGTGGAATTTCATGACCTTAACCTTTCCTACCCAAAGGATGAGTTTCCTCTACCTAGTATCGACCAACTTGTTGATGTTATAACAGGCCACGAGATGTTATCTATCATGGATAGTTTCTTGGGTTATAATCATATTTTAATTGCCCTTGAAGATCAACACAAAACTATCTTTATCACCCCATGGGGGAATTTTTACTATAGATTCATGCCCTTTGATCTTAAGAATGCTAGTGTAACCTACCAATGTGTTATGACCTACATCTTCCACAACCTTATCCACACAATTATTGAGGACTATGTGAATGACCTCCTTGGCAAGTCTAAAATTTGGAAAGACCACTTAACCATTATTAAGATTATCTTTTATATACTTATCCATTACCATGTCCACCTCAATCCCAAGAAATTTATTTTTAGGGTCTTGGTAGTCAAACTCCTTGGTTTCATCATTTCCCTTCAAGGAATTGAAGTAGATTCAATCAAAATTAAAGCCATCCTCGAGATGCTACCTCTAACCAATCTTAAGCAAATCTATAGTTTGTAGGGGAAGCTCCAATAAATTCATTACTTCATCTCTCATTTATCTAACTAGTATTATCCCTTTCATCACCTCTTGAAAAAGGATGTCTTTTTTAAGTGGAATATCAATTATCAAAAGGCCTTTGATTCACTCAAAGACTACCTTATATTTCCACCTATCCTCACACCCCCTAAGGATGATCAACCTTTCAACCTTTATATCTCTACCACTAAACATTCTTTAGGGGTGATGCTTTCCCATCAAGATGAACAACATAAAAAAAAGTCATCTATTACATAAGTTGCACCTTTATGGACTATAAAATTTGATATACTCATACCGAGAAACTTTACTTAGCCCTAGTCTTCATGGCCACCAAAATTGTCCACTACCTTCTTAACCACAAAACTTTTGTCATAGCTATTATCGACCTACTCAAGTACATTCACTCTAAGCCATACCAAAACCAGCATATGGCCAAGTAGCTCATGCTTTTAGCTAATTTTGACCTTGAGTTCCTATAGTAGAGGTAAATTAAGGGGTAAGTAATTACTAACCAATTAGTTGATGTACCTCTAATAGATAACCAACCTCCTCCTCTTGAATTTCTAGATGAGTCTATTGTGAGCCTATCTCAAGTTGATTTCATCAATCATGTAATCATGTTCTTTGATGGTTATAAATTTTAGTGTGGTGGGGGATCTGGTATCATCCTTATCCTCTTTATCAGTGAACCACTTCCTCTCTCTTCTAAACTTGACTTTGAATGTACAAATAATATGGTTGAGTATGAAGCCCCAGTAATAGGTCTCCAAACCACATTAGCCTTGGGAGTTAGAACAATCAATATTTTTGGTGACTCCCAACTTGTGGTCAATCAAGTCAATGGCATTTACTAGTGTAATAATGAGATTTTGCAACTATACAAATAATTAGTCATATAACTCTTGACATCATTTTAATACTACTATATTCAAACCACCCCATGATCTATCAATAAGTTTACCAACACCATGGCTTCTATTGCATCCTAGATCCTATCAACACCCTCAGACTCTAAGTTATTAGTCATTTTCCATCACCTTACCAAACCATCCTACATCAAGTTAGACACTCCAACCATTTTTAGTGTATAAAATATCTAGCCTGACCTTTGGTATCAATAAAACATCAACTACCTTAACCTTGGCATAGTTCCATCTAGCCTTTCTATGGATTCTCATCGAGCATTTATTTAGAACATGTCTTGTTATACCATTATGGGAGGCATCCTCTATAAACGTGGCTTTGATGATCTCCTTTTTCATTGCCTCCATGGTTTAGAAGCCTCTCATACTATCAAGGAGATGCATGATGGTATTTGTGGAGGTCACTTTAGTGGACTTGTTATGGCTAAAAGCATCCTTTTATTTGGCTATTACCGGCCTACCCTTAACCAAGACTATTGTGATTATGTGAAAAAGTGTGTCAAGTGTCAACAACATGCTAATTTGTATCATGTAACCAGCCATAGCCTTCAATTTTCCATTGACTTTTGGCCTTTTCATAATGGGGTCTTGATTTTATTGGTGAGATTAACCCCCACTCTTCATAGTGACATCACTCTATTATCATCATGACTGAATATTTCACCAAATGGGTGGAGGTTATTCCTCTTGTCTCAAAAAAAGCTAAAAGGATTATCAAATTTATCACCCATCACATCATCTACCACTTTGGTGTTCCTTATAAGATCATCACCGATAATGGAAAATCCTTCAAAAACAAACAAGTTTAAGGTCTTTGTGATGTATTTGGAATTAAACTAAGCTTTTCATCACCTTATCACCCATAAGTAAATGGACAAGCAGAAGCTTATAACAAAACCCTTAATAACATGCTTACCAAAATGGTCAATGCCTCAGGTTGGAATTGGCACTTGTACATCTTTTTCACCTTATGGACATATTGTAGTAGCATCTAAACCCCTATAGGTGCTACACCTTTTTCCCTAGTGTTTGGATCTTAGGTTGTCTTTCCTCTATAAGTCCAAATACCTTCTCTTCACTTTTCTTTGTGCAACCTTGTTTTATAATATGATTACCATTAAGAACATTTAGTTCAACTTGAGTTACTTTATTAGCATCATTTGGCCACTCTTTCCCATCTCTATGTCTATCAAGAATGAATGAAGCATGTTTATTAAAAAAACTAAAAGTGCAAGAATTAAATATTAGAGACATCATTCTCAAGGAAAATCAACATGTAACTAATATGGAGAAAATAAAAAGAGGTAAATTTTCTTTCAATTGGCTTGGACCTTACATCATAACCCATAAGTATGAATTAGGAGCTTATCATTTATCATCTCTCGAAGTATGCTATGTACCTAGGGATATGATATATTGATGTATATGGGTTAATGGAGATGTCGACATGTGGCACACATCCCCTTAGTTATATGGGTATAGTATATTAGGATAATAGAGTAACTTATGGAAGTAGTACATTAGGTAATGGTTGGCCTACATTAGATTAGGAGGTTACCCATCTATGGGTTAGATAGATGTATATATATAGGAGATGATTATCATGGTAAGGATATCAAGTAAGGATTGAGTCTTCTATTGTAAGAGGATATTGGAGGTTGTCCCCTCAAAGAGACATTGTGGATTTATTCCTCCTAAAGGAGTATTATATGGTGTTTCCCTACCTTAAAGGTATTTATGCATATATTTAATATTAAGATCATTACAAGTGGTATCAGAGCTTCGATTTGGGCAATTTGTGTGGAGCGAAACACTAATTTCAGTATATCTTTCGAAATATAAGGAATTTTTATTTGAAGTTTTTATTGAAGATGTAGGAAAATATAATAGAAACGTAGTAAAAATTTCAAAATTTTTTAATTCGTTTTGAGGTATTTATTGATATTTTAGGGTTTATAATAATTTCACTATATCTTCCGAAATATAGGGAATTTTTATTCAAAATTATTACTGGAGATGTAAGCATATATAAGAGAACTACAGTAAAAAATTCAGAATTTTTATAGTTGTTTGGAGTGATTTGTTACGATTTTATGGATCAGTTTTGACATTTTAAGGTTTCATGAACCTTCATTTTTTTTGTGGATCATGGAGTTGCAAAAATTTTTAGGGGAAGATGATGTTGATGCTAGAGAATGGTGGCTCAATTTTAAGGAGAATAATACTACAAAATTTTTATGGAAAATAGAATTAGGTGTTTGTTTGTCTGGGCCTGCAAAACATTGGTGAACTAATGAATTGAGCTTTGCGCAACAATATTCTTCATGGGAAGCAATGGAGAAAACCTTCCTAGATCGATGGGATATAAACAAAAAAGAGGATGTAGAAGAAGAATAAAATCATGATGATAAAGAAGAGGAAGAATTAGAAAAAGAATAAGAAGAAATAGAAGAATCAGTAGAAGAACAAGAAGAAGAAGTAGAAGAAGCAATAGAAGAAGAAGAAGAAGAAGAAGAAAAGAAGGGTTCAAATAATTTGGCTCCAAATAAATCTGAGTCAATTTTTCAATTTCATGGATACATTTAAAAGAAGAAGGTGGTTGTGTCCATAAACCCTACTAGCAAGTATAACTTCATTAACATGAATGTGGCCAAGCATCTACATGTTCAAGCAAATAATATCAAAGAGGTTCAAGTAGATGGTAAGAATATTTCAATGTTTGAAGATCTGAAGATCATTATGGAAAAATATGTTTTGCATTCATATTTTTATGCTTTGGATATGGATGATATGGATATGGTTCTTGGATATCCATGGTTAGAGACTTTGGGAACAATGAATATCAATGTTCAGAAAAAGTTCATGAAGTTTTGGTATAGGAAAAAGTAGATCACTTTACAAGATATCATAGTGAAAAAGGCACCAATAAAAATCCAGGTAGATCACGAGGATAAGATGGAAATAGGTGATGAAGAACATGATGAAGATTCAGATGATATAGATAAAGACACACTACAAATGAGCACTTCATCTACTTAAGAGACAAAGGAAAAGGTGGAAGAGGTAGAAGCAAAGGTGGATAAGATCAAAGTATTGGAAAAGGTTGAGGTATATAGACACCCACATCATCATGAGAGGAAATAATCATGGAACCAGGTGAGGAAGTGTCATAATAATAATCATTTTGTCTATATAGGAAATAAAATTTCCAATCATTATGGATATGCATGGAATCCAAGGAAAAAATACTATGGCACATGGAATGAATGGGGGAATCACTATGACTATGCATGGAAGAATACCTACTATGGTCATGGTTGGAATCAAAGTAGCACAGTGAAATATGGTACATGGAATAAATAGAGGAATAATTATGCTTGGACACCAAAGCAGTATAATTATGATGATAAACAAAATTAGAGGAGCACAATAAAATTTGGAAACAAGCTTGGAGAGTTATCACCTGCCAAGATCACGTATGGATGGCTAGATGATCGAGATTGGAGACAAGTGTGCAATGATTTGAAGCACACTCATTATTTGGTTTCTTCCTATGTTTCGGGGATGAAACATGTCAAGGAGGGAAGGAATGCTATGTACCTAGGGATATGATATATTGATGTATATGGGTTGATGGAGATGTTGACATGTGGCACACATCCCCTTAGTTATATGGGTACACTATATTAAGATAATAGAGTAACTTATGGAAGTAGTACATTGGGAAATGGTCGGCCTACATTGGATTAGGAGGTTACCCATCTATGGGTTATATATATATATATATATATATATATATATAGGAGATTATTATCATGGTAAGGATATCAAGTAAGGATTGAGTCTTCTATTGTAAGAGGATATTGGAGGTTGTCCCCTCGAAGAGACATTGTGGAGTTATTCCTTCCTAAAGGAGTATTATATGGTGTTTCCCTACCTTAAGGGTATTTATGCATATATTTAATATTAAGATCATTGCAAGCGATGTGTGCCACATGTCGGCATCTCCATCAACCCATATACATCAATATATCATATCCCTAGGTACATAGCAGTTATCTTGGCTTTGGAAATCTCAAGTTCCTATGAAATCTTCTTCTAGGCTTGTATATGCTTCCAAACTAGTCTTTTCACAATTACAACTATCTCAAGCACCTTAAAGATATTTTTCATGTTGGATAGAGGTAAGGGATGTTGTTTTAGATGTTTGAATTATTGAAGATACATTTGAAGGTGTTGAGTCTAGTTTTCAATCTATAAAATGATAAAATAATGCTTTACAAAGTTATGCTTATCCTCACTGTCAACCCTCCATAGTCAACATATGTATTTAGAGGTGTTTTTCCATATTGGGAGACTTGTGTTGAATATGGTCTCAGGTGTAACCTAATGAAGAGCATGTTTTAAAGGCTAAAAAATGCCTTTGAATTATTTTAAGAGCTTCTCCTTGACATACTCTTGTCAACTTCCTATACTATCTGTAGAACATATTAATGCACACTTACAAGAGGTTAGACATAATGTTGAATGCCTAATAGAGGAGTGGGAAATGATCTTGACACCCTTTGAGGGTTGAGGAACATGTAATCAAGGTCTAAAAACCAATTCTAATGTCAATTGAGCAATTGGGGCATATAAACATAAGTGAAAGCCAAGGAAATTATATTTAGGCCCATTTTGTTCCAAAATAATCAAAATAGAGGCCTTAGAGGTTTTGATAGGCCTCCCAAGTTGCACTTCCAAAGGATTTTGAGTCCCAAAATTTGGTGGGAATGAAGCCTATAGCTCAATAAAATACTCTACTAAGTTTGGAGAGGAAATAATGAAAGGTGATCTAAGTTTGAGGGTTTTGAAAAGCCTCTAAAACATATTGAGATCTTTTAGTGAAGTCTATAGGATGTTGATCAAAATAAGCCTTGCCCTTTATAGTGATGATATTAGACTATGTAATCAAGTTTGAATGATGATAAATGGTTCAAGTGTCATTTATAGTCAAAAATATCATAGGAGAGACTGTGTTTTACCTTCCTCACAATTTCCTTGTCTGTACATAGAGTGAAATCAACACCTATAGTAGATTAGGGTATTACAATTAGCAAACAATTACTTTGGAATGAGGTTTGAAGATATGATGAGTCATTCAAGGTTGATATAGGTACAATGAATGATAAGTGACCTATATAGGTTCAAGACAAGTATAAACACCCCATGACCAAGGCCCTAGTGGACGAACATGCATCTACAACCAACTATAGTTGATTGTCTCAATCAAATAGTAACAATAAGTAATGTTTTGGTGGATGAAAAACCTATATCACCATGTAAAAGAGTAAAAAAAATGGAATGATGATTATATAATATGGTAAGAGATCCCATGAATTATGTTCAAAATCCTAATCTATACAATTAGTGGAAACAAGGGTTAATACATGAACAGCAAAACTATCTCAGGTAGGGAAGACCTTATTTACAAGATTAGGGTGTATAGAAGAAGATTTATGGCCAAATAAGATGAAAAATGGTTATAAAAATGTTCACCATTGAGGATTATAACTATAAATACCTTCATCATTGAATATCATGCAAAAAATGGAATTATAAGGATGCAAACATAGTCCATTTCAAGATACCCTTGCATACAGTGTTGTTTCTATAGGTTTGTCTTGAAGATTAATGAAGTTGAGGGGTCTATAATCCTTAAAATAAGCTAAAATATGGTATATAAAATATTTATGACCTGAGTATTACCTTAAAAAAAAATTCTTTGAGTGATAAACAAGGTAAATTCCCTCTATTTTATCTCAAAGGAGGGACAAGTTTCCCATGCACAAGACTGGTAGTTTTGAGGAAAAGTGGTGAATTAGGGGACAAAAAGGAAAATAAATATAAAATTATGGTTTTATAATATATATCACATAAATTGAAACCTAATAAACCTTTCTAGAATATTGGAGGTCAACTAGAGTATTCTGGACAAGGAGGTCTGTAGGCAAGGTAGCTAAGTAGGATATGAGCCTAAACCCTCATGAGGGGTCTTTTTAAATTTTATCCTTTGAAAAGAATTGAAATGTTTTGTATCACCTTCATGTAGGTTTAAATTATTTGAAATATCCATGTCATTTGTTTAGAGGTCTAGCAAAGAGTTTTAATCATCAAGTTACAGGCAGATCTATTGGCAAGGTTTAGGTCTAATACTAAACAAGGGTTAAGTTTCATTCTAAGCTCTTGGTAAGTTATTATAGTGATTGAAACATATTTTTTTAAGTATATCAGAGGTGTATAAGCCTTCATATTACAATAAAACCCATTAGGAAACCATTTTTGGCCTAGAATGTGCTTAGACCCTACCATAATGCAACAAAAAGGCTCAAAGGGTAACTTCAAAATGCTTGGAACTTACACCAAATTTTTCATGAGAACTTGAGGTGATTGGAGAAGTTATGGAGGGTCCCTAATAATCCCTCAGTGGAATTTTTAAAATATTTTAATGTCTATTCTTTATTGTTAAGAGTCTAGACCACCTCAAAACCTTTGTAAACCCTCACTATAGACCCGATTGGGAAGATAAAGAAATTAAACAATATGTAATGGAGAAGCCATGAAACCACTTTGAAGATTTAGAGCACTCTCTCAGTCACCCTATAATGCTAATTTATTGTACATACATGTACGAAATGGGTCAGAACAGGGCTCTTTTTGACATTTTTGTGTGTTTTGTAGGATTGGGAAGTTTCAAGAGGCGAAATCACTTTTGGGAGAATTTTTAAGAATTTTAAAAAGTCCTAATATCCATTTTATCAGCTATATAAACTAATAATCCTATATTATACCTCTGTCATTTTAGTCAGTCTAATGGGAAGATAGTGACCACTTAGAAAAAATTGGTGAAACTCAATTAGGGAAGCTTTTTAAGGCCTATTTCTTGCAATGGATGATATGGACAACTTTGAAAAGTGTCATCCCTCCTTGTGCATGGATTATTTTGAAAAATTGGAAGGCTTTTGGTGCCAAGTGTAGGAGGTGCATGGAAAGGAGCCATTTTGAGACTGCCAAAGATGATTATGCATGGCAAGAAGAATAGGAATGCTCAAGGGATAATCCAATGCATGTGAGGGATTGTTTGTAACCCCTCCTAATTAGATCCATAATCATACATAATCAATGGCAATGATAAGGTGGTTTTGGAAGGAAAATCATGAAGGGTAGTATTATACAAAAGGAAAGGAGTTTCTAGACCACTTTATAGGGCTTAAGTGATTTAAAATGACACTTGTAGCTCTTGACATTTTACGGCTCACTCCATCTCTCTCACATGAACAAGTAACTGATATTTTTAGTTATGAAAATTGTCTCTATGACTCTTGGACTCCCCTTTTCTCTTTCTTCTCACACTTTTATAAATTTAGCCTTTTTGGCTATTGTAGGAATTTGACCATAGTTGGTATGGCAAAGCCCTACTAGAATGGCATTAAAATTTGTATTTGAACATTGAAAACAATTCTAGTTATGAGTTATGAACATTTTTACCTAAGTGTGTGAGTGATGAATAGTGGAGCCAAGTGATAATATCATCCTTACTCCCTTTATAGTTCATGTTTAAGCAAGATTTCTAATTTTAATAAGTCATGTGAAGTGTATTTATTGTTCTAGGCTCTTATTCAAGTAAGTAATTGTCTCTATGGTATGAAATATACCCTTAGATCAGTTATCTTATTGATTTTCCCATGTATGCTACCTTCACATTGAAGCAATTATGTTATAATCCTTCAATACCTAGAATTAGTCTTGGAAAGCTTTGTTGTTTAGTAGGAGTTTGATACTCTGTGAGATATATCTTGGTGGTTCAAATCTTTAGTGTAGTTTTCCATTTTATGCAAAACTTATAACTCTTTTCATGAACAAGCATTATATTAGGTGATAGACATTTAAGAAGAATATAGGGAGCTATCCCTCATAAACTAGAGATTTATCTCTCTTACAAGATCCCATTCAATGTTGCATCAAATTGTAGGAGTTGAATAGAGTGTCCTAGGGTACATAAGTTGATTCCATAACTAAGCATTTACATGGTTGAGACTTGATATCACATTCTAGTTCATTGTCAATCTTAAGTGTCATAGTAGTCTTTATCTTTGGCTACTTAGCTTCCTTTAGCCTTAGCCTATAGCTCATTCATGTGTATCACTATTTCTCTCATGATTGGTAATTCCAAATCCATATAGAGGAAGAATCTTAAAAATCCTTCAAAATAAAGTTAAAATCCAAATCATTTAAACAAAAGGCAATGATATCAAAAAGGTTAAAATATTCTTAAAAGTCTAATCGCATTAAAAGACATGATTCAAAGCACATCTATTTCTTCTAGTCAAATTTAAAACTCCATAATTGGCCTCATGGTAGAGCCGAGGTATTTTTGGGTATGGTAGGCTAGTAGATTAAAAGAGGAGAATAAAAGAAAACTTTTAGTGTCACCTACTTTCTCATGCAAGTACCCAATCTTCATAGTAGACCGATGATTCTGTAAGGGGTTCTGAAGAATGGGGAATGCATCATGGGAAGGTAGGTCCATTTTACTTTCCTTTGTACCAATATACCTTCATGAGTTTATCTTAGTAGCAAACTTATCAACCTACAAAGATTTATGTCTATAGAAAATAGGTTTCCTTTGTACATAGATGACCACTAGTCACTCAATGTCTTCTCATGTCCTTAGTATGCCTCTTGCCTCTTAAGGTCTCATAAGTTGCCTAAGTATTTATTTTGACACTCACTTTTTCAATCCTTATTTCCCTTATATTTAATCTTGATAATTATTTTTTGGTGTACTAATCACTCCCCTTGGGATTTCATTTGTGAGTTATTTTGTAAGGCTATGGATATGACCCAACCATCCTCATAAATTACCATCTATTCCTTCCTATTACCCACATAATTTTATTACCCAATTTTCCTATTTATTCCACCCTAGTGGTGTTCTCTTTGTTGAGTTGTAGTATAAGACCATAGATAGGACCTGGTCATCCTCACAAAATTTTCCAATACCCAAGTCACCATCCAAATTACATGTGTCAAATTTGAGATAAGATTCGATTGATTATGAAGTTACACATAATTTTACATACTTCCCATCTTAAATTAGTCTTTTTTATGCTTAATTCATTTCTCTTTCACTTTTTAACTTCTTATGTTCTGAGTGCATGTAAGATTTCAACCATTTCTTAAATTTTTAATACTTCCTAGCTTGAATTAGTATGACAAATGTAAGACTAATATTTTGCAATTTTTTTTAATTTCATACTTCCCAGCCAAATTTAGTATGATTGATTGACTTAATTAATTTTTTTATCCCATTTGTGCCCTTTTCCATTCCTTCCATTTTATTACATTTTTTTCATATTTCCCAATGTGATATTATTATGATTTTACTTGTTCTAATTAGGTGAAAAAATCTTTCATATTGGTTTAGAAACAAATTCGTGTTTACCATATTATTTTACCATCTCTTAGTTATTTATACTTAGTATTTTTTTGTTATTACACATTTCTCAGCTTAAAATAGTGTGTAGTACATTTTTGATTGATTATATTTTTTCAATCCCTTTCTCTCCTATTTATTTTTAACCATGCATGTGTTTTTCATAATGCTAAAAAAGAAACCACATTTCATATATTTCTTATATCATATACAACAAAACTAAATACATGTGATAGAAAGAAATATATCCAAAGCATCCATAACCTCAAAAATAAGGAACAAACGTAAACAACCATAATGATAACATACACATCCATCACACACACGTAAACACAAACACACACACATACACACATATATCATGAGTTTAGTATAACATATACAACCATATATAATCCTCTAACTCTATATTTGGGTCCCATCCTATCTATCTCATGACCTATCCATGTTGCCTACTAATGCCTTAGTCTAAATCCTTTGAATGGTATATTATAAGGAGCTCATCTGAGATCTCAATCCCTCTACCTATCCCTATAGGTGTACTGCCTGTATCTTTGACTCCACCAGTTAGGTCCAAATCTCTAGAAACTATGCTATTGTAGCTAGATATGCTACTATCTCATTTTTCAAGGCCTGGCATGCCTGTAACTCCCATATACTAATCAATTTTAGTGGGTTCATCCTCTCCCTCTACACCTATATCTACCTCATTGTCTCTCCAACTAATCTAAACCAACTTGCCTAAGCTAGGGTAGATGGTACACTTAGATCATCTAATGTCATGGGGTCATATGGCTACATAGTCTCATCTATGACATCATGGAGTTATCCCCTCACTAGGTACCCCAATTTATCCTCCTCATCATCACTTACACCTGAAAAATCCCACACCAAATGGATATTATATCACTTTCAAATATCATAATATCTATCTATCTCTACTTCTAGAGAAAAAACTTAAGAAACAAATTAATCGTCTTTTTTTTACTTGTCTATATCTCTACTATGGTCTCACCATTTGCATGACCACCTAACATAGTCTCCCCATTTGTATGACCTCCTAGCACCTCTTATGTAGGCCACCTCCTCAACTCAAACATGGCTATCATAGTTCATGTCAGTCTTAGCCTACATCTACATGGTCTCTCTATCATCTCCTTTGACTCACCTATGGGGTCATCTAGGATGGTAATAGTATCCATTATCTCCTCTACCTCTTACCACTATCGACATCATGTCCTTGGTGGCCATTTCTCATCTCACTATGGAGCTAGTAGTGGTACATCTAGTATCTCTACCTCCACATCCCTATCCTCTTGCTCAACTCCTCATTGTGCCTGACTAGTCCATAGTCTCTCTCAACATGGCCTCAGTGTCGACCTCACCACTAGTGGCCATAGTACTCTCCTCCCCTTTGGCTCCCTCACATGCCAAGCCCACTAATCAGGCATTAGTATTAGTGTTGATGGATGAGGTAGGCCCATCTATCCTGGCACCTGTATCACTAGATGTGGCCCTTTCCACTAGAAATAGTGTTCAATAAAATGTCATCATTGTCACTAGTATAACTTTGTGATAGCTCACCCATGCAGTTATTATGTGCTCATATGGCTACCACATAATTTTTTCACATCTCACTAACTGTAATAATGGCACATGGGGCATGACCCATGCTACTTGGTCTTCCTTCCATATCTATAATTGAGGTGACCTATCATCAACTGCATGGGGTAACCCAAGTGGCTGATATATTGGAAACTTGTCATTTATCCAAGTTGTTAGCAATATTATCAGTTCCATGGTCCTCTACCCTCTAACTATCATCTTTTACATATCAAGTACTAACTAGACCTAGATAACTGAGCCCAGGTAATATAAAACTTGCTTCTCCAAGACCATCCTACTCAAGGCTACCAAAAATAGTGGTACCTTACTGTCTAGCTTGTGACATAACACCTATTGTGTCATAAGGCCTATCATAGACTTTTGGATGTCTAAAATCTATGGTGTATAGACATCAAACATACTCACTCTCCTACCTAGTAGTATTATCTCTGAGCCTATAGCCCACATGGCTAAGGCTCTCATCTCCTCTAGACTATTCGATATCCTTAAAGTCACCTGCATTCCTACTATAGGTATCCCCAAGATGGCATGGAAATCCTCTAGAATGATATCCACCTCTACTATATCCCCATCCACCTCCCATCTAAAGGTGTTAGTCAATTGTTCTCAACAACTGAGGAACATAACTAATAAGTTAGCACTAAGGGGTATCTAACACATCTCTATTATCCTACCTAGACTTATGGATCCTAGCCTAGACTTATCTCCATATAACAACCTATCTACCAAGTTTAATAACCATTCCATATCTACAAGCCTCAAAAATCTTTATCATCCTTGCACTCAAGAAACAAAAAGGATGTATCAGTTCTTCCATGTCATGAATATTCAAAATACATTCTTTTTACATTTTTACATTCAAAACAAGCCTACATTACTTTATTTTATTGATTTTATCTTCCTTTTATCCTTCTCAATCCTTCTTGACTTTACTTGGTCATTTTAGGCCATTCCATCCCTCTTTAGGCCCTTTTTCATGCCTTTTTGTATCATTCTAGCTCTTCGATCAAACTAGTTTGACCAAAAATTTTCTATCTTTTTGCCTCATTGACTCAAAAATCTAAGTTAACCCCCTTATCTTTCCCTCACTAGTGTTGAGTTTCTATTTTGGACCTTTCAGACCACCTGACAACTTTAAACTAGGCCTTTGGCCTGTAGAATGTATAGGGTTGACCCATACCTACTAGGTTGGCACTGTGGATTCTACCTAGTTTCTAGCCTACTAGGTCAACCCAATGCTTTTTGCCTATCGACTCCTTGTATTTTTCTAAGAAAGTGTAATTTTATTGATTTTTGCCTAAACCCTCTAGACCCATTTCCCATCTTATTATTTTCTACCCCTAGAATCTAATTTTGCTTCATTCTGACATCTGAAAATGATTAAAAACCAAAATTTATGAAATTACACTTAATTCAATACAAATTTAAAAAATTGTTTTGAGAATTTTAGTTACATACTTATAGTGCACCTGTTGCCTCCTCTAGAGCTCCACCTCACCTAGCATGTCATCTCCTTGCCATCCTAGCTCATTTTTGTCTCCAGAGCTCTTTTTCCCTTCTCTCACAAGTCAAAATAATAAATGACTTGTCTTTTTCCCTATTTAAAAACACTATTCAAAATTCAAATTATTTTCATTATTTTTAGGCGGATTCTTTATATTGCTTATATCTTTATTTCTACTCATCTATTTTACAAACCATAAAATATGCTAGAATCATGATAACATAGAGATTATTTTCCATTATCATATACCTATACTTCAAAAATAATAATTTTTGGCTATTTTTTGCACTAACTTCTACAGGTTCATCTAGTGTTCTCTACATTGGACACCTTCACATTTCTTACAGTCTAATTCTTTATCTACAACATTAAGGTAAGTTAAAGGTACATGTTTTTCAATTCAATCCTTTCACTTATCTTATTTGCTTCTTACTAAACTTTATTAAATATTAACATTGTGTGTTATTATGTTCTTTCTCGAAGCACCATCCTGTGTTGCACTTAAGTGACACGTGATGAGCTTTAAGTGGGGCATATGTATACAAATAATATTCTTAAAAAAATTATCAATTACTGACACTTTCTATCTTGTAATAACCTGTTGAGTCTTAATCTCTCTAAGTGCATGCCTTAAGGGGTACACTGAGAAGGGGGTGGGCAGACTATTAATGTTTCATAAGATTGTTGTTCTTTTTACCACTTGTCATTTACACACTTGTCTCTTAAAACCATTTAACCTAAGCTTATTCTTCTTAGCTATACTCATTCTAATATTTTCCTCTTTCCATTCCTCCTTTTCTTACCTTAACACACTTTTTATCAATCAATTGTACTAGGTCAACTAGGTTAACCTAGTATAGTTTAAGGGTATTTTTCATGTTCTTAGCTTGTTATTAGCTGACCCAACTCAGACCTAGTGATTTTTTCCCAAAAACACACTAGGTCGACCCTATACAACTAACATTCCTAAGAGAATTTAGGGAAAGATACTCTTATATATACAAGTTCATTTCCCACCATTTCATAAGAGAATAATTATTAGCAAATAAGTGTAAATAAACATCTACTTATTAACCATTCTAATTGAGGAATAAATCTTAGGGTTCCATACTTTCCTTGGAGATATGGATCTTGTCTTGTGGATAAATAGTTTAGATGCTTAGATAGGTTGTGTAGCCTAGAGCTAATTTCTCTTGGTTATCATTAAATATCATAACAATATCTTATAAATCACCTTGGCCAAGGGAGAGATTAAGTCTTGATGGGTTTGTCTTCAAAGGTAAGTAATCCTAACTTTATTTCTCCTTTGTAAAATTAGATAGACAATGCATTTATATTTTTCTACCATGTATTAAGATTCCATTTACTTTGACGTGAATATATGTCTTATAATACACATTTAGTCTAGTTATTTATTTTATTGTTTCTAACCCCCACTTTGTGTCACAATCTTCGGCATGCACTATATTATATTTTGATTTCTTGTTATTAGAATAAATTGAAATTTTTAAACCTTAGGACTCCATTAGGGTTATCATGCAATTATATTGAATAGTAGGCTTTAGAACCCTTCCTAACATGATATGTTGTGACAAGTGATCCCTATTATCATTAGAACTCATACCCTTTGAGGAGATGTTTAAAATCTCCTTGTTCAAGTGGCATAATGTAAAAACCTTAGGGTTTTGGGTGACCCAAATTTGAGGTGAGTCTCTAGATAGGGCTAGCTCCCTTGATGTACCACTTAGAATTTGATCCTACTACTAAATTTTGGGGGTGAAAAAGGAGAAGGATAACTGAAAGCAAATCTAATCTATGGGAGGTGATACACCAAATAGATGGTATAATCACACCACTTACAATTCAATTTAAACCAAAGAGAATCCCACACATACACTTCATCCATCAAACACTCTTCTTCTACATCAATGTTTCAAGCATGGGCTCTTCGAGAGAGTCTTATCTAGGATAAGAGGAATTAGACAATAGGTATTTTGAGAAACACTAATGAATGAGCAACTGATTATACCTATAATCTATATTAGACACTTATTATTGACATGTAAAAGAGAGTTTTCAATCCACACAAGGCACTAGGAAGAGTAACATGTGAAGGTAAGCAAAATACACTTGCACAAGATCAAAACCCATAACATGAACTTAGAAAAAAACATGAATGAGGTAAAACAAAATTATTATTTTATTGAAGGCAAAAATTGGTAGGGATTCATCATACCCAAGTGGAGAGATGAAATACAATGCCAAAAAGGACAATATTTATAGAAATTATGAGAAGAGAGAGAAAGTGAAGCTCAAGAGTCACTAAGACACTTGTCAAGCAATGAGAAAGAGTTATAATAGTCATATAATCTATAATGAGATAGGTCTTGAAATTAAAGTAAGGATGAATGTCCCTCAACTCAGCTAACTCCTCCATATGTGGCACATATTCTCTTATGCTTGCATAAAAAACTACTATCATGATTTGACTTCACAAAACTATGTCATGACTACATAGGTTTAGGTCTAATGATTGATCTAAATGGGAGGGGTTACCAAAAATCCTCCACATGCATTGGATCATCCCCTAATCATTCATATTATTTTGGTCATGAGAAATCATCTCAAATAGCTACAAGATGACCCCTTCTCATGCACCTCTCACACTTGGCACCCAAAAACTTTCCAATTCTATAATCTGATCTATGTACAATGAGGGATAACACATTTTAAGAGTGTCTATGGCATCATGTTCATGAAACCAAGCTGAAAAATCTTTCCAATTGGAGTTTTCACCATTTTTACTAAGTGATCATTATCTGCCCATTAGACTGATTGAGATGAAGAAGATGGTAGGCACACTTGTGAGATTGGATGGTTCAATCTATGGATATGAGGACTTATAATAAGTCCTAATCTCTCTCCCAAAGGTAGTTTCATCCTTTAAAATTCCTATAGACATATAAAACACATAAATATGTCAAAACAAGCTCTGTTGTACCCCATCTATACAAGAAAGGTACACCTTAGTTTAATGTGTCAAAAAAAAACTCTGTCCTCTACATCTTCAAATTAGTTTCATTTCCTTTCCACTGCACCTAGATGCTTTAATTGCCTTCTTTCCCAAATTAGGTCCTTAGGAGGGTTTTCAAGGGTTTTAGAGTGGTTTTAGGTCTTAGCCTTCATTTATAAAGATCCCAAATTAAATTTATATCTAAGTGTCACTAAGGGATTCTTAAGGACCCTCCCTAACTCCCCTAATCATATTGAGGTCCCATGCAAAGTGGTGGAGAAGTTCAAAACATCTCAAGATGACATGTGTGTCCTTGTCCATGCATTCTATGAGGTATGATTTAATTTCAAGCCAAAAAATACTTCTTGGAGACCTCCCATACATACCAAAAGCTTAATAACCTCTATACACACCTCAAAAAGATGTCTCCATCATCAAAATAGCTCCTTAAGATATAGAAATGAAAAGACCTCCTATATTGGCATTATGCTTAGACCTTGTTAATAGGTTTGTCTACACTTTGTTGGTTTAAACCTCTTTTTTGGCCTTCTATACATCTAAGATAGCTCTAAAACATCATATTTACCTCCATGAATATGATCCAAAGCATTAGAATTCTTTCCAAAAGCTGAAAATAGAAGAGACCCCATGTTTGGAGTTAAGCCTGCACCTTACCTAACTAGGTCTGCCTGTAGGTCTTGTTGCATAGGGCACCTTGTTTGACCTTAGAGATTATATATCTATTTCCCATGTTTATTCTAACTCCACAAACCTTCTTGAATCTCTCCTTGACTTTTGGCCCATGTTTCTACCTCCCTTAACAAGAAAATAGGGTCAGTACAAGGGGAAAAGTGCCCCCTATCTGAGACAAAATAGGGGGTAATTACCATATTATTATCACAAATAAAACCATTAGAGAGGTTTTTTCAGGTCCCAAGGATGGTCTATATCAATTTTTATCTCTTTAATCCAAGTGTAAGACCACTAACTATCTCCATTTTCTAAGCAGATTTTTCTTAGGTACACTGTCTGTAGGGTGTTGAATGTTGACTGAGATAACATATCCTATAGATGCATACAAGGATTTTAGGACCCTATTTATGATGTATTATTCCATTTAAATGTTTTATGACAACACTACAATTATTATGGATGTGGTCTTTCACTGCTTCATAAAGAAGAGTTCATATCTACTATATTAATGTATCTTATACCAAACTGGGTTCTTGCCTATAGGTATGTATGTGCATGAATTAGTCCTTATAAATATTTAATGATATTATATTTAGGTTTAATATTAATAATTATGTTTTCATAATGTTTAAATATTATTTACCTTGCCTTTTTACCATGATCTTCAAGACTGAGCCTCCCAATCCTTGACTGTGACTGTGTTTACCTAAATTGAGACATATTATTGATCTTACCTATAAGTTAGTGTTTGAAATGAGACTTTAAATTTTTTTAAATAAATATAAATATTCCTATGAACTCACCTTCCAATTTATCTAATCCAATCTCCACCAACGTATTTTCTTTTAGTACCAAGAACTTTACTCTTAACTCACTGCCTATATTTCCATATACAAGGTTATATATGGTATTAGGGCCTTTATGGAGTTATATAAGATTGGAATGCATTTATAAGGGTTTATATAATCCTTTGGTATCCACTATAATTATTTTAAAACCCCTATCTCATCCTTAGGCTTACTCAACTGAGTTCTTTATGCTCATTGTTGTCTCATTCCTTCTCAGCTAGCTATAGGTGTTATTGGCTTTATATGCACTTGGTCATAATGTCAAAAACTTATTTGAAACCTCCATGAGGTTACAAAATATTTGTTGGAATTAGCTCATGTATTTAAATTCCCTTAAAAATCCCATCAAGATCTCCCAAGCCCATTGTCTATCTAACTGAGACAACTCCCTTTAGGACCCTGCTATAGTTGCAATTTGCCCAATGTATAGACAAAGGATGAGCTTGGGAGTCAAAATAGGGATTTATCCCTCTTAGAGGGTCATTATAAAATTCAAAACTCATTTTTATACATTTTGAATCATCTCAATGAATTGGCAAGGTCTCATTTACAACCTAGTGGAGAAGGAGACACTTTTAGGTTCAGGCCTATAGACACGATTGAAGCTTTTTAGTGTGTTTGAGAGAAATTTTAGACCTATAGAATTCCTCTCTCCACTTGAAATAACCCATTAAAACATGGTGAATTCATTATCCATGCCAAATGATATAATTATAAACAATTAGGAGCATGAAAGGGATCTTGATACTGTGGTATATATTACTCACAAAACCAACAGGTCCTCTATTTTGTCATTTCAAAGACAAAAGGAAAAACTCATATTTCTTCCTTCAAACATGTTTCCACCCTCTTGTTTTTCCCATCTATTAACTCATACAATTATATCATGCTATTCCACCATGTTTTAAGACCTCAAATGGATTCACCTTATAATTCAAAGCTCTAAAATGGCCATTTTAACCTCTATCAAAACCATCTGAAGGTAGGTGTCTAATACACTACAGTGAACAAGATGAAACCTTTATGAATGTGAACATTATATACCTCCTTTAGGCATGTCAATGCATATTTGGCAATGTTGAGCAACTGTAGTACCTTTCCATCTCCCCATATGTCACCATGACATCATCAAGGGCCTGAAGGTGATTTTTTGACTATGTTATATAGGCATAGGCATAGAAGGAGCAAGAATATGTAAGGGTAAGGCTCTCAAACCACTTCAAATGCAATTTTTAGCCCATAAAATGGATATCCTCCATTAATAACACTTTGAAAACAACCTCAAAACACCTTCCTCTATGTGGAAAACACCTTCAAGGCACCTACAAATGAAAATAGCAGACAATGGCAAACCCAAACAAGCCTAGAAGAGGCTTATTGAGTTCTTGAGATGTCCAAAATTGAGAAGATGATGGGAAAACCTATGGGGAGGTCCTTAGAAACATATGAAACCATTAAAATTGTAAAAAAAAAATCAAATAATTTTGAAACTATCTTAAACAATGACTCCTCCCAGATGAAGAAGCTTAAAAAGTTGCCTAGCTTCTTAGTGATGGTTCATAAAGGAGGAATGATGAAACTAAAAACTTTTGACATAGATTTAAATCTTATTTAGAGTAATTTTAACCCCCAAGAGTATTTCTCCCAACTTCACATATATGGCTCAGCATGCAAAGTTGACCCTTCTTGGCTTGTGAAGGAAAGAAAGATAAAATGACTTTAGGGAGCTAAAGAGACACTGCCCTATGTTTTTTTACTAAAGTTAGACTTCCCAAGTCCATACAAGTGCCATTAATGGCCTATTTTCAAGGAGAAACTACCTCTTTCTGCATAAAACTAATTCTTGAACTAACTCTGACCACTACCTGATAGATCATGACCTCCTCCATATTGAAATCCAACTTTGTGACAAATATACTTCCTTTAAAGTGTGTACAAGTCATTAAATGGTCTAAAAATGTGACCAAAAGGCATTTTTTGCACATGAGACATGGGAAAGGACTAATTTATGACTTAGGAACAATTTAAAACATTTAAATGACCATATTAGGAAATTTTAAAGATAATTTATACCTTTTACCATATTTGACTAGGGTTGACTAGAGTTGACTTTGGTTGACTAGACTAGTACAAGGAAGCTAGGCTTAGACCAAGGCTAGAGCAAGGAGGAGTAAAATGTTTAGACCAACATAAGACCTATATAAGACATATAGGAACCTTTGAAAAAGTTTCAATATGTAGGGGTTAACCCAATTTGACTAAAAGTCAAATTTGGTCAACAATTTTGGCAATTTCTAGGGGTAACATGCTTACCTATGTTAAGGACCAGTAGCCTTATCCCATCCGTTGGGCATCAAGAGTTAGATACAATCTAAAATAGTAGCATCAAACTTTGAATTGAATAATAGAATTGTTGATTGACCTCAAAACACATGAAGGAAAGACAAACACACACCAAGACTAATCAAACACACAAAGCAAAAACACATTTGTGCTACTAAGCACTTAGGGAAAATAAGACATAGTAGAAAGGAAAATAATTATGTACATTCAACTTAAACATAGCTCCCTTCTTGTATCAAAAGGAAAGTACCTTGAATCTATAATGTCCCCATTTTAAGCGGTTGGCTTACTCAATTTTCAACACACTTACTCTTTGTAGCAAGTTAATAAGATGCAATGGAGTCCAATTTTGATGATTGAATTTGATGCTCCTTACTGAGAGATTTTTGGAAAGCTATCACTTACACCATTTGGAGTCTAATTGCTATTATTTTTGTGGGCCTGAAGTGCTGTAAAAAGGTAACATTTAACCCAGCTGAAAGACATTGAGTGTCACTTTAAACATTTACTTTATGAGGGATTGTTGCACATCCTTTATCCCATATTGCTCAAGTGAGTTGAGTCACCCCTTGGAGAAAGGATAAAGGGAAGTGCTTATGGCATCTTTGGGCATGTTGGATAAGAATAAAAGGATTATTACACTTATAATTTATTTGGGCATTTGAGAACATTCTTCTCATCTGTAGCACTCTAGACATCAATCCTTGGGATTGGTATTTAGAGTTTTTGCTCTCAGCCACTGTAGTAGCTATGCCACTATAGTAGTTGTGCCACTGTAGTATCCATACCACTATAATAGTTGTACCACTATAATAGCACATCATTGTAATAGCTCCATTACTGTAGCATCTGTATGTAGCCAGGTGAGTCCATAGTTTCTATAGAGTCCATAGTTTCTACCTATAGAGTCCTTAGTTTCCTTCCTGTAGAGTTTGTAGATATATGCCTATAGATTCTATAGTTTTATATAGAGTCCATAGTTTTCTATAGAGTCTATAGTTTCTACCTATAGAGTTTATAGTTTCCCACCTATAGAGTCCATAAATATCTGCCTATAGAGTCTGTAGTTTTCTGTAGAGTCCATAGTTCTGCCTATAAAGTCCATAGTTTCTTGCTTGTAGAGTCCGTAGATATCTGCTTGTAGAGTCTGTAGTTCTACCTATAGAGTCCATAGTTTCCTACCTGTAGAGTCCATAGATATCTACCTATAGAGTCTATAGTTTTTTGTAGAGTCCATATTTTTTAGCCTACAGAGTTCATAGATCTCAGCCTACAGAGTCCATAGATTACTGCCTACAGAGTCTGTAGATTTGGCTGCAGAGTCTGTAGAAGCTCTTGCAGAGTCTGTAGATTTAGTTGTAAAGTCCATAAAAGTGGCCTATAAAGTTCGTAGATCTAATCTGTAGAGTCTATAAAAAACCCAGCTTGTAGAGTTCATAGTTCATGGGTTAGAGAACAAATGAAGCACCTTCAGCACTTACTGGGATATCCACTCAAAATAATGTTCATACGATCACTGTGGAATTTAGTGAGCCACTATGTGACCAGCATTGTACTCATTTACTCATTTTGCAATTAATACAAATACACTGTGTTGGCTATTTTAGCTGTGTATCTATGCTTGAAATTCTATATTTACGTTACATGCATTAGTCCTTGTAAAACACAAAAAAATAATACCAATAAATCTACGAGAGTCTTAAGAGTCCCTATTGGGTTAGTTTTGGGTGAAAATCAAGGTGCCCATTAAAGTGGTATCAGAGCCTATTATTCCTGCCATCTTGTGAGGTTTCATGCATCCCACACATCAGTACTTCTTGAGAAGAAATCAGACAAACCTAGTCTTACAAGTTTTTTTAGAAATTGAGGAGGAGGGTGAGCCCTTTTCAACACCATCCATGGATGACCGAGATGGGGAAGGGGGAGAACCCAGCACTAGGATGATGCTCAATGATCTTGCCAGGGGGCAAAGGGAGCTACAGACCACATTGTAACAGATGGCTCTAGCAATTACACAACACTTGACTAGAGCAAATCAGGGCAACAATGCCAATCAGGGTAATAATGCTAACCAAGTAGGTGGACCGGGTAATGGAGGTAATGGAGATGCATAAATTAATAGAGGAGCCCAAACATATGCTAGAGCAGGTTCCTCTACAAGGCCACTCATGCCACAATTCCCTCCAAGATAGAATGACCAAGATAACACTGGTCCTACATAGCAGAAGATACAAGACCAAATATTAGAGGATTGGAGAAATGTTGGGCCAAATTTCCAAGGTGAAATGTCCTTCAGGGAGTATATGGATGTTAGACTCAAGCTTATGCCCATGAGAGGGAACAGGCAACAAAATTATGAGATGAGGAAAAAGTTGGGAAAGTTGTCCATTCCATACTATGACAGTATAGGAAAAACTTTAGTGTGAACATGGGTCCAAAAATTAGACACTTATTTCTAGCTTAATCCCATGCCTGAGGAAGATGCGATTAAGTATGTTGAATTGCACTTGGATGGAAGTTCCCATGAGTGGTGGCACCACGATATGGTCACACTTGGCCATAACTAGATAGATACTTATGCAGAGTTTATTGAGAGACTCATTGATGGATTTGATACTAAGGACCTAGATTTGCATTTCAAGGAGCTAGCTCAGCTTAAACAATGGGGTTCTATGGAGGCCTATATTACTGAGTTCCAAAGGCTGGCAGTATTGGTGATGGATATATAAGAAAGGAGACTGGTTGTTCTTTTCATGGATGGGCTTTTTGATCCCTTGTGAGGATGGGTGAAGGGACACAACCCCTCTTCACTACAAGAGGCTATTAAGAAAACAAGAGACCTAACATCTTCTTCCTAAAGAAGTAAACTTCACTCTAAGGACTCTCATTTTAAGAATGATAAGGAAAAGAAGATGTTTCAAAAGGACCCTCAAAGGCCTAAGGTGGAAACTAAAGGGTTAGATAGTGATACCCTCAACAAACTCAGGAAGAAAAAACTATGTTTTCATTGTAGGGAGCCATGGAACCTTTCCCATGAATGTCTGCTTAAAGTGAAGGCTAAGACCATGAAGTATTTCTCAGTAGATGAATCACCTTCCAAATACAAGGGGCAACATTCAAATTTAGAATCTAGTCAGGGTGATAGCGCTACTGAGGAGAGTTCAAATGATGAGAAGTCTCTTGCTCAGCTGACAGGCATCTAGAAGGCCATGACCTTTAAGGTAAGAGCGATGATTCAGGGGCAGTGCATGGTTTCCTTGATCAACACATGGGCAATGCATAATTTCATCGATATAAAACTGGTGGCCAAGAGGGGTCTTCAGACTGAAAAGCATGCAGTATTCAAAGTCATGGTGGCTAATGGTCACAAGTTATTATGCACCCAAAAGATTTTAGAACTTCACATCAAATTGGGAGGAGATTATGAGTTAGAGGACAATTTCTATGTACTTGACATGGGTGATTATGATGTCATCTTGGGAATGATGTGGATGGCTTCTCTGGTAGATTTCACCTTCAACTTGGCTACGCTGGAGATGAGGTTTCAACATCAGGGTAGGAAGGTGGTGCTTTGAGGTTTACCTAATGGGGGACTCAGGGTGGTATCCTTGAAAAGGATGGAATGGTTATTTAGACATGATGATGTTGAGTGGGCAGCTAAATGTTTGATCATGCCTATGCCTCTAGAGTAGCTGGTAAAGAGCTATCACCCAGATGTATAGAAGATCATTGTTAGGCATGATAAGGTGTTTGGTAGCATTCCACATGGGGTCCCTCCCAAGAGGGGTATAGAGCATGTTGTTGAGTTAGAGGAAGGGGCTAAACTAGTCATCATCACCCCCTACCACCATCCTAAAAAACACAAGGATGAAATAGAGAAGTCAATAAAGGAGCTATTGGAGATGGGGCATATTAGGCCTAGCAAAATCCCCTTTGCTTCTGTGGTTGTTTTGGTGAAGAAGAAGGATGGGACAATGTGTATGTGCATTGATTATAGAGCTCTCAATAAGAAGACAATTAAGAACAAGTACCCCATCCCTAGGATTGATGAGCTAATTGATGAGCTGCATGGAGCATGATATTTCTCTAAGATAGACTTATGTTTAGGATACCATCAGATCAAGATGCGAGTGGAGGACATAGAAAAAATTGCTTTTTGGTGTCACTATGGGCACTTTGAGTTTTTGGTTATGCTGTTTGGGCTACCAACACTCCAGCTACCTTTCAAAGTTGTATGAATTAGGTGTTTAAAGGGAAGCTCTAAAGATTTGTATTGATATTCTTTGATGACATCTTAGTATTCAGTAGGACGTGGGATGAGCACCTACAACAATTAGAGGAGGTGCTAGTCATTTTAGAGGAGTCACTGTATGCCAAGGAATCAAAGTGCAAGTTTGGCATGACCAAGCTACTCTACCTCAACCATATTATTAGTGCTAAAGGAGTTTAGGTGGATCCAAAAAAGATCAAGGTGGTTATTGATTGGCCCACTCCAACTAGCCTTACACAACTCAAAGGATTTTTTGGATTATGTGGATTTTATAGGAGATTTGTGAAGGGCTTTTCACAGACTATAGCACCATTAACAGACCTCACCAAGAAGGGTGCTTTTGTATGGATAGAGGTAGCATAATAGTGTTTTGAACATTTCAAGTGGGTTATGTCTTCATGTCCAATTCTAGCTCTACCCAACTTCACAAAGCCTTTTGAGCTTCATTATGATGCATCAGGTGATGAGATTGGAGTAGTATTGATGCAAGAGAAGCACCCCATTGCTTTTGAGAGTAGGAAGCTCTAAGGGGTGGAAAAGAGATATTCTATTTATGATCGGGAGATGTTGGCCATCATGCATGCCTTGGCTAAATTTTGATCCTACTTGGTTGGAGGGAAGTCTATGATCAAGATGAATCACAACAACATAAAGTATTTTATGGGTCAGTGAGACTTAAATGATAGGCAACAGAAGTGGGTCACTAAATTACAGGCTTATGACTTTGACATTGAGTTTGTCAAAGGAAATAAGAATGTAGTATCTAATGCCTTATCCAAAAGACCACACATTTGTGCTCTTGTAGAGAATTCAAGAGATTGGGGAGCTAAGATTATAGCAAAATATGTTGGAGATGCTTGGGCATTGGGACTAGTTTTAGGCACTATACAGGATGATCGCTATGAGGTGATAGATGGGTTGATCAAGTTTCAAGATAGAATTTATTGAATTCCATCATCACCCTTAGGAGAAATGATACTGAGGGTGTTTCATGATGCACCCACATCTAGACATCTAGGGTTTTTCAAGACCTACAGGTAGATCTAAGAGTGGTTCTCATGGAGAGGGCTCAAGGATGATGTTCATAGGTATGTCAGGGAGTGTGCCATTTATCAACAGAATAAAGAAGAGCAGGCATTTCTTGTTGGTTTACTATAGCCCTTACCCATTCCAGACTAGAAGTGGGAAAACATTTCTATGGACTTCATCACTAGCCTACCCTAAGTGTAGGGAAGAGATTGCATTTATGTGGTGATAGATAGATTGATGAAGTTTTCTCACTTCTTTGTTATCCCCTCTACTTATATAGTAGCTCAGGTGGCTGATGTGATCTTCAGGGAGGTTTTTAGGCTGCATAGGTTACTGAGATTTATTTTCAGTGATAGGGATAGCAAGTTCATGAGCACTTTTCAATGGGAGTTGTTCAGGTTGTGTGGCACAGACCTTACACCTAGTACAAGCTACCATCCCCAGACAGATGGGCAGATGGAGATAGTAAATAAATGGGTGGAAGGTTATTTGCAAAAATATGTGACTGCATAGTAGAGAGCCTAGGTTAAGTGGTTACACATGGGGGAGTATTGTTACAATACTACGCATCACATGACCATCAGGATGACTCCATTTATGGCATTGTACGGGTATGAAGCTCCAAGCTTCATGGATATTGCTTTGGGGGACAGTAGAGTGCCCAAAGCTAAAGACCTATTGAAGGATAGTTAGGATATCTTGAAAGCCCTCAAAGAGAATATACAGTAGGCTCAAAATCAGTAGAAGTTGTATGCTAATCAGCATAGGGTAGAGCATAGTTTTGAGGTAGGGGACATGGTGTATTTGAGGCTACAT
Organism: Torreya grandis; assembly: GCA_037957365.1. Lineage (NCBI taxonomy): Eukaryota > Viridiplantae > Streptophyta > Pinopsida > Cupressales > Taxaceae > Torreya > Torreya grandis. Next base: position 815,920 of record JARHVA010001490.1, on the reverse strand, counting down.
CCATATAAGCAATCATTGCTCAAGAAGAGCAGAGCAGAGAAACTTAAGCCTAGATTTTGTGGCCCCTATGGGGTGATTCGAAGAGTGGGTGAAGTCACCTATGAATTTGAGCTTTTAGAGGGAAATCGAGTGCACAATGTATTTCATGTATCTAGGCTTAAGAGGGCCATTGGTCAAGGTGTAGTGCCTAATGTAGATTTACCCCCTTTGGATGAGGAAGGGAGGCTCGTGTTAGAAATTGAGGCTATTTTGGACACTAGAGAGAGGAAACTCAAAAATAGGATAGTGAAGGAGTATTTGGTCAGATGGAGAGACCTGCCAAAGGAGGATGCTACATGGGAAAGTGAGCAAGTTATTTAGCATGTTGGGTTGAGATTGCTTGAGGAAAAGCAATTTCAAGGGGGTAGAATGTAATGTCCCCATTTTAAATGATTGGCTTACTCAGTTTCTATCACACTTACTCTTTGTAGCAAGTTAATAGGATGTAATGGAGGCCAATTTTGATGATTGAACTTGATGCTCCTTGTTGAGAGATTTCCAACAAGCTATCACTTGCACCATTTAGAGTCTGATTGCTAGTATTTTTGTGGGCCTGAAGTGCGGCAAAAAGGTAATATTTAACCCAGCTGAAAGACATTGAGTGTCACTTTAAATAGTTACTTTATGAGAGATTGTTGCACATCCTTTATCCCACATTGCTCAAGTGAGTTGAGTCGGCCCTTGGAGAAAGGATAAAGTGAAGTGCTTGTGGCATCTTTAGGCACGTTGGATAAGAAGAAAAGAGTTATTGAACTTACAACTTATTTGGGCATTTGAGAATGTCTTTCTCATCTGTAGCACTCTAGACATCAATCCTTGGGATTAGTATTTGGAGTTTGTGCTCTCAACCACTATAGTAGCCATGCCACTGTAGCAGTTATGCCACTATAGCAATTGTGCCACTATAGCAGCTGTACCACTATAGCAGTTGTACCACTGTAGCAGTATGTCACTATAGTAGCTCCATTACTATAGCATCTATATGCATCCAAGTGAGTTTGTAGTTTCTACCTGTAGAGTCCTTAGTTTCTTACCTATAGATTTTGTAGATATCTACTATAGAGTCTATAGTTTTCTATAGAGTTCATAGTTTTCTATAGAGTTTGTAGTTTCTACCTGCAGAGTCTGTAGTTTCTACTTACAGAGTCCATAGTTTCCTACCTGCAGAGTCTGTAGATATCTACCTGCAGAGTCCTTAGTTCTACCTGTAGAGTCCGTAGTTTCCTACCTGTAGAGTCCATAGATATCTGCCTGTAGAGTCCATAGTTTTTTGCAAAGTCCATAGTTCTGCCTGCAGAGTCCATAGTTTCCTGCCTGCAGAGTTCATAGATATCTACCTACAGATTTCATAGTTTTTTGACTTGTAGAGTTCATAGATCTTAGCCTATAGAGTCTATAGATTTCCACCTGCAGAGTCTGTAGAAGCTCCTATAGAGTTCATAGATTTGGCTATAGAATTCGTAGAAGCTCCTGCAGAGTCCATAGATTTGGCTGTAGAGTCTGTAAAAGTGGCTTGCAAAGTCTGTAGATCTAGTCTGTGGAGTCCATAGAAAACCTCGCCTGTAGAGTTCATAGTTCATGGGTCAGAGAACAAATGAAGCACCTTCAGCACTTACTAGGATATCTGCTTGAAATAATGTTTATACGATCACTGGGGAATTTAGTGAGCCACTACGTGACTGACATTGTACTCATTTACTCATTTTGCAATTAATACAAATGCAGTGTGTTGGCTATTTCAGTTGTGTGTATCTATGCTTGTAATTCTATATTTATGTTACATGCATTAGTCCTTGTAAAACACAAAAAAAATAATACCAATAAATCTACCAGAGTCTTAAGAGTTCCTGTTGGGTTAGTTTTGGGTGCAAACTGGGGTGCTCATTACAGAATCTCCCTCATGAGATGAATGAGGATGCCAATCATGCTTCCTTTTGGATGTAGTGCTAGATGACTCCTATTTTATTTTTGCTCCTTGGCTTGGCATGTTATTTGATGGAGTCATCTCCTACAAGCCTCTAAGGTAGATGAAGTCTTCTTGACATTGGAAACATGCCTCATGCTACTATTTTTTTGTCTTATTATGGTATATTTGCATATCTATGAAGGAGATAGCCTCTTGTAAATCTATACCTTCTTGAAAGACCTCATTATCCTTCACATTTGATACAATCTCTTCAAAGCCTTCAAGAAGTGTTGTGTCATAGCTCTCTAGGAATGTTTTTTATTCAAACTTCCTCTTGGTGTTGGTAAGAGTATCTTCATGTGAGGTTATAGAATCAAACTTCAAACCTTCTTCTAAAGACTCATAGTCATCATAAATTACTCTATCATGGTTTCTAGTATCTTGATGATGATGCCTTTCAACACATTTTTGCTCCTCAAAAGCTTGGGTTTGTGTTCTTAGGAGTTTTATCCTCTCATTATCTTCATATTCTTTGAAAATTTACATATATGTGTTCCACATGTCTTCTCCTTGAAACACATCTTCTTGATTATCATGTCTTGTAGTCAGCTCCAAAGGACTTGTAGCCATGAAACCTTCCACTTCATTGAAAATGTCCTCAAATCTCTTCCAAAATTCATCATCCTCTTTTTGGTTAGCATCATGAAGGTGAAAAATAAGAGAAACTTATTCCTCTTTGGAATCCAAAAGAACCTCCTTCAAAGCTTCTTTTTCAGCACAACGAGTGTCATCTTGATTATCATTATAATCAGAAGTTTCTTCACAAGGATTCAACTCTTCCTCATCATTAATCCAAACTAAAATCTCTATCTCATTCTCCCTCTTAGTGGTGTCAATACTAGGCATCCCAAAATTAGGAAGTTTAGCCCAAGAAGGCTCCCAAGGAGAAATGCAATCTTCGCCATTAGAAGGGCAAAATGGATTAGTTAGAGGAGGTGGAAAGATGGGTTCAATGGATCCTTGAGGAGGGGTTAGAGGGAGTTGAGTAGTTTCAAGTTTCTCTTCACTTACAACTTATCCAATTAAACATGTTTTATTCTTTTTCCAACAAGATGCCACTACTTCTTTCCATCTTGGGAAGGTAGGCTTAGAGAGTTATCCATGGGGCTGAGATGCAAATGGAGGGGTAAATGATATGCTTAAGAAACTTGGGATTTCCTTGGGCTTGGTATCTTGTTTCCAACTTGGAAAGCTAGGCTTAGGAAGTTCTCCATTTGTTTCTACCATGATGGATTGCCTTAAAAGTTGGTTTGCCAATTCAATTTTCTTGTCAAGATGGGCCTCAAAACTCAAACTTCCTTTCTCAAAATCTTCTCCAAATAAATAAACCTTCTTAATAGTGATGTCCTCCCTCTTTTGGCTTCTCTCTTGGATGGACCTCCAAGAAGGAAAACTTTGGGGAATGCATGAAGTACTTGGGAAATTTTGAAGTATGCTTGGATTAACATTTTGAGTGGGCAAAGTTGACACACTTGAAGATTGATGTGGGGTATATTGGGGCTACCAATACTGAGCTAGTTCATGATCTCTCAACCTCTCTTCTAGGTGTAAAATTAGGCCACAAACATCAATCATCTCATTGGTAAGACCTTACCAAAGAGCTCTCTCCATAGGCATCCATTGTTTATTGACTTGCTCCAAAGCATTTATCACACTCTTGATACAATCACTAGGGATGACTTGACCACAACCATTTCTAGTATCAAGGTCTAACATATCATCTTTGTAGCAAATGAGAGTCTTTTTGAAAATTGCAATGGAATGACTTGGAGAGGAACTAGGTGGACTAGGTGAAGCATAAGCTTGATAGGGCTGATTATAGGCAACATAAGATTGGTAGGGATCATGACAAGCTTGGATAAGTACTTGTTCATATTGAGAGGGAAAAGGCAAAGATGGGTATGTCTCCCCAAATTGTGTTAAGAAAAACAAAACATCAAAATTATCCATGAATAACTCATGATAAGTGTATAGAACAAGAAAAAAATTAAATTAGAGTACATGGACTGCTTAACCAGTAGATTTATGCTTGGAGTTGCCATTGATGTTTAGTGAAATTACCTCCAAAGGTTGGTATCTTGAGGAGAACACAAAAAATCCTCAAATTATTGGAACAAGAGTCCCATTGGGTATGCAAAAAACTATTTTCACTTGAAATCACACCCTTTGTAGAGATGTTTCAACTCTCCTTGTTCAAGTGGCACAATGGAAACACCCCAGGTCTATGGGTGACCCAAATTTGAGGTGATTCTCTAGATAAGGCTATCTCCCTTGATGTACCACTTAGAATTTGATCCTACTAATAGATTTTAGGGGTGAAAATGGAGAAGGATAACTAAAATAAAATCTAATATAGGAGAGGTGATACACCAAATAGATGGTCTACTCAAACCACTTATAATGCACTTGAAACCAAAGAGAATCCCACACATACATTTCATCCATCAAACGCTCTTCTTCTACATCAATGTTTCAAGTATGGGGTCTTAGAGAGAGTATAGGATAGGAGGACTTAGATAATAGGTCTTTTAGAAATACTAATGAATGAGCTGCTCACTATACCTACAATCTATATTAGACACTTCTTGACCTACAAAAGAGAGCTTTTAATTGACACAAGGCACTAAAAAGAATAACATGTGAAGGTAATCAAAATACACTTGCACAAGATCAACAACCATAACATGCACTTAGTGAAAAAACATGAATGAGGTAAAATAACATTATTCATTGATTCAAGGAAAAAATTTGGTAGGGCTTCACCATACCTAGGTGAAGAGATGAAATACAATGCCAAAAAGGCCAATATTTATGGCAATTATGAGAGGAGAGAGAGAAAGTGAAGCTCAAGAGTCACTATAACACTTGTCAAACAAGGAGGAGTTACAATAGTCATAGAATTTGGCATGAGATAGGTCCTCAAAGGATAGTAAGGACAAATGTCCCTTAACTCAGCCAACTCCTCCATATGTGGTGTAGATTCTCTTGTGTTTGCATAAGAAACTACCCTCATGATTTGCCTTCACAAAACTACCTCATCATTGCATAGGGTTAGGTTTGATGATTGATATAAAGGGGAGGGTTTCCAAAGATCCTCCACATGCATTGGATTAGCCCCTAATAATTCATATTCTTTTGGCCATGAGTAGTCATCTCAAATAGTTACAAGATGACCCCTTCTCATGCACCTCTCACACTTAGCACCCAAAACCTTTCTAATTATACAATCTCATCAATGCACAAGGAGGGATGACACATGTCAAGAGTGTCTATGGCATCAAGTTCATGAAACCATGCTCAAAAATCTTCCCAATTAGAGTTTTCACTATTTTCACTAAGTGTTCATTATCTGCCCATTAGATTGGTTGAGATGAACAAGATGGTAGGAACATTTGGGAGATTGGATGGTTTAATATATGAACATTAGGACTTAGAATAAGTCCTAATTTCTCTCCCAAATGTGTTTTTATCCTTTGAAACTCCTCCAAACCTGAAAAACACATAAATATATCAAAATAAGCTCTATTATACCCCATCCATACAAATGGGGTACAACTCAATTGCATAAGTCAAGTCCCTAGAGAGTCCTTTGAATCTAAAAATTGGTTTCATGGCCTTTCCACTGCATCTAGATGCTTTAATTGCCTTCTTTCCCAAATTGAGTCTTTAGGAGGGTTTGTAAGGGTTTTAGAGTAGTTTCAAGTCTTAGTCTTTGATCATAAAGATCCCATGTTGAATTTCTATCTAAAAGTCATTAAGGGATTCTTAGGGACCCTCCCTAACTCCCCATATCATATTGAGGTCCCATGCAAAGTGTTGGAGAAGTTCCAAGCATCTCAAAATGGCATTCATGTCTTTTTCCATGCATTCTATGAGGTCTAAGTTCATTTCAAGCCAAAAATAGCTTCTTGGAGATCTCCCCTACATAATAAAAGCTCAAGTGCCTCTATACACACCCCAAAAACATGTCTCCATCATTATAATATCTCCTTAAGATATAGAAATGAAAATACCTCCTACTTTGGCATTAGGCCTAAACCTTGTTCAATAGGTTTGTCTGCACTTTGACGGTTCAAACATATTTGTTGCCCTTCCGCACCTCTAAGATATATCCAAAACATCATATTTACCTCCATGAATATGATCCAAAGAATTATAATTCTTTTCAAAATCTGAAAATGGAAGAGACTCCCTATTTGGAGTTAGGCATGCACCTTGCCTAACTAGGTCTGCCTATAGGTCTTGTTGCATCAGGAACCCTAGTCAGCCTCAAAGATTCTAGATAAGTTTACCATGTTTATTGATGTGTATTACAACTTCATAAACCTTTTTTAAGTTCTCCTTGATTTTTGGCTCATGTTTCTACCTCAATAAGAAAATAGGGTCTATGCAAGGGGAAAAGTGCCCTCTATCTAAGACAAAACATGGGGCACTTCCATTGTTAGTATAAAAAACTATTATAGAGGGTTATTTAGGTCCCAAGGATGTTATATATCAAGGTTTATCTATTGAATCCAAGTTTAAGACCACTAACTCTCCATTTTCTAGGCAAACTTTTCCTAGGTACAATGTTTGCAGGGTGTTAAATGTTGACTGAGATAAAACCTCTTGTAGGTGCATACAGGGATTTTAGGACCTTGTTTATGATGTGTTCTTCCCTTCAAATGGTTTATGACACCACTAAAATGCTTATGGATGTGGTCATTCACTGCTTCACAAAGATGAGCTCCTATCTACTATATCAATGCATCTTGTACCAAATTGGGTTCCTATTTGTAGGTATGTATGTGCATGAATTAGTCCTTAGAAATATTGAATGAGCTTCCATTTAGGTTTCATATCACATCATCATGTGTAACTTTACTTTACCTTTCCTTGTTACCATGATCTTCAAGACTAAGCCTCCCAATCCTTGACTGTGAATGTGCTTACCTAGACTAAGACATATTATTGATCTTACCTGTAGATTAGTGAAATGAGACTTGAAAACATGTTCAGGAACTATCAAGAGTCCCCTAGATTCACCTTCCACTTTGTCTAATCAAAACTCCACCAACACAATTTCTTTTAGTACCAAGAAACTTTACTCTTAACTCACTACCTGCATTTCCATATATAGGGCTATAAATGGTATTAGGGCCTTTATGGAGTTATATAAGCTTGTAATGCATTGATAAGGGTGTATATAATCCTTTGGTATCCACTGTCATTAGTTTTAAACCCCTATCTCATCTTTAGTCTTACTTAATTGAGTTCTTTATGCTCATTATTGTCTCAGTCCTTCTCAATTAGTTGTAGGTGTTATTAGCTCTATATGCACTTGGTCATAATGTCAAAAAGTTCTTTGAAACCTACCTAAGGTTACAAAATATGTGTTGGACTTAGCTCATGCCTTGAAATTCCCTTCAAAACACCATCAAGATCTCCCAAGCTCACTATCTATCTATATGAGACAACTCCCTTTAGGACCATGTGGTAGATTGTAATTTGCCTAGTGTACGGACAAAGGATGAGCTTGGGAGTCAAAATAGGGCTTTATCCTTCTTAGAGGGTCATTAGAAAATGCAAAACTCATTTGGAGACATCGTGAATCATCTTAATGCATTGGAAAGGTCTCATTTTCAACCTAGTGGAGTAGGAGACACTTTTAGGTTCAAGCATGTAAACACTACTGAAGCTTTTTAGTGTGTTTGAGAGCACTTTTAGACCTTTAGAATACCTCTCTCCACTTGACATCACCCCTTCAAACTTGGTACATTCATTCTCCATTCCAAGAGATATAAGGCCAAACAATTAGGAGCATCAAAGGGATCTTGAGACTATGGTATATGTTACTCATAAAACCAATAGGTCCTCTATTTTGTCATTTTAGGGACGAAAGGACAAACTTAGATTTATTCCTTCGAAGTTGTTTCCACCTCTTGTTTTGTCAATCTATTACCTCATACAAGTATGTCATGCTATTCCACCATGTTATAGGAACACAAATGGGTTCACCTTATAATTCAAAGCTCCAAAATGGCCATTTTAACCTCTATCAAGACCATCTAAAGGTAGATGTCTAATACACTACAGTGAACAAGATGAAACCTTTATGAATGTGAATCTTATATACCTCCCTTAGGCATGTCAATGCATATTTGGAAATGTTTAGAAATTGGATTACCTTTTCATCTCCCATATGTCACCATGATGTCATCAGGGGCCTAAAGGTGACTTTTTGATTGTGTTATGTAGTCAGAGGCATAAAAGGAGCAAGAATATGAAAGGGTAAGGCTCTCAAACCACTTCAAATGCAATTGTTATCCCATCTAAAGGATAACCTCCATTAATAACACTTTGAAAACAACCTCAGAACACCTTAATCTATGTGGAACACACCTTTAGGGCACCTGTAGATGAAAAGAGCAGACAATGGCTAACCCAAACAAGCCTAAAAGATGATTATTGAGTTCTTGAGGTCTCCAAAATTGAGAAGATGATGGAAAAACCTATGAAGAGGTCCTGAGAAGCATATGAAACCATCAAACTTTTCAAAACAAAGCAAATAATTTTGAAACTATCTCAAACAGTGACCCCTCCTAGATGAAGAAGCATAAAAATTTGCCTAGTTTCTTAGTGATGGTTCATAAAGGAGGAACCATGAAACTAAAAAAATTTGCCATGGATTTGAAGCTAACTTATATTAATTTCAACTCCCAATATTATTTTTCCTAACTTCACCTGTACGGCTCACACCAAGCATGCAAAGTTGATCCTTCTTGGCTTGTGAAGGCAAGAAAGATAAAATAGAAGTAAAAAATAAAATTTTTGACCTTTTCTCATCACACCAAGTGTGAAAATAAATTTAGAGAGTTGAAGAGACACTATCCTATGTTTTTTGCCGAAGGTGGACTTCCCAAGTCCGTACAAGTGCCATTAACGACCTATTTTCAAGGAGAAATCACCTTTTTTTGCATGAAATTAATTTTTGAACTGAATATGACCACTTTATGACATATATTGACCTTATCCACATTGTAAACCAACTTTGTGACAAATATGCTTCCTTGAAAGTCTATACAAGTCATTAAATAGGCAAAAAATGTGACCAAAAGGCCTTTTTTGCACATGAGACATGGTAAAAGACCAATTTATGACTTAGGAAAAATTTAAAATATTTAAAAGACCACATTAGGAAATTTTAAAGATAATTTGGAACTTTGACCATATTTGACCAAGGTTGACTAGAGTTGACTTTGGTTGACTAGACTAGTACAAGGAAGCTAGGCTTAGACCAAGGCTAGAGTAGGGATGAGTGAAATGTTTAGACCAACATGAGACCTCTATAAGACATAAAGGAACCTTTTAAAAAGTTTCAATATGTAGGGGTTGACCTAATTTGACTAACAATCAAATTTGGTCAACAATCTCCTAATCAGGTTAGCGGATCCCCATATTGGTCATGCTCCCACTTAACAAATGTATCCCCAATTGAAAGTGTAGGTATGCTCTATCTTCTCTAACCCAGGATTGATTTATAGATAAGATGCATTTCTGATTGCATACATAACCTATTATCGTAAAGACAGAAGGGTTCATAAATTCATTTGATAGTTCAAAAAAATATAACCTAGACCAACCTCACAAAAGCTAAATCTTCTTTTGACTTAAAAATAGAGTGCCATGGCTTCATAAATAAACCAACACGTCCCATAAACTAAGGCCCATGTTGGAATATCTAGTGCCTATCCTCTTACAAAGAAATATTCATTAAGGTAAATAGAGATTTGATATTCCCCTGACATCATCCAGAGTTTTGAATTATATATTCTAAAGTTTTACAAGATAGCCCTGAAACCCATAAATCACTAGATAAGAGCAAGCCTTTTTATATCATCAATACTATTTTAAATTTCACCATGTTGGATATTCACCACCAGAGAGTCATCCACCACCTTCATGGATCATATTTCAGTGTTTCAAAGATTTATATTTGACATGCGTAAGAGTTGGCGAATAAAACTTTTCCCTCTATTGGTTGTTACAAAAGATTGAGGTGTTTATAAAGCTACTTTAAAATTCTTACTCCTAAGGTTTTGGTCCATAGTTTATATTCAAACTAGATCAATCCGTTTCTCGATCATAACTTTATGAAACAGGATTTCCTAGATCGTTCAAGGTTTGAAAATTGGCAAACATGTTGATTTGGTAGTCATCAAATGAGGATCATGGATCAAAACTTGGCATGACAACAATATCGTGGCCTGGTCAACCATGATACCCACTCCCAAGCTCAAAATGACAACTTAGGAAAGGTTTTCTAGGCATAACATAAGCAAACTGTAGAAACCAAACACTTGTGAATGTAGATTGCATAAACACCACATATAAAACATAGACAAAACAAATTTGAACACAAGCATAATATAGACACCATACACATGGGACTGTCATCACCCTAAACAACTCTTTACACAAACCAGGGGTAGATAGCCACTGAAATTGTAACTCTGCATAACTTTCATTTTTAAAACTTGATTATTTTTTTAATTTTAAATTAAGTAAAATATAAAAATTTAAATAATTTTTTTATGTTTTTTTTTTTTTTTTTGGTTCAAAAATTATACACATGAGATCATAGTCGCCCTAAACAATTCTTTACACAATCCAAAAATAATAACTGCTAAAATTATAACTTACATAACTTTCATTTTTAGAATTCAATTATTTTTTTAATTTAAATAAAATAAAATAAATAAAGTTAAATATTTTTCTAATGTTAAAGTTAATTATTTCTTTTTTCTTATCTCACTTATCTAATGAAAAAGAAAATAATTAAAAATTAAATTGTGAATAAAAAATTCAAATAAACAATATTTTATAAATAAATAAATATTTAATTTAAAAAAGAAATTGAAATATTTTAATAATAATAACAATAATAAAAATATAAAAAATTAAATAATTATTTCATTTTAATTTTAAGTTATTTGTGTAAAACTCTTTATTGGTTTTAATATTTAGTTTTACTGATACTTAATTTTTAATTAAAATATAAATAAATTAATAATAATTTAAATAGAATATAAAAAAATAAGTAATTTAAGTTGAAATTTTTGAATGTCAATTAATTTCTGGTTTATTATTTATTGATCTTAACTTTTATTTGCTGATGTTAACTTTTAATTAAAATATAAATAAATTAATAATAATTTTTTTAAAAAATAAAAAGAGGGTAAAAACTTTATTAATCAGAAAAAATTAGAGTACATCCCAGCAAAATCCCCTAAAACTCCAAAGACAAACACAACCAAAGTTATCAACGCCCCTCAAAACCCATCACTCTCCACTCCCATCATCATCTTCTCTAAAGATCCTCTCTAGCCTTTGACGCACCTCATCGGGCAACAACACCCACTCGTCCACCTTCATACCGTCCCTTCCATCCGAAGCCCATTTTGCCAAGCATTTAGCGGCCCCGTTCCACTCCCTCAAAACGTGCGTAAAAGCCATCGACTCCATTAGAGCACTTACCTATAATATCTATTGTACTATCAGGGATAGCTGCCAGCTCACATCCTCAGTCTTCTTTTCCAGTAGCATATTGATCAAAATTTGTGAATCGGCTTCGCAATGTACCTTACGCCATCCAAGCTCATAAGCCCTTCGCAAGGCATACAAAACAGCCAGCCCCTCCATCCTATTAACCGTCTGCTCCCCCTGGTAGGCCAAAAAAATGAATACCATCGATCCAGAGGAGTCTCGACCAACCCCTCCTATCCCAGTGGGGCCAGGATTGCCTCTAGAGGAGCCATCCGTGTTGATTTTTAAGAAGCCTTCGGGGGGTGGCATCCATTTTCCTTTCCTTTGAACCTTCTGCTTCCCTCCACGACCCCACTTAACATTTGCCGAGCCTGTTGAAATATCCTGCATGCCCAATCTCGCAGCCAACTCAGCATCCTCCTTCACCAAAGGCAAAATGATTTCGCTCTTTGCTACCACTGTCTCTTGGACCATGCCCATAATTCTGCCCCAAACCTACTGTAGCACCAACTTTTCTGCCTTAAAAATCCTCTGATTTCGCTCCAGCCAAACCTGCCATAACAGAAAGATTGGCCCTGCATACCACACTTCCTGCAAAAACTGAACACCAGAGGGTGGTCTGCCCAATCTTAACCAGAAATGACGAGTGAAGAGGCAGCTAAAAAATAAGTATGACGACTCCTCCTCTGCACCTAAACACAGGACACAATGCAAAGGCCCAGCAAAACCCCTCCTCTTAATATTCTCCCAAGTCAAGCACCAATTCCAGGCCAGCGTCTAGGAGAAACAATTACATTTTGGCCAAGAAAAGTTGCTCCAAACTCTCTTTCACCAAGAAACTTCCCCTCTTTCTTCCCATTGCTGCGCTACCATTTTCTGATAACCAGATGAAACCGTGTATTTCCCTTTGGGGTGAGGCGACTAGGCTAGCGTGTCACTCTCCCCAAGGGCGCAGCAATTGCGCCCCTCTAGTATATTCTTCAGCTCCGTGCATTCAGCTTCCATTCCATTAATCGGCCACTCCTTCGAAGCCTTCCATCTCGCCTCTGTCAACTGACCATTGTGGATGAGAAGCTTGTAATCACACACCCTATTCCACCCTACCTCACTGAATCTCTGCACTAAGTCAATCAGATGAGGGTACTGTGTAATCAAAGAGGGAAAGCCGTCCCATGAATCAAACCAAAATTATGCCTCTTTCCTAGCTCTGCAAATCCAGAAAAGGCCTTCTTTGATCAAAGTCGCTCTCTTCTTAAGAGTGGTCCAGATCATCGATCCAACTCCAGACAAGCTGTACCTGGGAATATCCTTCGTCGGGACCCCAAAAAAATACTTATGAGAAAGAATCCTGGCCCACACTCGATCCTGCTCCACACACCACCTCCAATACAGTTTAGTGGCCAGGGCCGTTCCAGCCAGCATAGACTATCGAAGTCCCAAACCTCCAAATCTTTTCGGGCTGCACACCACTTCCCATCTAATCAAACTCCACTTAGTCAAAGTCAAATTGCCTACCCAGAGAAATTGCCTAGCCAAGGAATCCAGTTCCTTGACAAAGCTCACTGGCGGCACCTGAAGCATGCACCTGTAGATAGGAAGTGCTTGCACCACTGACTGAATAAGTTGGACCCGACCAGCAAAGGACAACCACCTATTGGTCCAATGGTTCATCTTGGCTCTAAATTTGTCTATAATCCCCTGCCACGTTTCCTTCGCCTGTCTCCCAGTAGATATCGGGATCCCTAGATAAAGTACCGGGACGCTGCCAATCTGGAACCGAAGAATGTCCACCACTCTTCGCTGGATGGCCATAGGAGTGTTAAAAAAGAAAATGGAAGACTTGTTCTCATTGATTACCTGTCCCATGGCTGCCAGGTAATCATCCAATCCCCTGTGAATATTGACGGCCTCCCTCATATTGGCCATGCCTATTAGAGCCACATCGTCCACAAACTACAGGTGGGATAGAACCGGAAGTTCACCTCCCCATCTCCATCCCTGAATGACACCCTCAGTGGTATTCTTTCAGAACAATTGTCCCAACCCTTCCGCCATAAGCAGGAACAAGTATGGAGATAAGGGATCTCCTTGCCGTAATCCGCGCGTCGCACCAAAGAGATGGGAATGCTCCCCATTTACCAAGACTGAGAATGAGGTCGAGCTCACACAGCGCATTACCCACCTGATCCACTCCTCCTAAAACCCATAGGCTTCCAACATCTTCTGCAAAAAGGACCATCGAACCTTGTCATAAGCCTTGGACATGTCCAATTTCAGAAACAAATTAATAATAATTTAATTATAATATAAAAAATTAAATAATTTAAATTGATTATTACATGCCATTTAATTTAATTTCTTTCTAATTGATTATTGTATATCATTTAATTAAAATATAAAAATTAAATAGTTTAAGTTGAAACTCTTGCATGTCAATTAATTTTTAGTTTGTTATTTATTGATTTTAATTTTTAGTTTTACTAATGTTAATTTTTTATTAAAATATAAATAAATTAATAATAATTTAACTAAAATATAAATAATTAAATAATTTAAATTAGTTGCATGTCATTTAATTTTTGATTTGTTATTTATTGATTTTAACTTTTAGTTTTACAAATGTTAGTTTTTAATTAAAATGTAAATAATTTTAATAATAATCTAATTAGAATATAAAAAATTAAATAATTTAAATTAGTTGAATGTCATTTAATTTAATTTCTTTCTACTTGTTGTTGCATGCTAGTTAGAATATAAAAATTTAAATAATTTAAGTTGGTTGTTGGCTTTATTTATAGACTTCATTTAATTTTGAAGAGGTTAAGTAAAAAGGGAAGGTGAAGGGGAAGACAGCAGAGAAATGATCTAACTTTCTATGCGCCCAATAATTTTCTGTTTGTTGCAGAACAAGGAGAATTTTTCTTCCTTGTTCTGCAACAGATAGAAAAGCTTCGCTGCACATAAAAATTTTAGACGATAAATGATGTGGGCATTTTGTCTTCTATCCAAATTCAGATACGAATATATTTCCAAATCTAAGTTTTCCATTATTGTATTTCGTTCTATTGTTTCTCTCAAATGAAATATTTCCTATCAGTTGCAGCAGCAATGGGGCAAGCACATGTGCTTGTTAATATTTTGAACATAAAAGAGTACTGAATACTTTAAAAAAATTAAAAGTAGTTGAAGGTTTTGGGTTATTGTTGCTGTCAATTGGAAGAAATAATTGCTGTAGTATAAGGGTGTTTGTATTTCTGTATCTGTATGGTGTTTTTTGAATTTTAAAAATAATCATTGTATTTAGGAATTGTGGCCACATGCTGTATGGTCAGGGAACATAAAATGTCAGTTGGCGTTATCAATGTGGAAAGCATAAATTTATTTGTGTTTGTTTCAGGGTTTTGAAATTAGAGTGTTATTGGATCTTTGATTCAGTTCAGTTCTTGATTTCTCAATTGACGGGATCTTTCCTGTTAGTTCACAACATCATTGAGAGAAGTGCAGGGGTAATTTTGTTCATGTTCTCCTCTTTGAAATTTCAAAAAATAGTGTATCTAGGGCTTGTACCCACCTGTCGTAAGCTGAGGGAGTAACAGAGATTTCTGACTTTATTGGTAAATCTTGGGTGAGCTTTATAGGGTGCTGTTAAGGTGGCGTGTGGTAATCTTGTACCACATTCCTAAAGTTTTGTAGACACAGGTGATGCCTGAACGGACACCATGCTGAAGCCTCGCGAGATGTCTATCTTCTGTTAGAGTGTGCGGTAAAAGGGATTCAAACCTAGGTCATGCTCTTACTAGTGTCCCTGGTTGCCATTACTGCACAATGAATTCCTAAATTAACAAATTCCTTCACTGATCCTAGTTTCCTTTGAAGATTATAATTGAATCGACCATAGTTTTTGTTGATTGACTGTAATGGATGGAAAATAATTCAGGGAAATGTTCTAACCATCAACGAAAGTGGGTAGAGTGGGCTTTTGTGAATTCCTTCACTGATCCTAGTTTCTTAAGATTGTTTGGAGGAATAGTTTATAACACGCTGCTTATTAGAATTTGAGGGCTACCTGACATTTCTCGGTAGGTGTTGTTGAAATATTTCAAGGCTGTTCTGCAGCCAAATTAATCCATGGCTTTCCTTGCGGCAATCCATTTAAAGTCCTGTCCGGCATGATTGGGAGAGTCAATAGGCCAGCAGAGCGCTACGATCTCCATCTCCCCCACCTCCCTATTGATAGGTATAGGTCCCCCATTGTTGGTGTTACCAGTCGATCTACGGTGGGTCTGGCTTCACACCAGAATCTACAGAAGCTTCCACACCAAAATCTACAGAAGCTTCATCCATCTTTAAAAACAACTCTTAAAAGACCACACAACAACAACAACAATGGCCCGTGCTTTGGATCATCGTCCCTCATGATCTCATGATCAAAATGATGTCTTCGTAGGTAAATACCCTTAAAAACAAAATGAATTGGTTAAACACTGAACGTGTTGTTTTTTAATTGAATAGGTGTCTAAAATTCGCCAGCACAGCTTTCTATAATCTTCTACCAAAAAATATTTCAGGTGATAATCATATATCAAAGGGCACACCTTTTGTACAATAAACATGGATTGACATGGTTTAGGCACATTGTAAATGGCTGTGTAATTTGTAGATTGGAAATATATTTGATTGATCATTTTTTAGCACCAAAGGTGAAAGAGTATGTCATGAGAGCTGATTTGATTTTGGTGGGGTTTTATGTCTGATGTCGGCTCGAATCAATACTGCAATGACGCTGATGTGGAGACAAGACAATGAAATTCCAAAATCTATCTTTTAGTTTCTTTTCATCCATGTTGCCAATATATTGATACCTAGAGAGAAATCACATCATGTTTAAGAACATATGAAAACACCATACACAAACCTTTAGAAGAAAAGGAAACCACAATTAAATTTTATCTTCATAAGCATCTTATTTATCCCTCTTACGGAAAAAAAAAAAAAAAAAACACTATTGTAAAAACAATGTTTTTGAAGTATTTTCAAAATGAATAACTTGATTTTGTTGTTTAACACTTCCTGCAGAGAAGGTGAGAAGGTGGAACAGGGTCAACCATCATGAGTTTGAAGTGAGGTTTGACTACCAATTTAAACTCTTTCATTTTAAATAACATTGCATTACTTAAATAAAACATTAACAAATCCACACAAAAAATAAAAGAGTTATTAACTTTAATAATAGAAGCCTCTAAATGGTCCATAGTTATCTACGTCTCTTTGAGTGCATTACCTTAAATGCATTTTCATTGCTTCTCACCATCATCACCCAATTCACTTTGAAATAATTCACCACTTTCATGCTCTATAAGAATCTATTTGGATGTCAAAATAAGTTTTTGTAAAGTAGTTGTGGGTGCAAACTAATCGAGATCTTAATTACCATGCAATGCTTTATTTTGTGATGGCCTACATTATTCATGGAAAGAGATAGCATCTTTACCCAATAACTATGTGGTAGATTGTATTTGTGTAGGACCTATTGGGATTGTGTGGATGTAATGCAATTGTTGGATTTACATGACTTGCATCCAGTAGAAAGGTATACAAAACTTCCAAGGTGGCAAGTTCTTTTATTAAACAAAGATTGTCGAGGATAACATGATGTTGATTTGATTGTGATAAGGCTCAATGTTCAATATGCGAATCAAGTCAACATTACATTGCCAATGATATGGAGACAGGACAATGAAGTTCCAAATTATGTATGGTAACTTATGTTTGTCTATGCTACCAATATATTGACAACTAAAGAAATTATGACAAGGCCATATGGAACTTACAAGTGGTAAAAGATTTCAATGTGAGTTGGACAGTGATGACGAGGGGCAATGACATCATATTTCATGTGATATCATACATTAGAGGGCCCATATCATATATATTTCACAATGACACTAATGTAGGGGTAATACATTGAGGTTATGGAGTTTATCTTATTATTATTTTTGGAGTTCATTCATGCCACATGGATGGATACAAGGGTATCATTTGTGATACAATGTGAATGCCATGGTAGAGGAGTCACTGGTTTTGAGAAAAGATGGTCAATTGACAAGGTCGCAAGGAGGATTGGTAGGTTTAATTCTCAAGCGTTAAGGGGTGACCACATTGTACACTTAAAAGGAGAAATTACTCTATAAATGAAAAGTTCACTTACCCAAATATAGACACACACACACACACACACACACACACACACACACACACACAGAGATAATGAAATTAAGAAAAAAATATTGGGACTATAGAAAGAAAGAAGGTGAACCATCCATCTTTCTCTTGAAAATCATAATGGCCCCACATAAATAAGTTAAACCACAAATGCCACACCATAAACATATATTGAGTTGATTGCACAACACCTATTGAGTTACCTACCCTTACACATATCTCAATCTACGATGGGCATCAGATGTCCCAGACAGCCTAGCCTCTGCAGAGACCGCCAATGACCATAATGGTTTAAGTCCTGAATATAAATTAACTACAAAGGTTCCATGTTCCTTTCAATCAATGGTAACCTAGCCCAATAGGGGACCAAGAAATTATCCCTAAAGCCTATGGGACTCGAAGGCTCAGTATGCATCCACATGGTAACATCTCATGCATTCAGATCCCAAAGTAAGTAATATATAGTCCAATCAAATAAGAGGCCCAAATTCAAAAAAATCATGCCATGTGGAAAAGTGCAGACAGAGAAGGCTATAAACAAGTCATGATGCTACCAAGTGGAAACATCTTGGGGACCTACTTGGGATGTTACAAGGGCTCACCACTATAGATACCTCTGAGGGCCCATGATGCTACATTAACTTCTTTCCCATCCAGTTGTGGGTGCCTTCATGATTCACAATGGATGGAATTCTATTGTGGGAAGCGTGGTTCTAGGAGTTTCACTGATGACATGGCCTATGTACGCCAATTAGAATTCCATTCTATGTAGTTTTAAAATTTTGTTGGTGTAGGATGAGGCCCCATTACTTTATTAAATGATGGTGCCTCCTCCCCTCTTAATAAATTAACCTCTTCCCCATGCGAGGAAACATGTCACAACAAAAGCACTTCTTCCTATTTGATAGAAAATGTTAGATCAACGTAATTTTCTCCATTGATTCCATGTAGATAGGACACATCACCAAATCTTTCCTCCCCCACAAGGGGCAAATGCATCACGCTCACAAATATATCTTTTTCCATAGATGGAAAAGGTGGGCCTTTAACAAATATTTCCTATCTCATGTTACACTCCCCAGACATGAAAGATCTACAACTTTTGCTTCCTCATAGTTTCTATAGATACACATCATGTCTTTAGCTTCCTCACATGTTAAGTTCCCAGGGTATGGAAGTCTATCGTGTTTGCTTCCTCATATGTTATGCTCAAGGGGAATGATATCTTAAATAGAAATAGAAGGGACAAATCGTTCCTTCCCTCATCTTATTCTGAGATGATAAGATATTACATCTGCTTGACACATTTCACTCAAAAGCCCTAAAGCCTAGGGAAAAACATTCTGTGCATATCTTGAGACCATATCATTCCATTTATTCTCCTTCCCCACATTATCAATTGAATGAGATATTTTTTATCAACTCACCTAAAATCTTGAGAGTGAGAGGGTAACCCGAATTGATGAACACCAACTACAGAGATGCTTGTAGTTTCATGACAAGATAACTATAACAATAAAAAAGGAAAAAATGCGATCATCATCATGCTTGGTGTGTGGTTTTCCTTGGTTGTTTCATCTAATTTCCCATTTTAATATTTAATATAATTGGCTATCTTGATGCAAAAAAGGATCTGGTTGTGAACAATGATGTGTTGAGCTACGTGTTGCCACCCAGAGAGATTGGAAAAGGTTTGAGAAACAACCATGAGGATTACATCATAACCAAGTCTTCAAGGGACCATTATATGGATAGGGATCAGGAAGAGGAGGATGAGATTGAAATTTCTCCCATGTGTAAGAGGCACACAAGAGAGCTTAAATAACCTTAAAAATTGTGCCTTTATGGAGTGCTTGAGGTCCATTGGTTTTATATGATTTGTATCCTCAATCTTTAAATGTGATTCATCGTTAGTCTTTTGCACTAGGTACTAGGTTGTCTCACTAAACCATATCATATTACACAATCCCTTCTGTCGTTACTTGGACCTTTGGGCCAAATGTGAGTTAAGAGTTTGTTAAATGGAATTTGACAAAGTTTTTATATATATAATAAAGTGATCCCAAAAAGAGTGTCACAATGGGCACATCTCCCAAGAGAAAATGTGCAAATGAGCTTTGTAATAATTATATATATAAACTTATGGCACAAACCTATCAATAGGATTTTATATTTTTTATGCTATGTTTTTCAATTGCATTTTTAAATGGGAGGCTATATAAAAACTAAGAAGAAAATATTGTTAAAAATCATTATGCATAAGTAAAAGATGTGAATAAAGGGATCTTAGATCATTCATCATCGTAATATTTAAAACACACTTTTGCCATGCTTAAGTTAAATATGCTCCTATAAATATTCTTAATTAATATTGTAAACTTCTATCAAGATAAATGTATAGTCAATGTGGGTATTAAAGGGAATCTATTAATTCCCAGTTTATAGAGCTTTTCCACATGCCAATCATTTTTCTTTTATTTTTTCAAATACTGTTAAAAAATCATAAATGAATGTACTAATACTACAAGCCAATGTTTCATTTTAGATTAAGTGATGATGATTGTTTTAAAAGATAAAGGAAATCTCTCTGACCAAATGTTGTTGCAATGAAATAATAAGAAAAGAAAGATATTACCATATTAATTATTAAAATGAAGTATAGTAAAATTATGTAAAAGATAAATGTTTTAATTTTAATTTTCACAAAAAAAATTATAAATTAAACACAGAAGTTTTAAGTTTAATCTGCATAGAATAAATTATAAATTAAATACGTTAAAAAATATATGAAAATATTAAATATTTTAATGAAACACAATAAAATTATGTAAAACATAGATTGCTTGTAGGCTAGGGTTCTTAGTTAGATTAATGACTTTTGTTGAATAAAATGAATGGTAACAAGTGGGAAGGATTAGTTCCTTCAGAAATGTGTAATTATTTTAATTATAATCTATGCAACATAACTAGCAAATGGGGTCTAAGATATTTGAAGATAGTGTTTAAATATTTAGAACTATTATTGTATTCTAAATTAAGTGATAAAGATAAGGAAATAATTCAAAATGAAACATAGAATAAAATGAAATGAATTATTAAAAATATGTAATCAATTCTATATTTTATGTAATTAGAAATAAGTTTTGCTTGGTCAAGATTGAAACAAATAATAAAAATGTAAAAGATGTTGAAAAGCTAATAAAATTTGACGATCTCTCAAGCTTATATATCCTTGTGTCAGACTCTTTCAGGTATTCTAACATAGTTTCATGAAATTTCTAGTTATAATTTAATGTTTTGGAAGTTGATAAATTTAGTTCTCTATTCATTAAGATGATGGTGAAGGTAAAAAAGGGGTTTACATATATATATATATATATATAGTATCAGTTTTTTTTTAAATTTTTATCTATAGTTATGTGTGGCATTGTGCCATAAAGACATTAATAAAAGGGTGGTAACCATAAACTTCAAAATTATTTTATAATATTTAGAATGAAATTGTATATTACAAAAGGGTTTTAATTATTGTATCCATCGATCAACAACCAGTTGTTAGATACCAAATATTGAGAGTGGATCAAATTTAGTTAATATTTTTTCTATGGCACAACAAAGCATTAAATTTTATTATTCAATGGAATAATGAAAGATTTTTTTTTTATAACCATACATCGATAAGGCTTTTGGGAAAAAAATAGTTATACCTTGATACAACTCTTAGATATTTTGAGTTCAAACATTAATATTTAATAGTTTGAAAAAATACAAATGGTATAATTTATTTAATTTAATAAAATATTGAAATGTATTAGGCATGTCTTGCAAAGTGACTCTAACTCCCAATGATGTGGATATGATATGCCAATAGTTTGCACTCTTAGATGGATGGAGAAAATTAAATTTATTTTTAGTTTGATGATATTGAATTTGAATTCAAAATGAAGTATAAAAAATTAGATGTACATAGGTGTATGAAATCTAGGTACAAATTTATAAAACACTAGGGAACGAGTGCTGAGTTACGGCTTCAGTGCCTTTCACATGCAATTGAAAGTAAGATGACAAGGCATATGTTTTGATGTCTTTAGGATGTATTATGTTGTGAGTCAAGTTAGGACATATTACTATGGTCAAGAGTAATATTATTGCTTATTGTAATTAGTTTGACACTAAATTGTATCCGTATTTTATGGTGAATGTTGGAAATTATTTTGAAGATAAAGGTCACATGCAAATTATACACTTATGATAAGTCAAGTGTGTTTAACAAGAACTGATAAAGAGAGGAGAAATTGTGAGCAAATTTATCTCTAATCATGTTGTTGATCTTTATAAAATGTGTCTCTATAGAGGGGTTGATTTCATGATGGCTCCATGGGTGGAGACTGCAAATAAATTAAGAGCATGTGGTTGTTAGAAATTTTCCAT
Organism: Torreya grandis; assembly: GCA_037957365.1. Taxonomy (NCBI): domain Eukaryota; kingdom Viridiplantae; phylum Streptophyta; class Pinopsida; order Cupressales; family Taxaceae; genus Torreya; species Torreya grandis. The sequence continues at coordinate 793,737 of JARHVA010001490.1, read as the reverse complement.
CTTTATTACTGAATTTATTCATTATCATTATTGAATCACAGGGTCAACTATAGAAATACTTATATTTGAATTAGACTATTTTCTATATAATATGATATGAAATATTGTATAGTTTGATAAAGTGACATTTTAAAATTTACTAAAGAGATATTTTTATTGATTTTATTTGCCATCTAGGTTTATAACAACTGTGAAATAGATTCATACTACACAAATGAAAAGTTAATATTGGTAGTTTATGATATATTATTTTGATAGTGTCTCAAACTATAGACAAATAACACAGTGATAGGGAATTGATAGTAAGCTATTAGATTGTCAGCATCATATGAAATCAAAGCCCATTTTAGTTGCCACCTATTGCAATATGATTTGTGATTTGGACAGTTGTATGATGTAAAAAAACCTTTAAAATTCCCTGTTCCAAGTCTGTAGACTTAGGCAAATCTAGAATAATAAGAAATTAAAAACCCATTTCATTGGATAGATTAAAATTGTTTTAATCGCTAGTTACCTTCAACTCAGAAATTAATAAAATAATGAAAAATTCCATTGGGACATTGTAAAACTATTTCAATTTTTCTAGGGAAGGAAACACCATTCATTGGACATATTTCCCAATGCTAATTAATAGCCTGCGACAAAAATAATAGTACTTGAAGGGCAAGTACTAATAAACTAGAGACACAAATAGAGAGGGAAGGGAAGAGAAAAATCATACATTTTCCTACTTTTTTTAATAAAGATAGAACTTAGTATTCATTCATATCAATTTAATATTCGATAGGTAGGTCATTAAAAAATGATTTTAAACTATTTGTATTTCAAGGGGAGGTATGGAGAATGGAAAGTGCTTTGGAATCTACAAGGAACATAAAAATGATCTATCAATTAATGAATTACATTCATTGTGTTTTTCCATTTATAATAAAGACATTATGCAAAAATAATATGCTTTGTGTTTTATTTTTTATTTTAGTTTTCACATAACAAAATATTTATTTTTCTTATTTTGCAAAAAAAATAAAGGTTTATCATGATTAATATCTCTACACACATAGATTAAAGATTAGACATGTAAATATTTTTAGTGGGTTAAGGTATGCATTTTTGTAAACAAAATTATGTTGAATGTCATTTTTGTTTAATTTAAAATCATTGGAAAGTTGTAAAATGAAAATATTTATATAATAACTAGAAATCATTTTGAGGTTTTTGGTTATCATCTTTTGAACTAATAATTAGGGAAAATAGTATACAAATAATCATGTGTTATAAATATTACTATTGAAGATAAAATTTTGATAAATAAAATATTCTCATTGTTTTCATAGAAATTAATTGATTCAAGCTTAACCTATCTCATGTTTGTTGTAGCCTATTCATGGCATATGAAATTTGATTTACTACATTAAATAATATATAAAATATTCTCATTTCTTCATAGAAATAAATAAATCAAATCTTAACCCATCTCATAGTTGTTTTACACCCTCTACATGGCTTATGAATGTCGATTTATTACATTAAATAATATAAGTTAATGTTTTACTATGTGAAAGCAACAAATAACAATCAATTTTACATAAAATTTTAACCAATATAAAATTATGATAAATGTCATAAAGAAATCCTAATGATATGTTGTATTTGTGTATATAACACATCATTTTCATGGAACCATACATTTCAGGCCTTATAATGTGGCCATAAAAATGTGCACCTTACATCAAGAGTTGAGCAACACAATTGTATTTATGTTCCAACCTGAAAAGGAGACTACCAATTGAGTACAAAATATAAGGTCATTCCTATAAGTAAAATTATTTGTCATGTTTTAAAGATAATTATTCTAAAATTCATTGGTTTTCATTTCAAAAATATTTATAAATACATAGATTCTAAATCTCATTCCAGTAGAAGTATAATTTGGAAAGATAAGTTATGATTATTTTTTTGATATCCAATATATATAATAATTTAATTCTATTTTAAAACTCAATAAATAATAAAATTAAAACTGGAAAAAAGTTTGTAGCACATATTAAATACATTCATAATTGTAATAAAGAAATTTATATTTTGAATAATAAATCATGTCCACTTTTCACATAATAAATGCCATATAAATTAAATTATTGTATTCTCTCTCTCTCTCTCTCTCTCTCTCTCTCTCTCTCTCTCTCTCTCTCTCTCTCTCTCTCTCTCTCTCTCTCTCTCTCTCTCTCTCTCTCTCTCTCTCTCTCTCTCTCTCTCTTGTGCACGCGCGCGTGCACACACACACACAAACATTCTATTAAATGAGTAAATGTTCTAAATTTTTTTATTAGTAAATGTGAAGATTTTTTAAGGGAATCCATCTTAAAAAAGAGGAGAAAAGGATATAAAAAATTTACCTTAGTAAAACTCCTATACCAATGGAAAATAATCAATCCTGAACTAGAAACTGATAGACTAGGCCATGCATGGAAGATAAAACAATAAGTTTTCCTAATACAACCAAAGACCAATAAGCATAGCACGTGAATGGCTGAAAAACAACAAACACAATAACCTTTTGAACCTCCAATATTATTTTCCTATCACGATCGGAGGGTCATATTCATTGGTTATGATCCATTTTTCACATCCCCTTTTTATTGCTGCTAACAATCATCCAATCACCACCTCCCTCCACCTCATTATATATAGCAGTGGATACTTCTAAGACATGGGATGGTTGGATGTTCTTTAATGGAATTATAGACGCTAAGTAACCACACCAATGGTTCTAGATGTCACAACACACCTTTTCAACCCCCTTGGACCCCTATGGGTTAGAACATTTCTTAACCCCCTCAAAAATCCATTAAACCCTTACCCACATTTAGCTAAATTAATTAATTAATTAAGCTAAGAAAATTATATTCACACCTTACCCTAACTAAGCCCATGGCTAACTTATTGACACCTTACCTTAAGACCATTTCCTACCCTATCATTTAAGTCCTAATCTCCTAGACTATTTCTACTCACATGACCATACTTCCTTAAATGAACTCAAACCATTTCTAATGGTCTTAATTGATAGAAATAAGTACAAAACATTATTTTTGGCACGTTTAACCTATTCTAACTTGACCAACACCGATCACCCCTCGACTAACACTGATTGACCAGGATCGACATTAGTTACTTAAATATTGTCCATGACTTTTACTTAGGAGGTTGAATCATTTGGATCAAGAACTAGACTCTTGTGTGAACAAGAGTTATCTAGTGAACCAAAAAACTAGTCTAGAGACCAAGAAGTCATTCATCACCTCAAGATTGAGGATTAAAGCACCGTTACTCTGCCCATTTTGTTCCAGGCTTCCAACTAGCTCTCATTCAACTTTAAGTCATCTTCAAGCCAACAAATCCACAACATCTAAGCATTCTGTGCTTTTCATAAGATTCAATATTTTATTTTAGTTGTTTATTGTTTTCACCCCTTCTAATCTCTCCCCACACTCTCTTTTGTGTTGGAGTTCTACAACTTCAACACCCATTTTTCACCAAATTCCTATCAACCATTCACAACCTCTTGAGTGTTAATCCTTCATGTTTGATATCCCTGAGTCCTCATTCTACCTTTACGAATTTAAACCAACCTTAGAATAGCCCACAAACCCATTACAACTAGCCCAAAAACCATTTCCCCCCTAAAGCCAAAACTATGACAATACATAATGATCAACATTAGTCATCCTTGAATGGTATCAGTTACCTAGTAACTGGCATCAGTCTCTATGTAATTGAATTTTCTAAAAATAACAAGTCAAAATCACCTATCAATCTCAACCAAAAACATTGTTTCTCAACCCCTATCACAACACAGTATCAAAAAGAACAATCTGAACCACACTTTAGAACTTTAGCATTTATTTTGCATAAGTTAATGTCATTTTTTGAATAAATCATTTTCTTGAAAAGTATTTTATTATAATGTATTAAATTAATTTTCATTCCTTTATGCAATCACTTCTTATCAGTATTCGTCAGAACTTAATTTGTTAAAATGAGTGGATTGACAACCTTAGAGGGGAGTCTTGTACTTCTTGGATTTATCACTTGCTAGGAAATCCACCCTTAAACCTTACTAATCAATCCTATTTTTAGTTTTATTATTATTTTAGTTCATTCCTCTCTAGCCAAAGAGGATTACTTCACATCTTCTAGATCACATAATGCTCAATCACATCCAAGTTCATCTAAACCTTCTCCCCTTTTTAGTTTCACTTGTTTTCAAAAATAAAATAAAATGATCTAAAAATATAGTGAAACATTATGGCATGCCCAGTGGGACCCTAGAGTTTTCTTGGGTTTATATTTATTTTTAGGACATTCTAGTCACATTAGTGAAAGAATCATTCATTGCACTTATTTGTTTCTAAAACTAAAATTTTATTTTCCTTCATTTTTAAATAAAAAATTGTGACTTTCAATTTCTTCATTTCAAAGTAAAAAATAAGTACTTGTTTTCTTTACTTTCTTGAAATAAAAAATCAAAATAATTTATTTTCCTCTATTTAAAAAAAGTGAAAAGGCATTCATCTTAGGATAGGACATGCATTCTCATCCTGTACTTAGGTGCAATCTAATTATTTTGTACTTTGGGTTTTAAATCAACCTTCATCCATTGATTGCTTTCATGATTAAGTCACATAGCTTAATTAATCAGTAAATCAATCATAGTAATCATTTATATTCACACACACACACTAATCCACTTACACAATCAATTCATCAAACATTGACATAATGGAATTGACTGAGATTTCATCACCTTACGACAACCTTCATCCTGGCTATACTACTTAGACTTCACCACCAAGGGGAGAACCAACTTAGTACACTACCCAAGTATAAACTCTGGATATCAAGTATATATTGGCAAAGTACTTGACACCCTTATGTTGTGATGTGTGATGTGAGGGGTTAGGCTCCAATACCAAGTCATGTACCAATTCCAATATATAGATCTTTTGAGCCTATCAAACCTAAAACCATACATAGATTACCTCTTCTAGTACCCATTTCAAAATCCAAGTAAAGTCTCACAAATTTTAAACTTAAGGCAAAATCCCAAAGCGAGATAAAAAGAACTCTTAGGATTTAATGTACTTTTAGTGTGTGTGATCTTGTAGACTTTTTTCTTCTTTGTTATCTTTTTGAGTTAGTGAGTTTGTTTCCATCAAATTCTAAAACTTCCACCACTTTATCACATAGTCTTGACATGGCATCAAGATAGAGGCCAAGCTAACCAAAAACAACCTCACCACCAACCTTCTTCCTCTTCTTCATCCATGGAACACACTCCAGATGTGGAGAGCTCTCCTGATCATTTTAGGAGTCTTGATATTCCTTGGTCTTTTTCTTGAGGGGACATGGACTTCAAAAACCTGCTTAACAACAACCCATTTTCCCTCTAACATTACCTTACCTCAATTTTTAATTGTTACCCTCCTTTTGTTCCTTATATTGAACCACATTACAACATGCATACTTACCTTATGGGTGAGATGTTGGTTGTCACCATCTCTACTACCCAATCCATGGTAACTCAAGCTTCATCTTCTACAAGCAACCCATCTATTAGTGTTTCCCAAAACCAAGCTTCTTTTACACCACCAAAAAATACCCAATCACCGTAAACTTCCACCAACCCTTCAAATAGAGGGACAAACCAACCAATGATAACTCAAACACCACTTAGCATTTGGATGCCATCCACTAGTATGGTTTCCTTACCTCTTTCCAACCAAAACCCAATATCATCTACACCAATTAAAAACTTAGTTGTTTCCATACCATCCACTCTCCCACCCATAAGTACAAGGGTAACTACACACCTTCAAAAAACCAACCCAATCATGCCCATGTCTCAATAAATACCCACTGCACCTAATCGAGGCTATATCCCAAATCCATAAGGATATATGCCTCCCATATCATCCCAATCTTTCATGGATAACTATCAATATGTGGCATCCACCCACAACATGTAATATAATGCACCCTCAGAACCCCAAAAACACATACCCTACAACCATATGGGTGCACCAAAAACTAACCTCATCAAAATGTTAATGGATAAAATGATAACTTTAGACATCTATTTTTAGAGCTCATAATCTTCTATACTATGATCAAATTTGTAATGAACCCATTCACCATTCTTTACCAATCCATCCTTACCCCACTCAATAGAAACTTCCCAAATTTTCCAAATTCCAAAGTAAGGAGGATCCCCAAAAACATTTAAGAGCATTTAGGCATGTGTGATATCTCATTGCATACAATGTTTCTCATTTACTTTGGACCTTTCCCATGTCTTTAATATGACCCACATTGGATTGATATAGTGTCATCACTAGGCACTCCCTCTTTTCCTATGCTCAAATTGCACAAACTTTTTTGGATCACTTCTCCATAAACATCTCCAAGAATGTGTCCATAACTGACTTATATTCTATTTCCAATTTGAGAATGAATACATTACCGATTTTATTTCTCTATAGAGGGGGTTAATCAACCAACTCTTCTTCTTGCTACCCCAACTAGAATTAATTAAACTTTTCTCTTAGGCATGTGCTAAACACATTTCATCTACCCTAAATTTTTTAACATTATATACCTTTTATGAAGTCCTTACCATGGCTAAGAAATTCAAAATTTGACAATTGATGAAGGAAAACTTAAGCTTAGGAATAATAATGCTAGCTTCAAATCTGTTGAAGCTTCCTCTAAACCTTCAAACCACCCCAAATCCAAAAGATAAACCAATGTTGTTTTCCTTAAAATGACTCGTCCTCTAGTGTTAAACCAATCCAACCCATCCACATCTTCAAACCAAAATCCAAAATCCCAAAATTGGTTTGTTCAAAAATAATATACTCTGCTAGGGGAGTCTTATGCTTTGGTTTTGGATAAATTATTAAAATCATCCATAGTCCAACTTCCACCAATTAAACCCCATAAAAAATTGATTCATCCCATCCTAGACCAAGTTGGTTTAAGGAGAACGATATCTAAAATTATCATCACATCATTGGACATAATGTTGGTAGATGTAAAAAATTTAAAAACATAGTTCAAGACTTGATTCATAAGGGTGAACTTGTAATGGATAACCCAAACACACCTCCAAATCAAGATCTTGACATCTTCCATCAACCATTTCCAAACCACCCACCTTATTCAAATAGTGAGCATGCAAATGCAACAATGTCCCATAAACATGAATTTCATATCATAAACATTATCTTTAATGAGCTTTCGATTGAAAAACCCATTACTCAAAACACCTCACCTAATCCACTTCCTTCCATGATGGAATCACCCATCCTTACTTTGGAAAGCATAACTAAGGAAGAAACCACCTCATCTACTCCACTTCCTTCCATGGTGGAATCACCCATCCTTCCTTTGGAAAGCATAACTAAGGAAGAAACCACCTTATCTACTCTACTTTCTCCCATAGTGGAATTACACATCCTTCCTTTGGAAAGCATAAACAAGGAAGAAACCACTTCACCTACTCCACTTTATTCCATATTGGAATCACCCATCCTTCCTTTGGAAAACATAAATAAGAAATAAACCACTTCACCTACTCCACTTTATTCCATATTGGAATCACCCATCCTTCCTTTGGAAAGCATAACTAAGGAAGAGATTATATCACCTACTCCACTTCCTTCCATAGTGGAATCACCCACTATTTCCTTAGAAATCTTTCCAAAAGAAGAGGAAACCATGACCATCCCACTTCCTCAACCACTTAGTCTCCCCTTGTAAATCCCCACTAAGGAGACCAAGTCCACCTGTAAACCAATTTCAAGGTTGGTTCCAAATCTTGAATTCTTATCACAACTAAACCTTGACTAAGCTATGTTTTGGCACCATCTTGGACTTCCCTACCCTACAAATAAGGAGTCAATAAAACCATCAACTGTGCAACCTTAAACCTCAAAATATTTAAGCAACACTACCTCAACCAAGCCAACAAAATCATCCACATCTCAAACTTTAAACAAACTAACCAAACAAACTCCATTAAAGACAAATAAAGCAAACAAAACTACCTCACTCAAACCTATCAAAAACTTGGGTGTCCTTCCAACTCAAAATCTTACTCATACACCCTTAAAATTAGATTTGAGACCACAAACCCCACCTAAATGTTCAAAATACTAACCAAGGATGAAGATCAAACCACTTAGGACTCAAATGCCTAAAACCATTTCACCTCCTATTTAAATTTCACCCTCCATCTTAGGGCCATACCCCTTATCCATTTTAGGACCTCACCCTTCCACCTTGTTAAAAAAGACAAGCCCTCTAATAAAGAGACCACAAACTCAACCTCCTAGTCTTACCACACCTCCACCCATACATGCCGAAATTTCAAACCCAAAACCATGAACCGAAATCATTGCACAAATATCAACTAAAGCTCCACTCATAAAACCTATCCCTAAAAAGGTACCAACCCCAACAATTAAAATAAAGACTTCCACCCTATTAACAACACTAAAAGAATCTTATTGTACTATCTTAAAAAGGTTGTTACAAATTTCCTACATAACCCTACCTCCCATCAAACCATTCAAACCTCTTAGACCAAAACTGGCTTGGATAACATAATCTGTGCATACCATAAGACACTTGGACATGACACTGAGAACTATAAAGCTCTTCAAGACATAATCCAAAAATTATGTGAAAAAAATGATATTTTGACAAAGGAGACTCCTATTAACTCACCTCCAAGTCAAAATATAAAAACTACCACCTCACATAAACCTACCTCCAATCTCTCATCAAAGAGTAAGGATGAACCAAAACAACGTACCAACCTACACATTCCAAATTGACACCATCCATGTAGTCACTTGGTCATAAATTCAAAAGGATAAAGGTAAATCCAAAGTATACATCCCTTAGAAATATCCTTATTCTACATAATCACCCTAATCACCTTCTCTAAAACCCAATATTTCTATCTTGAGTACACCTCAATCCATTTGGACTGATACATAGGTTAGTTATTAAACAACTTCACCAAACCCCAATGAAGATGACCTTATATATATTGATCTAAACCTCACTTTAACATTGTCAAGCTATGATGGAGGCTTTACAATCAATTAAGGTTTAACCTAAAGATCCTCAACCTTTATCATCTCTTGTTGGATCCCTCTAAGTATCTACCCTTGTCACATTTTAGGATTTTGAGATACCTCCTATCCACCCAGATAATCAAGATCTTCCCCTCTTAATCATAACCCACATCAATAAAACCTAGATCAAAAGGGTTATGATTGATGGGGAGATAGCATCAATATCATCTCATCCTATGCCTATGATCAACTTAAACTTCCAGAGAACATCATATCTAAAACCACTACCATGCTACGATCTTTTAATGACATAATGGTAATCACCTTGGGAATAATTATCCTTCACATATGTTTAGGCACTTGAACTCTCCTTGATCTCTTCTACATTTTATAAGGGGAGTTTTAATACAATGTATTGCTTAGATTCCCTTGGATTTGAACCATGGGTTGTGTACCATCAACCTTGCATAGATGCCTGAGATTTAAACATGAGGGTCAATTTCACATCATCCCAACTAACCCAGGTCCACTTAAGTCATGCAACATGACTTATAACCCAAATGATGTCCTCATTCCATTAATGGATGTACCCCCTTCAACCTCCATCAACAAAGCTTTTACAAGCTCAACCATAACCCTCTTACCAAATCCCTACAAAAGACCCCTTAGAATCCATGTACTAATGCCTTTCACTTGGAAAATACCTAATATTGACTCTGGATGCCCTTTTTAATCCTTAATAGTATGGAAATATTGATATACATCCTCAATATGATGATAAAATTGGAATTGTTATCCATTTTGGTCCTCCTAATTGATAAACCAACTTTATTAATGGGAGACTAAATCAACCACCTTCAGCTTCTAACACCTCACCTTCTGTCAAACCATTCACCTCTTATTTTTCATTCTTAGATAAACTAGACTTCAACCAAACATACCTTCATTAGTGTGCTTGGAAAATATTTGGTTTAGTCCATTATGATCATGGATAAAATGAGATTATCTCATGTAAAACTCAATATCCTTAGGAGTGACATGGCCTTGGATTTATCCAACTAGAGGAACCAATTGACCCACCTTTCATCACAATTATTGAGGAAGTAACCCCATACTCACCAACCTATTGTTCCTTAGAGTTTTATGACCTTGATTCCATCCCTCCTAATTTTTTTTATCAACTTGATTATCTTGGGAACCCTAACCTATCAAATTCATGGGAAAACTAGAACCATTCCTATGACTCATTCTGAGTTGGTCAAAGATGATTCTCCTACCATTAATACTATCTAGTGTTAGGATGATGATTCCATTCTCACCTATATTTTTTCTAAATGTTATTCCCTTCACAATGATGCTGAATAAACATACCATTAATATCAACTTAGGCACTCAAGATAATCTTCACTTAATCAAAATTGGCCAATCATATGATTCCTCAAAACATCAAAACTTTTCCTCTTTTCTACATGACCATAGCATAAAATTTGATTCGTAGCATAGTGATATACTTGGAATCATCCCTTCCATAGTCATCCACAACATCATCACCAATCTTGTTGCCAAGCATGTTAGGTAAAAGCTTCAAAAGATGCACCCTCACATTGACCTTATTGTTAAAGTGAAGTTTCAACATCTCTTATCTATCAAATTTATCCAACCCATTAACTATCCATAATGGGTCTCAAATGTCATTACTCTCACTAAATCAATAGGGGGACTTCACATTTGTATGGATTTTTGAGACCTCAACCTTGCTTGTCCAATAGACAAATTTCCTTTAATGAGCATTGACCAACTTGTTGATCTAAGTTCTGGCCATGAGATACTATTTTTTATGGAGGGATTCTTGGGATATAACCAAATATTAATCACACTAGAAGAACAACACAATATAACCTTCATCACCCCATGGGGAACCTTTTGTTATAGAGTCATGCCTTTCATCTTGAAGAATGATAATGCAAACTATCAGTGTGTCATGACCTCCATATTTCATGACCTCATCCACAAAACCATGGAAGACTATGTAGATGACCTCCTTAGTAAGTCCAAATGTTGTAAAGACCATTTAAAAATCCATAAAGTCATTTAAATGCCTTATCTAATTCCAAGTTCACCTCAACCCAAAGAAATGTGTCTTTGGGGTCCTAGCAGGTAAACTCTTCAGCTTTAACATTTCCCTTCATGGAATAGAAGTTGGTGTCACTAAATTCAAAGTATTCCTAGACATGCCACCTCTAACTAACCTTAAGCAACTCTTCAGTTTTCAAGGTAAGCTTTAGTCCATTTATTGTTTCATCTCTCAATTATCTAATAGATTTTATCCCTTTTATCACCTCATTAGAAAGGACATCTCCTTTAAGGAAAATAGAGACTATCAAAAGGCCTTTGAATCAATCAAAGGATACCTTCTTTCTACAATTATCCTTGTCCCTCTAAAAGATGACCAACCCTTTTAACTCTACATCTGTACCACTGGCCATTCCTTAGGTGACTTGATCACACATTGTGACAATCAACATAAGGAACATGTAGTATATTATATAAGTCAAACACTTATAGAGTATGAAACTCGTTATGCCCATAATGATAATTTATGCCTCACCTTAGTATTTGAGGCTTCCAAACTTCATCACTACCTCCTCAACCTAAAAATCTTTGTCATCACAAACACTAACCCCCTCAAGTACATACATTTTAAGCCATATCAAAATCAGTGTATGGCTAGATGGCTCATTCTTTTAACTAAGTTCAATCTTGAGTTACTTCAAAAAAATTTAGTAAAAGGGTAAGTCATTGTTTATCAATTGACCAAATCCCATTTAACTGATAATCAACCTTCCAACCTTGAGTTTCCAAATGAGTCCATCATAACTCTCTCTCAAGAGGACATTTCTTACCAAATGACCATGCTATTTAATGGATAAAAATGTCAGTGTGGTGGGGGTTCTAGAATCATCCTTATACCCTTGAAGTTGAGCCTTTTCCCTTGTCCTTGAAACTTAACTTTGATTGTACCAATAATGTGGATGAATACGAAGCCTTAGTTTTAGGTCTCAAAAGAACTTTGTCCTTGAGAGTAAATTGATTAATATTTTTGGTGATTCCCAAATTATGGTCAACTAGATCAATGGTTCTTATCAGCATAAAAATGATGTTCTCTATAAATACAAACAACTGGTAGATTCACTATTGACATCATTTGATCATTACCTTATCCAAGCCACTCTATGTTTGATAAATAAGTTATCGACACCATAAATTCTCTTGCTTATAAAATCCTATCTATAAATATAGAATATAAAATCTTTGTCACCATTCATAAACTTAACCAACCCTCTTACACCAAAATAGACCTCCCTTCCATCTTCAATGTGAAGGAAATATAATTGGATATTTGGTATAAGAAACTTTTTGACTACCTTACCTTAGCCATCATCCCTTTCAACCTCTTTAGGAATGATATATGAGCTTTTATATAGAGTCTACTCACTATACCATACTAAGGGGAATCCTCTACAAATGAGGCTTTGATGGTTTCCTTTGTAGACGCCTTAATAGCCAAGAAATCACTCTCATAATCAAATAAACTCATGATGGGATTTGTGGAGGAAACTTCAGTGGTTTAACTATTATTAAGTACATCCTTCTCTTTGGATACTATTGTCCTACCCTCAACCAAGACTATTGTGATTATGTCAAGAGATGTTTCAAATATCAATAACATGTCAACTTGCATCACATTCCCAGTCATGCCCTACAAGTTGTTAATGACTTCTATCCATTCTCTCAATGGGGATTATATCTCATTGGTGAGATCAACCCTCATTCTTCATAGAGACTTTATTTTATCATCACTACAATAAAATACTTCACAAAATGGGTAAAGGCTATTCCTCTCATCTCAACCAAAGCTGACAAGATTGTTGACTTCATCAATCATATACTACTTTGGTGTTCCTCACAAAATCACCACTAACAACTGTAAATCATTCAAAAACAAGTACAAAATATTTGTGACACCTTTGACATTAATTTAAGATTCTCATATTTATACCACCCACAAGATAATGGATAGGCCAAAGCCTCTAAAAAAACACTTAATAAAATGCTCACCAAAGTGGTTAATGAATCTGGTAAGGATTGACACTTACACATTCTTTTTACCTTATGGGCATATCAAACCAACAGTCAAACCCCTATGGGTGCCACCCCTTTCTCACTTGTCTATGGTTTAGAGTCTATCTTATCTCTTGAAATGTGAATTCCCTCTCTTCACATATAATTAAAGGATTTCATCTCGGAAGAGGACTATCATCAAGAATGTTTAGCCCAACTTTAGCTACTTGATGAGCATTGTTTGGTTGTTCTTAACAATCTTCATGTATATCAAGAGATAATAAAATTCACTTACAAAAAACACTTGTGAGAGTGAGAATTCAATATTTGTGACCTCATCTTAAAGGAAAATCAACATGTAACTAACATGGAAAGAAGCAAGTAGTACACGTTTACTCTTAATTGGCTTGCACCATTTATCATCATGTATAAGTATGGGTTGAGAACTTATCGGTTATCATCCCTTGAAGGAAAATCATAACCTAATCCCCTCAATGATTTTCATCTATGTCTGTTATTTTGTTAAAACAAGTTCTAAAGTACCTTGTGTCTAACTTAAGCTCATACCTTATTTTAGAAACTTATCATATTCACCTCCTTACTTTAAAGACAATCAATTAAAGCAAAAAATCATGTGATTAGCCATCACAATTTTAGCCAAAATCCTAAACATGGGTACTACGGCTCTACCTATGGCATGATTCTCATGTATACTTTTTGTCCCTTATAGGATGGATCCCCATGGTCATTGTCTCTTAAACACTCTATCACCCATAATTTAACCTTCTTGTGCTATTATTTTGCCCTCATAAAGGAAACCTTAAGCCTATATAAGTAAGTCCATGTCTAAAAACAAAAAAAACAAAAAATATTATGGGTCATATCTAAACTTGCAGACTACTCCCTTGAAGGACAACTACCAGAATAATTCAAAATTGATCAAAAAGATAGACTGCTCCCTTGAAGGACAACTATTAAAATCAAACAAATCCAAAATGTAGACCACTCCCTTGAAGGATGGATAAGTAAAAATCTTATCAAAAAATTAATCACATGGGAGCTTCCTATATTGATTAACTTCCCCAACCTATCAATTAAAAAAAGTAACAAAAGACCCTAAGACAAAATTCAAAACAATAAAAAGAAATATGTATCTCAAAGAAGGCTTCAATAAACTTTCACAAAGCATTAGTAGACTTCCTGTGTTAATCAGTCTATGCTAAAATAAGACATGGATTTGCTTATAATGTTTCTTAGGTCACCTACATAAGGGGAAAGCCATCCCCATAAGAAGGTTATACTTCCATCCATTTTCCTATCTTCATCATTTCACCCTTTTTTTTCCATCTTAATTAAGGAATTTTGAGCTTACTTGACACAATGTGATTAAGTCATTTATTTTAATAAATAAACTAACACTAAAGACAAACAAGCAAGGGGTTTATGTAGATAAGCCTACCTATTGTGGTTATGGTCTTTTCCAATGTGAGCATTTAACCTCCTTTTTCTTCATCATGACTACTTGTTGAAACATTTATTAAGGCATTTGTCTTATGTTTGGTTAAACATTATCTTCTCATTTCTTTACTCTTTTTAACCAAATTAATCTATATGATAAATTGGTTTTGAACATTTTTAACCATCTATCATTCAATGAATTACAAATAAATGGCATCATAATTCACTTCAGTGTGTTATGTACATTTTATTTTACCATTATAAATAGAAAAAAACATTCTATTTCACTTATGTGTTTTATTATGTCACATTATATTTCATCACTTATCCACATAATTTATTTAGGTGTTTTTATTATCATGAAAACATTATATTTACCCACATCATACTCATTATAATCAACATAACTAAACCATATCAATCATCCCATCAACAATCATAAGTCAACCAAATTATCCATCACATAAACATCATCAAAAAATATTTGTGGTGCATGAATCAAAACAACATCTCATATTTAGTTTCTAAATCACATCTATACATTATAAACCAATCAATATTTATTATCATCAATCATAAGTCAAACTAATTTATCACATAAAAATCATAATCATGTATGAACCAAACCATGTTCAATCATTTTTTCTAAATTAGATAATTATTCAATGAACTATGTTATACAAATCACATATGCATCTAAATATGGGATCACATGGATACATTAACTCATATCATAGATATCAAAAAATGATAAACTAAATCAAGCATAAACCTACTAAAAGGAAAAATGCCAAACCATAACCATAACCCAAACAAGTCATCATATCAATTTGTCATCATAAAGCATCATAACATGAATCATCATGTAAACATAATATAAAAAATCACATATATAACACCTTAACATCATATGCCATCATCAATAAATATATAACTAAATAACGTGTTGAATATGTGTACATATAAATGTCTATGTCAATATCTCAAAATGATATGTACATCTCACTACAATATCTCATAGGCCAAAATATAAAACCATAATATATCACAATAGCTAGTAATGTATGGTGTGAGGGCTTTACTATCCCTTGGACCCTATCCATCTCTATGACCTATCTGTGCACCTATGGATTCTATGTGGCCTCTACCACCACTAGGTATAACACTATTGAGGTTCCTTAACATAACCTGCTCTACTAGGTACTCTATGTACCAAGGCACATCTGGAAGCCTGTTAATAACATGACCCTCATAGTATCTTAGCTCCTCCACTATAGGAATATATCTATCAATAGAATCATCTAAGGTGGTCCCATGATAGCTCCAATCTCACTCAAAAATGGTCCACTATATGATGGTCTCCCTCCTACCTACCTAAGAGCATCCCTCTTAGATATAACCAAGGTTAATTACACCTATAGGCTATCCCTATCCTAAGTAATAGTGGTTAGCTATCCTTGCATAGTGTCTCTCTCTCTTATGTCCTTATGGATAGTTATACTTGCAATCTATCTCTCTCTTATGTCCTCATAGCTAGTTGTAATTATAAGCTATCTCTCTCCCATGTATTCATATCTATTTACCCCTGTGTTGTGTCTCTCTCATATGTCATAATGGCTAACAATGCCTATAAATTATCCTATGCTACTATCACAACATCCCTCTTTACAATAATCATCTATAGATCAAGGGTTGTCTCCTCCATCTATGCATCAACCTACTCTTCACCCTATCCATCATCTCTTCTAGTAGTAGCACCTTGTCCTACATCTCCACCTATAGCTATAGGGCATCAAATTTACCACCAATCAATATACTCTAGAGTCACCTTGACATCATCAACTACTGTAGGAGCTAGTATCTCCTCAAAAAGTGGCTCCTCCTCTGATGGATGTGGTAGGGTAAGTGGTGCCTTTGTGTCCTCTCATTTGTATCTCAGGAACATTCTCAGATCACCCTAACCAAGACAAACTACCACCACATGTGGTCAAAGTGTATCAACTCTAACTCATTCTCTTTCCTCCCATGTTACCATATGAAACTATGAAGGGAAAAATTATGTGCATACAACCCCTTCCATGATGGAAAACATGCATACAATCTAAAAATGACCTCTCTATCCACAAAATTATCTAATCGCTATCTAAACCATGATACATTTTGTACCACACCATCTACCCATGGAATTTCCATATCTAACCTCTACCTCATGAAGCCAACTCTAAATCAAGCCTGATGTCATGTAGCCCATGGCAATCCAACTAGTCACAAAATTATGATATGCACATAAGCCCAATAGTGAGGTAAAAAACACACACTCATCCCATAGCTCTTGTGCACCTCATAGCCCTGAATATCTTGATATACCTATGCCACAATAATTAGTTCATAGGCATAAACTATCATATCCTTATGTATCTCAACTAGTACACTAGTCAAAGCCCAAGGATACCTCCCACCAATTGAGTTTGGAAATTCATAACATGTTATTATTATCATCAATCTCATCATCAATATCCTCCACTCTATATCCAAATAATACATATCCTTGAAGTAGAAGCACCCAACATGGTATCAAGCGTTTATTACATCTTCATAATATAGAAGATCCATCTACGTGTCTAGCTCATCACCATAGATTAGCTCAATTTCTCATCCTTATATCGATAACCTTAGGATCTTATGAACACCATTTGAGGTAATAATCAACACTCATATCAGTAACTAAAAAGTGTTAGTGGATAGATCCCATCTCTCAATGAGGGCCACCAACATACCTATATTGTAGGGCATGTATTGATAGTATTACATACCCCCTAGACCTACATCCATCATATGGGCCCAATGCTGACCAACCATAGCTCTAAAACTCCTTGAGTAGTGATAGAAATTGATCCTATGTCATCAATAAGATCCTCTCTTGCAAGGTTAGATATTTGACTTAGTTCAATCTACACCTCAATCAACCAACAAATATTCAACTAAATCTATTATGGTCATTTAACCTATCCCACCTATACACTTACCTAAATTAATTAATTCATGTCTTCACCCACACCAACAACCCTATTTGCCTACCCTTAGGCTTATTTTGCATATAAAAACCTTTACTACTCACACTCATGTCTTCCAACTTAACCTTTCCACTTTCACACTACCCATCCTAAGACTTGCACCCTTTATACCTTACCCTAACAACCTACTTAACCAAGAAAACCAAACATAACACTCTTAAAACTTTTTCATACCCATAAACCTTAAAATAATATTAAACAACCATTTAAAACATTCAAAACATTTCAAAATTACCCCTCTACCATTTAAACTAAGACCAATATCGATCACTGGTCAACCAACACTAGTTCTTTGTTGACCATTATTAGTCGACCCTCAACTATCATTTGTCTCTATAATTTTATAGCCAAAGCCTATAACCCTTAATTTTACCTAAAAACCCAACCATTGCTCTCCAAAAACACTTCTTTCCTACCCAAAACCCTATGAATATCCTCCCCACTACCCTACTTTCTAGATCTAAGCAAAACCATTCAAATTCCAAAATCATTTAAAAAAATACACTTAACTTGTCTCATAACCTTCTCCACAGTGTTACCCTCCTCTTAGATGGTGCTTTCTTGAATAAATATTTCCCTCCACTTGGTGCTTGTCCTCTACCCAAATTCATGGTCAATGTGTCCATCCCAACTAGTCCCCATAATCTACCTCCCCTGTTTCCCTATCAACCAATCTCACAATGCCAAAATAATAAACTCTCACCTCAACTAACTATACTCTAACATATCACCTATCAAAATAAAATCCTATCCAAAAACTTCTCAAGCCAAATATATCTCAAACCAAATAATAGCCAAATATAAACAAATAATCTAAATTATCTTTTTGGTTAGCGGATCCATTTTTTAGGGTTTGTCTGATGACTGATATCGGTAACCTCTCATTCAGATGATCAATATAAATCATTCTTGCCTTGGGAAAACTGACATAAATTATATATATTATGGTTTTTTCCATGAACCCTATCCCAAATCTAAACAAACATTAACACCCTTTCACATAAAAGAGATCCCTTTTCAACATCACACCACTACAAACTTTGCATCACTCATCAAACAAACATCAAAAAACACCTTATTCTCATCTAAAGCTTACGACCACTCTACCTCAAAGTGGTCACTCTTTCCTAACATTAACAATTTTTACATTAACCTTACCTTGGTCACTTTGACCACATAAACTACCTTTCCATGCTTGATAACCTTACATACACATGCTACTTTTGTGAATAGCCCTTTAGGTTCATCATAACATGACCACTTGTAGTCTTGATACCTACAACCATTTTGTCTTCTTAGTATCACATCCTAATTTTGGATCCATAATAGCACACATAAATCAACTAGGAGACTTGATTTTATAAGTGTAACCCATATCAACTAAGCCTAATGTTGTGTCCTAGTTCACCTATCACTTATTCTTCTAAGTGAAACCCATTTACCAATTTATTCAACCTTGATAGCCTCATCTAGGCACAATTTATGATATCAAACTTCATTGAATTTTGTGCTTCCTTTCACACTTATAATCCTAACCACCCAACCAACATTGTCACTAACTTATCCACTTGTCAAATCCAAACATGATTACATTTCACATCATCATTTCCTAGTTTGAGGGAGAATACTTCCTCCCACACTTTGGGCATCCAACCTTCTACTAGTTGTCACTTTTTATTTTGTAACCTTTTGATGCAAACTACACAATAAAAAGGGGTAAAATGTAGCCACTAAAAAACCACACCAATAGTTTTAGATATCACAGCACACCCTTTTAACCCCCTTGGGCCCCTTTGGGCTAGAAATTTTCTTAACCCCATTAAAAATCCATTTACCCCTTATCCACATTTAGATAAATTAATAAATTAATTAAACTAATAAAATTCTATTTAAACCTCACCCTAACTAAGCCCATGGCTAACTTAGTGACACTTTGCCTTAAGACCATTTCCTACTATAACATTTAAGTCCTAACCTCCTAGACTATTTTTGCATACATGACCATACTTCCTTAAATGAACTTGGACCATTTATAATGGTATTAACTACCAAAAATAAGTTCAAAACACTATTTTTGGCAAGTTAGACTTATTCTAACTTGATCGATGCCAATTATCCCTTGACCAATTTCAATTTAATAGGACCAACATCAATTACTTAAAGATGGTCTGTGACCTTTGCTCAGGAGGTTGAATCATTTGGAGCAAGAAAAAAGCTCTTATGCTAACCAGAGCTATCTAGTAAAGTAAAGAGCTAGTCTAGAGACCAAGAAGTGCTTCATCACCTCAAGATTGAGGAATTAAGCATCGTTACTTTGCCCATTTTGTTTTAGGCTTCCAACCATCTCTCATTCAACTTTAAATCATATTCAAGCCATCAAATCCATAACAACTAAGTATTATGTGATTTTCATAAGATTAAGTATTTTTTTAGTTGTTTATTGCTTTCACCCCTTCTAATCTCTCCCCAAAATCTCTTTTGTGTTGGATCTACAACTCCAACACCTATTCTTCACCAAATTCCCATCAACCATTACTATCCTCTTGAGCATTAATCCTTCATGTTTGATATCCTTGAGTCTTTATTTATCCTTTACGACCATTAACCAACCTTAAAATAATCCATAAACCCCTTAAAACTTGCAAAAAACCCCATTTTTGCCCAAAAGCCAAAATTGTGATAATACATAGTGATCGACATTGATCATCCCTTATTGGCATTGGTTACCCAGTGATTGGCATTAGTCTCTATGTAATTTAATTTTATCAAAATATCACATTAAAAACACCTATCAATCTCAACAAAAAAGCTTATTTCTCAACACATATCATAACACAGAGTTAGAAATAATAATCTAAACCACAATTTAGCACTTTAGCATTTATTTTGCATAAGTCAATGACATTTTGTTAAAGCAATCATTTTCTTAAAAAGAATTTTATTACATTATGTTTAAGTACTTTTCATTCCTTTATTCAATCACTTCTTATCAACATCCTTCAGAACTTAATTTGTTAAAATGAGTGGAGTGACATCATTCCAGGGGAGTCTTGTACTTATTGAATCTAACACATGCTAGGTAATCCACCCTTCAACCTTACTAATTAATCATGTTTCTAGTCGTATTCTTGTTGTAGGTAATTCCTCCCCAATAAAATAGGAGTACTTCACATCATCTGGATCATGGAGTGTGAAACCACATCTAGGTTCATCTACACCTTCTCCCTTTCTTTAGTTTTACTTATTTTCAAAAATAAAAGAAAATGATCTAAAAATATAGTGAAAGAATAACCTAACACTTAACCTCCTCAGCGGTCTTAAATGATTCTAAAACAAATTCAGCATTTGAAAAAACTCTTCATGAGTCAAATTCCTTATCCTTATCTAAATATTCCACACAAGGATCATTAATTTTTTGGATGAATTTAGAAACATGTGCTAGTGTTTCCAAAATTTCACTTACATTATATTTTTGGGATCCTCTTAAGGACTATCACTTTCAAAGTCAATTCCCATAAGAGTATGCTCAAGGATGGTTTCATTCCACTTGGATATCCTCTTATTATGCTTTAGATTTTTTGAAGAAGAGGCCATGTGTCCTATTTCAAAATAATTTCTACATTAGAAAAGTAAACTCCCATACTTGAGAGATTACTTCTAAGTATAATCTTGAACTTTCAAATCAATAAAATCAGTGAGATATTTAGATACATCAATATTAAGCCAGATCAAAGCAATAATAGTATGAAAGGGATAATTGGGTTCCATAAATTCTTATTTCTCAAAGAATTTCCTATGGATTTAAAACAAAAATCTATCCACAATTACAAAGGTAAAAACTTTAATCTCACCCAAATCAGCCTAAAATTGAAGGCCTTAGTGCGAGGGTCAAAAGATAGAAACCAAGTTTTGAAAGTAAAAATTCTCTTATACCACGACTTAAATACTATAACATGTATAGTTGATTATTCATTAAATTTTAGCTAAATATCACAAGACTTGTGGACTTTGATATAGTAATTATTCAGCTACATATTGATGGATATGGTAATGATTTAATCTGTAATAAATGCTATGTTAACTATTGGTGTATTTAATATTTTATCATAATTTTAGATTACATTATTGTTGATATTATTTTATTTTTCATGTGTTTATGATATCATATTTGGTGGTTACAGTTACCCATCATGAGCTAGGCTAGGTGGTACTTTTTGAAAATCAATAAAAACTAGTGACTCTATGGTTAGTCAAATGAGTTCTAACAAGTATAACTTTAGTTTTGATTCTGAGCCATTAGATAAGTTGTGTCATTTTTTGTTTTATGATTTTATGTCTAGTTTATCCTTTATGATATTATAATCAAAATGACTGAGATGTGGGGGGTGAATAAATACTCAAAACATTAATTCAATTGTCTAACTAGCTCAATTATGAGCCCTTCATACAAATACATAGATCTTAGCAAACATAAGCAACCATAAAAGAACATGAAACAAGATAACACATATTATATGTTAAAAACCATAAAAATGAAGAAAACACACTAATATTTGAAAATGGACTACATTCCTATAAGAAAAACACAAAATTTAGTGAAGCACCAACTCCACATGGAACACTAACCCCCAACTAGCAAAACACCCACTTGACTAGGCTTTAGCAAGCACACACTTTCAAGGAGGCACCAACCCCCTAGATGACTAAACACCAAATCAGCCACTTGATTGTTTTGATCACCTTTATAAAACCTTATTTCTCAACCAATAAATGATGACCACCTCTTCATCTCTTCACACTTTTATACTTATCAAAATACCTTCTAGACCTCTTCACTCATCTAGGTCTCTTCAAAATTGATTAGATCATATGACCTTTATCTTCATACTCAAACCTTATATTATATATTCATGAATATATCTATATACCCCTATTATGGTCTACATGATCACGTTCTGATCCTCATGTGATTTTTTATTTGCTTGTACTCACTTGACACAAATAGGCCTAAAACTGCCTTGTATATATATAAGCCTCTTGCTCATATAACTTTTTATCATACGTATACACTTACACAGTTTTATTATAATTTAAATATTTCTTATAAAATGTTTCAAACATGAATCAAAGAATAAATTATGTCATCCACAACATAATAGACCAAATCCTCTTTTAGGCCTTAAGGGGACCTAATTCAATTAGGCCTACTTTGGAAACACGTTACCTCATAACCCCTTGAAACAAAATATGAATAATTGATGAAAAATATAATTTAAAAAATAAATAAAATAAAACTTCAAAAATTTCACTTTAAGTCTACAACACTTTTTATATTCAACCACCACTTGAACCCGATCTCAAAATAATGTTCACAATAGGCCTTCATACACATAGAAATTTTATCTTGAATAATTGAAGCATAAACACAATTTTGATTAATAATGATAAAAATAAATCACATAATAAGAAAAAATATGACCTCAAAGTCATCAAAAACTTCATTATATACTTCAAATCAAGGTATACAGGCTCAAACTCTTCTCTGCAAAATGTTCACTCTTAACTTCCAACTAGCGTCAAAACACAGTCATGGAAACTTTAAATTATAACACCTAAAAGAACACAATAAAGGAATTAAAATGCATTAAAATGATCCTAAAAAATACTTAGAACAACCTCAAATAAAAATATCATAAGCTCTAATGGCAACTATTGGTCTTGTAGATCAATTTATTGACCTTCTCTCTCACAGACCTCACTCATCCAATCAAGTCATTTTGGATTCAACATTTTCACTGCTATCACTAACTAAAAAACTTATAAAAATAATTAATAGTACATAAAATTAAAAAAAATTATCCATGTACTTATATCCATCAATCTTTCATGAAATCACACCAAAATCCACCTTCTCATATTGCCTAGGTTTTACACTATTTTTCTTAATTAGGCCTACTAATGACTGACCAAATTAGATCACCAAATTTGCACACCTAAGGGATATAAATTTTATATAAACCTTCATGGACACAAAATTCATGTATCAAACTTTATCCTTCATCCATTTATCAACTTTGACATGGTTAACTCTAACTGTTACAACAAATCTTTGAGAAACAAGGCCTTTCCTATAGGGTCAACTCACTCACCCGAAGACTCAATCACACCTATAGATTCTTGGGAGATTTTAATACAACCTATAATCACCAAAATAACCATAATAATCCATTATGAGAACTTCATAAAAATATCCTTCATATCAGTTCACTATTAGGTTTCTTTAAGGTTTAAACCATCTTCCATTATTAATAATCATTCATAAAGCTTATCCCCTCATTATAAAAACTAATGCCTAAAAATTTGAGATATGGCTCTTAAACATCTACCATGAATATACTATTCCCTAATTTAGATGTTTCACATGCCAATGAACACTTGAAAACCCTTTTTGGGTAGACAACTCTTCATTTTGTACACTCGAGAGATCTTAAAACACTTTTTCAAGCCTAAACCTTCAAAATTTGACCTCAGACTTGGTCAACACACCTATAAAAATCTATCACACCACTAAAAATTCTCACATTCTCATTTATATCTTGAAATCTAAATCTCATACCTCATTTGGCCACCATCTCTCTCTTTGCTCTCTAGACCTTGACCTATAAACCACATTAGTCCTTAAAATTGAACTTCTAGCCATTGTTCAAGCTCTCAAAACCTCATATACATGCCATAAAACCTATTACCATGCTCAAAAACTACCATAAATATTATCAAATTCTTGATACTACTCATCTCACCAAGCAACCAAGCCCATGCTTTCACACAAGGTCTCTTCATGCCATGACTAGGCTATGACAAAACTCCTTAAGCTCTTGATACTTAACATAAGGATCTAATTATTAAGCACTTATCTCATCAAAAATATTTGAGTATAGTCAATTATGTCATGGATATTTCCTTGCGAGTGGATGAAGTGCTTTGATAGCCTAAGTAACAATGACAAAGTGTGCAATGTGTTTGTTCTAATGTGCTTTATGTTGGCTTGGTTGATCTTTAGTTTTGGCATGATTACAGAAGTTTAAGGATGATTCTGGTGGTTATATAATGTGAAACAAGTCCCTAATATGTCATATATTATTTTATATCTTGTGTTTATGAGTGGTATTCATCTGGATCTTCATTGTGGTGATCTTGGCAGATTGGGTCTAGTGGCAGAAAATATGAGTAGGTAGTTTGATGACATCACCATTTCCACATAGGAATAAGTCAAGGGGAGTTAGTAATATGGTTATGATTAGAGTATTCCCTAGTTTTTATGTTCTAAATCTCAATTCATTCATTTAATTTTGGTCAAATATATGCATATGCAAAGTTGGGCTCTTAGGTAGTTTGATTGTGTTTTTCCATACTTAGCCAATTTTGCAATGTGGCAAGAAGAGCCAAGTGAGCATTTTTATTGTGTTATATCTTACACGTGTGAAGTTTTAAATATAAATTTATCATATGGGTTTGTTATATTTTTATCATAGATTATTTTTGATAAATTTGAGATCATGTGCTAAAGTGTGGTAAAAGTTATGTAGGAGCAAAGTTGGCTTCATAGGTAGGTTTTGACATAGTTGGCTCTATGAAAAAAGTTTTTGAGAAAGCATTTTAATAGAATTATATATCACATGAGAAATGGTTATAGGAGATGTTGGTTATATTTTTATATTTTTATATGTGATGAGATCATTTGGTCCAAATTTGAGATCATGTGAGTAAGCACATAAGAAGTTATTGAGGTGCAAAGCTGGTCTTCCAGGCATATTGAAAGGGTCCCCATACTTGGTCATTTTTGCACAAGTTAAAGCTTGATCAAGATCAACAGTGTGCATTGATCCAAAAATTTAAGAAGTATTGAGATGAGTATAGGTGAATAATGTTTAATTACTAATCAAAATTAAAGGATAAGGATCCAATGGAGAGCAGGTGTTCATACAGATTGATTGACAGAGCATGTTAAGTCAACATTTCAAGATTGCATGAGATGAGGTCAAAGTGACTAAGGTTTAACATTTAGATTTGGTGTAATATTCATTAAAGTTCAAACATGATTGATGGTGTGATTATAATCCAAAGTTGAGAGGACACAAGATTTGAGCATTGTGTTCAAAGGTTAACTGTGACCATTTAAATTCAAATATTTGAATTTCACACAGGGAAAAACCAAAACTCTATAATTTATCCATATATTTTGTTATAAGATGAATTTTCTCATGCAGTAAAAATAAAAGTGGTATAGGAATTTAAGGCACATATGGATATATGTATTTAAAGATTTGGAAGTGTGAATAGTCAAAGATATTAATGTTCAAAGTTGACTATATGTTCATACATGATCTGCAAATAATCCAAGAAGGATAATTGAGCTTATATAGACACTATTTCGATGTATTTTGATGAATTAATTATTGTGTAGTGTGGGAAACTCTATAAATATTTTCTATATGGATTTTAGGGGTGTGATCAATCTATCTTGAGTATGAACAATGCTTAAGAAGTTGACTGGTTGTTTGATAATGGTGTTTCTATGTATAATGTGTTTATTTAAGTTATTTGAGAATACATAAAGGTGAGTTAAGATGACTATGATCATTTGAAGATGTCAAAGGGGACATAAATAATGGACCCATGTATTATAAAGTGGTCTTGTGTTCTTATTGTTCTCAAAGAAGTATTAAATAGATAAATCAGTCTCCATAGGACCTAAAAGTAACATAGGCCTATTTGAAAGTGTGTTGTGCTTAAGTGTAACCCATATGAGATGAATTAAGGGTGAAGACAGGTTTTGTGGTTGATAGGGAAATATTGTGAACTTGATAATTCATTATTTCTCTATATACAGTGAAATCAAATATGTTAGGTTCTAAACTTGGTAAGCAAGAGACTTGGGGTGGAAGATTTGAGAGAGTTGGGAAACGAAGGATAAGTAATGTGCCTATTGGTTAAGTCAATGAGAAAAATATTTTTTTAAATGTGTATATGATCTATAAGTGATGTTACTAATGTATATGATCTATAAGTGATGTTACTAATGTTAGGATAGTGATCTTTCAATTTTAGAATATGCAAAAAGTTCTGAGTTTGCATATGAAGACTATTTGAGTAAAGAAGGAGAGAGATGGTGGCATGCCTATGTGAGAGGCTTGTATGAGTTAGAGAGATAGTTTGTGAAATTATTAGATAATAAATAGGTCTATCATTAAGTGTTACAAACATTGTTTCTAAGGTGGAAGTGTTCTTATCAAGGTGGGTTTAAAGGACTTGATCTTCCTTAATGGTAGTTTCTCCTTATGAAATAGGGTTTCACTAAAGACCTTTGATTAGAAGGACTTGATCAAGGTTATAAGTCAGAAGGACTTGACCAAATTTTTTAGGTTAGATGGACTTGACCAAAGGTTTTAGGTTAGAAGGACTTGATTGAAGGTTTTAAGTCAGAAGGACTTAACCGAAGGTTCCTGATCAGGGCTTCATTAGTCTCTTGATTGTGATAATCTTATAGGGCAATAATCCATGTGTTTATAGGCTTGAGAGTGGGTTTTATTCTCAAAGATGGTTTCCCACATATATCTTGTGTTTTTTATGTGATATTTGTTGGAAATATTGTCATTGATGTCAAAGGTCTAGCATTATTAGTGATAAAGGCCCCATTGCATTTAATGTTGTTTGTAATTGATATATCTTGGCTAATGTGAGTTAATATTTATTTAATATTAACAAATATTTTTTTGGTTGCATATGAGACAAAAGAAGGGTCCATGGAGAAGTCAAAGAGTCAAAGGGTAAAGACAAAAGAAGGATGGGACACATTTTCCCATGAAGAGTCATTTTGGGGAATTTCAAGAGTCACCAAGTGAAGACAAAAGAGAAAGGGCACAATTTCTCATGAAGGGACACTTTGAGGAATACGAAAAGTCACCAAGATAAGGATAAAAGTGGGAAGGGCATTTTTGGTCATGAAGGGTCACCACAT
This sequence comes from Torreya grandis, assembly GCA_037957365.1. Taxonomy (NCBI): domain Eukaryota; kingdom Viridiplantae; phylum Streptophyta; class Pinopsida; order Cupressales; family Taxaceae; genus Torreya; species Torreya grandis. The sequence continues at coordinate 765,919 of JARHVA010001490.1, read as the reverse complement.
GACTTTTCAAAGGTAAGAATATGAAGGGTCATACAAGTTTGGTGCCATTTTCCATGAGGATTGAAAGGTCACAAAGGGGGAAGGCCAAAGGTCATTTGGAAAGCTATAAATAAAGGCTTGAGAAGCCATTTGTAATAAGAGAGATAGAGGTTGATTTGATATTGTAATATCTAGCTTAGAAGAGAAATTGTGAGAGATGAATATAATTTGTATTTGTTATATCTAGCTTAGAAGAGCAAAGGTGAGAGAGAGGAAAGAGATGTTGTATTGAACTATCATTTGTTGAGATAACAACATTAAGAGATAGGTGTGTGGTATACACAAAGGGGTTGGTTCTCGGCAAAGGGGTTGGTGCTCTTGTCGGTTGGTGCTCATGAATTATTGCTGGGTTGGTGCTTGATAAAGGGTTTGGTGCTCTTGTGGGTTGGTGCTCATGAATTGTTGTTGGGTTGGTGATCAACAAAGGGGTTGGTGCTCATGTGGGTTGGTGCTCATGAATAGTTGTTGGGTTGGTTCTCAGCAAAGGGGTTGGTGCTTGATAAAGGGTTTGGTGCTCTTGTGGGTTGGTGCTCATGAATTGTTGTTGGGTTGGTGATCAACAAAGGGGTTGGTGCTCATGAATAGTTGTTGGGTTGGTTCTCAGCAAAGGGGTTGGTGCTCCTGCAAGTTGGTGCTTGTGAATATTGTTTGGGTTGGTGCTCATTCATATACTTGAGATTGTTCTCCATGGTTTTTCCCACATTGGGTTTCCACGTTATATTTGGTGTCTCTCTCTATCTTGTGTGGTGTTTACTGTTTAAGTTTTATTGCATATCTTGAATGTTTGATTAAGTGGAATTTGGTTAAAGAAAAAATTTATAAGGTATATGATATATTAATTCACCCCCCCTCTCAGTATATCCCATGCTTAAAAATATTGAATTATGTTCATTTTTAACCTCTATGAATGATCTGTATGCTTCATGAATGATTATGTTGAATGCTTAAGTATTTGTAAGGGTTTAGAAATTGAATTGGATTGTTTGTCACCACTGTTAACCCACCCTCTCAGTGGATTATACCTCTAAAAAAATTGGTATTAGATCAAGTCCTTCATGCAAATTTTAACCACTTGAAGGTGATCAAAGGTAAAATGTTTGACAAAGAGGTTATGGCTTATATTCAAGACAATCTAGTTTGTGCTTTATCAAAAGTTAATAATGTGAAGGCACAAGTGCAAAATTTAGAGAAATAGTCAAGAATCTACAATTCATGATGCATAAATATCTCAATAAAAACAAAGTCAAGACTTAATCAGATGTGCTCTTATCTAAGGATAATAGGGATTTCAGCTCCACTAAAGAAAAGAGGATCAAACATGAACAATGTCTTCAATGGGTATTGCTTCTCCTACAATCAATTTGGTCATAGATATAGGAATTTATCTCTCTCTAGAGATCAAAATGGATATCATATGCTATAATTGTAAGCAACAAGCTCATATAGATAAAAAAAAATGCAAAAGAACATTTTGGAAAAAAGATATATAAGCCATTGACACCATCAAATGGTTTAATGAGATAGTCTAAAGAAGAAAAGAAGAAAAATTCAAGCATACCACCAAAGGAAGAGTCATTATTTATTCAACAAGCCTTGCATACTCAATAAGATGCGAATAAGATATGGTTCATAGATAGTGGATGCTCAAATCATATGATAGGAGATGAGAACAAGTTTATCTCTTTAAAGAAGACCAACCCAAGTGCATTAAGATTTGGTGACAACAAATCTGCTAACATTGTTGGCAAAGGTACAATGAGTTTGGACAATGGTCTTACAAAGATTGAGAATGTATTATATGTAGAATTTTTGAAACATAATCTATTAAGTGTAATCCAAATATGTAAGCAAGGAAATGTTGTAACTTTTCATGATGGTGTATGTGAAGCAAGAAAGGCAAAATCTAATAGATTAGTTACAAAGGTTCATAAAATAGATAAGAACATGTATATATTCCATGAATCCCAAAAGGAGAAGTGATTAATGAGTCTTTTGGAAGAAAGATGGATTTAGCATAAAAGGCTTGGACATTTAAGTTTTTATAATATGGTAAAGATCAGTTCAAAGGGGTTGGTAAGGCATATTCCCAAGATTTCTAAAATTCCTTATTCTCTTTACAAGGCATGTCTTCATGGAAATCAAATCAAGAGAAGATACAAAAACAATGAATTCTCCACTACAGAGCCATTGGAGTTGATCCACATATATCTATATGGACCTATTAGAACTCAAAGTATTCAAGGTAATATATGCTTCATGTTTCTCATTGATGATTTTACTAGGATGACTCAGATATTATTTATTAAAGAAAAATTAGAAGATTCTGTAATATTTGTGGCATTCAAAGCCCTGGTTGAAAATGATAAAGGTTCAAAGATCAAGTGTGTGAGATCAGATAGATGAGGTGAGTTTTGGTCTCATAATTTCATGATTTCTGTGAAGAATAAGGGATAAGAAGACAATTTTCTACCACTAGAACACCATAATGAAATGGTATTGTTGAAAGGAAGAATAGGAATATTTTATATATGAGTAGAACCATGATTCAAGATATAAAATTATTAAATGGATATTGGGAATAGGTAGCCAACACTTCTATTTACATCTTAAACAGGTGTCAAATTAGAGTAAACAATGATAAGAATCCTTATGAGTATTGGAAGAATAGAACAACTAATGTCAAAAAATTTAGAGTGTCTAGGAGTAGGTGCTTCATCAAAAGAGATGAAGATAATATTGGAAAATTTTATTCAAGATCTAATTAGGTCATCTTCTTAGGTTCTCCTCTATTAGTACAACTTATAGGTGCTTCAATAAGAGACTTCACAAGATTGTTGAAAGTTAAAATGTAAAGGTGGATGAGACAAGTAAAGTCAAAATCCAAAATTTTAGGTAAGTGGTTCAATTCAAAAATTTGTTACAAATAATGATGACTCATCCATTAAAATAGATGATGAAGATGAAGAGAAGGAAGAAAGACAAGAATCTAAAGCTAATTCAGAAAGATCATCCAATATCTCAAATTATTATAAATGTTGGTGTAAGGTTATAGACTAGAAGGAGAATGTTGATCAATCAAAATTAATAGGACTCAACTCTGTTATCCATGAATTAACCCAAAACATTGATGGAAGCTAGCAAAGATGATAGTTGGAATATTGTAATGAATGAAAAAATTGATAAAAAAGAAAAGAATGAAACATGGGACCTAGTTCTTAGCCAAAATATAAAAATCTGATAGGTACCAAGTGGTTTTTCAAAAAAATATGAATGAGAAAGGAGAAGTCACAAGGAACTTGGATAAATTGGTGAGTAAAGGATATGCTCAAGTTAAAGAAATAGATTTTGATGAGACTTTTGCTCCTGTAGTAATAATGGAAGCAATTAGACTCTTCTTGGAATATGCAAATTTCAAAAGTTTTAAGGTATATCAAATGGATGTGAAATCTACATTATTGAATGGAAACTTATAAGAATAAGTCTACATTAAAATATCTAAAGGATACTTTATGTCAAGTAATCAAGATCATGTGTGAAAACTAAAGAAAGCTTTGTATGATCTTAAACAAGCTCTTAGAGCCTGGTATGACAGGTTAGATAAGTATCTCTTGAGTCAAGGTTTTAAAAGAGGGGTAACTGATAATAATTTATACATTAAGTTAGAAGAAAATCATAAATTTATAGTTGTTTTATATGTTGATGACATAGTTTTTGGATCTGACAATGATAAAACAAGCATATAATTTGTAAACACTATGAATACTGAGTTTGAAATGTCAATGTTGGGAGAACTATCATTTTTATTAAGATTATAGATTAGTCAACTTGATACAGGGATATTCATTTCACAAGCTAAATACATCAAAGATATGCTAAGGAAGTTTGACATGATGGATTGTAAGCTAATGGGTACTCTAATGATCATAGGATGCAAGTTAAGTAAACTAGATGACTCACCAAAACTTGATCAAACTTTGTATAGATCCATGATTGGAAGTCTTTTATACTCTATTACTTCTAGGCTTAACATCATGCAAGTAGTGGGTCTTGTAGGAAGGTTTAAATCTGACCCTAGAGAATCTCACTTGAAAGCAGTCAAAAGGATCTTGAGATATCTCAAAGGCACCATAGAGTATGGTTTATGGTATCCTAAGAGTAAATAATTTTATTTATAATCATATACTAATGCAGATTGGGTAGGATGTGTGGATGATAGGATGAGTACCACTGGTGGGGTCTTCTTCATGGGGGGATGCTTGGTGTCTTGGATAAGAAAGAAACAAGCCTTAGTGTCTCTATTAACTATAGAAACTGAGTATATATAAGTTTCCTCCTGTTTTACTCAAGTCATGTGGATGAAATAAACTTTGGAGGATTATAAAGAAAGACAAAATGGACCTTGTCCTATTTATTATGATAATACTAGTGCAATTAGTATCTCAAAGAATCATGTTATGCACTCAAAAAATAAGGAAATTCCTATTATATATCATTTCTTTAGATAAAAAGTGATTAATTAGTATGTTAAGTTAGAGCATGTACCCACAAAAGAGTAGCTTGTAGATATTATGACCAAACCATTGTCAAAAGCTACATTTGAGTACCTAAGATAAAGCTTGGGTGTCATTTATTTTTATATGAATCAATATAATGTCTATGGTTAAGGGGGATAAATAAGTTCATAATATTTCTCTAGAGGTATGTAAATCAGCTATATTGTAGATGTAGAGTTGGTGGTCATGGAAGTGTCTTGAGAAAGAAGGCTAGTAAGCCTGCATGGTGGTTCCTAATGGTGTGTGGAGATATTAAAATGTTAAAAGTGATGAAATTTATTAGATTTATTAGGTGGAGTCCCTATCAGATGTTTCTTAGTGATTTCTATTAGATTCTAGTGTTTTTGTTGTGTTCTATCTTCATTACTTGTTGTGCTTGTGAAGAAGAGTGTTGACATGAAGCAATAAGGATATTAAAAAGGCAAGAAAAGGTAGGATCAAAGTAAGGGGGAGTTTTTATCATATTTTTAATATGGCCCTTTCCTATTTTTGATGATATTTTTAGGTCCTCAAGATTAGTTGGTGCCCACTTTGTCATTGTGTCAAAGGGGGAGAAAGTTCCTATTGTGGGAGTGTTTGAGAGAGAGAAGGTGAGTTGTATATTGATATATATGATGTTTTTGACATCAATAACAAAGGGGTATATTTTTAGAAATTTTTTAATTATGCCATGGTGATATCATGGAGGTGTCCTTTTAAGTGGATGAAGTTCTTTGATAGCCTAAGTAACAATGACAAAGTGTGTAATGTGCTTGTTCTAGTGTGCTTTATGTTGGATTGGTTGAATTTTAGTTTTAACATGAATAGATATGTTCAAGGATGATTATGGTGGTTAGATCATGTGAAATAGGTACCTAAAATGTTATCTATGCTTTGATAACTTGTGTGCATGAGTGGTATTCATCTGATTCTATATTTTGGTCATCTTGGCATATTGGGTCTAGTGGCATAAAATCTAAGTAAACAATTTGATGACATCACCATTATCATGTAGGAATAAGTCAAGGGGAGTTGGTCATATGGTTATGATCATAGTAGTCCCTAGTTTTTATGTGACATATCTCAATTCATGCATCAAAGTGCAGTCAAATATATTCATATGCAAAGTTGGATTTTCAAGCAATTTGACTGTGTTTTTCCATATTTAGCTAATTTTACAATTTGGCAAGAAGAGTCGAGTGAGCATTTTGATGGTGTTATATCTTTCACATGTGAAGGTGTCAAGGGAAATAGATCATATGGGTATGTTAATTTTTGAGCATAGATGATTTATGCTAAATTTGAGATGATGCCCTGAAGCATAGAAAAAGTTATGTAGGAGCAATTATGGCCTCTTAAGCAGGTTTTGACATAGTTGGCTCTCTGACAAAAGTTTTTGAGAAGGAACTTTAATAGCATTATATATCACATGTATGAGGCTTAAAGGAATTATTTGTTATATGGTTGGATTATCCTATGTGAGGAGATCATTTGGTCCAAATTTTAGATTATGCGAGTAAGCAGAGAAGTAGTTATTGAGGTGTAAAGTAGGTCTTCCAGGTATATTGAAAGGGTCCCCATAGTCATTTTTGCACAAGTTAAAGCTCAATCAAGATCGATGGTGTGAATTACTAGAAGAAGTCAGGAACTAGTGAGATGAGGATAGGTTTATGATGTTTAATGATTGAGCAAAGGTATAAAATAAGGATCCAATGATGATCGAGTATTCATACAGATTGATCGATGGAGCGCATTGAGTTAACATTTCAAGATTGAACGAGATGAGGTTAAATTGATTGAGGTTTAATGTTTGGATTTAGTGGATTATGTGTTAAATTTTAGACATGATTGATGGTGTGATAATGATCTAAAGTTAAAAGGAAAAGATTTGAGCATTGTGTTCAAAGGTTAAATATGACCGTTTAAATTCAACTATTTGAATTTAACACAGGGAAAAACTAGAGATCTATAATTTGTCCATATATTTCATTAAAAGACAAATTTTCTCATGAATTGAAAAGTAAAGTGGTAAAGGACTCTGTTTCATGCAAATTTTTGCTCATGTTCTAAAGAAAGAGAGAAAAGAAACTCGATATGGGTATGGTTGAAAAACCTATTTGTTTGTGCACGTGTTGAATCAAAAAATTGTGAAAAGATCTTCTTTAGCTTGGGAGTAAGACCTACATATAATAAATCACTAAAGAAAACTTATTTGTTAGACAGATAGTTGGGTGGATTTCCTAGTGATCTCTAGATCCTAGAAGCAATAACTTCCTTAGGGGATTTCAATCCATGCATTTTAAACAATTAAGTTCATAAAACTAGAAAGAAGGTACTTGCATAAATAATCAAAAGGTAATGTAATTAAACACAAGAATAGTTGCTTAGAAAATAGAATAAAAATGATAAAATTAGTGGTAACTAATTAATACTAGTGATAAGGGGTTGGGGCTACTTCAAAAAATCTAAAAGAGGTCTGTGAGTGATAAAAAACAAAGAGAATCAGGTTCGGTTAAGGGTAGATAAGTGAGAATAACTTATTAGTTTTTACTGCCATAGTGATTATTGATGGCTGGGGTAACTGTCAAATAGTTAAGGTGAAAGTTGGTGATTAATCTGACCAGTGGTGGTTAGGAAAACCATCGATTGTTGAGTTAACCATCAATAGTTACCATGTGAATTTTGGGTTGCTAATTACTGAATAACAAGATCCAAAAGATAGATTCTGGGAGATGGGCAAGGGTTGGATTGATTAAAAATTAGAAATAAATTAAATGAATATTTAACAAATAATTACTTGTCTTACCAGAAGTTTATTGGGTGATTGGTTGAAGTAGTTAACTTGGTGGAATCCAACTTGATTTTGACAGAGTAACAATACTTGAGAACTGGATTAAGAGGCAATGATGAGTCAAATCTCAATATGATGGCTAAATTATTGATGATGTTGATGATGTTTATTGACTTGATTGACTTGTAAAAGAAAACTCCTGAATACTTGAGCTCTTGATAATTATTATAGATGGATTTCTCCTCCAAGCTCTTATCTTCTTATAGGCACAAGCAAGAGGTGGAAGTCAAGGTGTAACTAGGCCATGTAAATATAAATTATTCATACAAAAGGATCATAAAAAGATTTATATGAGTTATATTTAGAAAATATCGATGGATGTTTTCATGATTTTGGTTAAGGTGTTACACCCTGACTATTGATGGTCAGGGTAACCGTCAACAGTTAACCTGACTACCATAAAAAAAAGGGCCAAAAAGGCTAAGTTGATCCAGTTAGGTTAAAATAATTGTGGGTGAGCTTGGTTAGGCCTAAAAGGGCTAGATTGGTCCCAAAATGGTCTTAAGTAGTCCAAGGGGTTTTTTGACATTTCAAATCACAGTGTGTATATTTTTAGTGTCTACATTTTGCCCCATTTTATTGTGTGACTTGTGTGAAGGAGCTATGAAAAAAATGGAATATAGGTCAAATGTCTGGTTCCCCCAAGAGTAGGACAAGTTATTCACCCTCAAACTAGGATTCAATGAGGAGAAACAAAAATTAGGTCAGGGTTTGATAAAAGTTATATGGTGAGTCATGAGGTAGGGCATCTAAAATATAAACTTGTGCATAAAATGTGACTAGGTGTGATTGGTCAAGATCATGCAAAGAATAAAGGTGCTAATGTTGGTAAAAATGAAGGTTAGTTTTAGATGTGCAAGTGATAGAGTAACCAATCCATAATGCTAGGCATGGTTGATCGAGTGACTCTATAAGTCATCTAAACAGGGTCAATGTTGGGTGCAAGTAGCTAAGGTAGGAAGTACTTCTACAAAATAACATGATTGGTCAGGTCATACATGAGGTGGTACAAATTACAATAGTTCAACATGGAAATGTTGGTTAATGTGGTTAAATTGACCAATGCAAGGTCCTCTCAAAACATGCAAATAGTTTGGGTCAAACAATGGCCAACATTGAGGTGGACATGGTGTAATGGTTGGATTAGAGAAGGGTAATCTCTAAAAGGTTCTAGTTATAGTTTAATTGGGATTAGGTGATCTTTAAATTTTAACACCTAGGTAAGGTTATTAAAAAAATTTAAAGTGGGGGTCCTTGACTGTCGACAGTCAGGGGTCCTAGGGTTGACCATCAACGGTCATCCTGATCATCGATGGTCAAGAGAAACCCTAAAAATATAAAAGATAGAAAGTAAAAATGAACGTTTATTTTCATTTTTAAATTCTAACCTCCATTCTTTATGTTTTGTTGCTTGTGTACATTAGCATTTTGTGCATTTGATTGAGAGATATTTGGAATTGGTAGGGCTGGTGTTTGACTGAGGAGAGGTTTGATTGGTTGAGGAAGTGCTTAGAATTGATTAAAAGTGGAGAAAATGGAGGGTGGATGAGGATGAAGTCATGTGAGGAGATAAGGGCTTTATCCATGAAAACACTAGCATAATGAGGTATGAGGTGTTGTAAAATTGATAGTTTAGTGGTATTTATTGGTTTAAAGTCATATTTAATCAGAGTAGAATAGTGGGGTGGGGGTTTGAAAACTATTCTGAGCCATGATGCCCTAATGTCTATTTTGGTTGAAATTGATCAAGGGAATGCATGAAATTGAGAGTAATAAGGTAAGTTAGGTCAGTAATGGGTTGAAATTTAGGTTAAGGGGAATGTTTTTGTTGTTTTGAAGTGTTTTTAGAGTTTTGGGGTTCGAGGGTTTCACCATCAATGGTCACACACAATGACCATCAATGGTTGAACCTGACCATTGATGGTCAGCCTTGGGGAAAAATGCCCCAAGGGGACCACTAATGGTTCCTTAAAGGGGATAATTGATAGTTTAAAGAACCATCGATAGTTGAGAAGTGGAGGGTAGGTGTGTAAAAAAAATGTTGTAAAGTGTGTGAAGTTTTCAAAGTTTGTTGAAGTTTGAATGTTGTGTTCAATTTGGTAAAAACATTGTTTAAAGTGTTTAATAGTTATATTAGGTGGTATAAAAGGTTATATGTAAGGGTTTGATAGGGTAAGGTGGTTGAAAAAGGGTATGATAGGTATAGGAAAGTGGTAGAAATGCTAGGTGTAAAAATAGATGAGTGGTAGAAATAGCATGTTAGGGTTGATGTTTTGTAGGAAAAGTTCCATGGAATAGGGTAATGATGGGTGATAAAAGCATGATGTTTAGGATGCATGTAAATAGAGTATAAGTTTAATTTTTAGAGGTAGTATGGTAGATGTAATGTTGTAGATTAGAATAGGTCAGAAAAAGAGGTAGGTTTACATTGGTAATGAGTTCACTTTGGAAAACTAAGTTTCCATATGATTATGATTATTGTATAGGCATGCATGAAAATCTAGATGTGGGAACAAGTCCTAGAGATATTTATAGAGGTTCGTGATGGTATGAAAAAAGATGAGTGGTGACACATGGAAGATGTTGGCTTAGGGGTCATGAGGAATTATCAACACTTGCCTTGAGATGTAGTGATGATCATGGCTCTCATCGAGAGATGGGATCCAGCCATGAACACTTTGGTGTTGCCCATTGGAGAGATGAGAATCTTATTATAGTATGTGCGTTGGATCACAAAATTACCAAATTTTGGGGATTCAATCTACCATATAGAGAGTGAGCAATGAGACTACTACATAGACTAGATTTATGTAAGAATAGGAAATAGGCAAGATTTCATGTGGGTGGCATGTGGTACAGGCCATTATATCAAAGGGCACTGGTGGATAGGTGTCTCTTAATGATGATGATCATAGGGATATCATGATTTTCCCTTCCTGATTCAAGTAACAATCACTTCTCATATCTATTACTAGGGGTACTAGAAGAGATACTACTAGGGAAGACAATATTTGGCTAGGATCCTATTTTATTAGTGTAGATTTATAGAGAGCTCTAAGATTTTTGGGCACATAGGAGGTATGAGATTACTATCAAGTTCATGCTTCATTGTTGGGAATATGACCATATTAGAGTGATTAGACCATTGGAGCTCCCTTGGGATGGTTATATGCCTACAAACTATAGGGTAGGCTTTATGTGGTGGAGAGGTTATTTGGCACAGATAGGGGATGGTGGAGGTGCCTAAGATATAAAGTGGTTTAGAGATACCTTCGACAGATTGGTGGTTGGTGATGTGGTGTGGATACCTTACCTTGGTTGGTTGATCTAGGTAGGCTATATGTATCATACTTTATCACTGCAATATTGGTGATGAATTTATGGGAGATGAGAGGGTGAATGAGCTCATCCCAATTGACAAGGTGAGGAGGTAGTTCATATTTATATAGGGGATTCCTCTATATTTCCCTTAATATAGGAGGGAAGATGTTGAGTTCTTACTCCCAGAGTTGCAACTAGAGGAGGTTGTCCTAGAATATGAGGAGTTGCTTGTGAGAGCTCCTATTGATAATGCTAGAATGGTAAATGGGTATGCAGTCTAGTACTAGGCTAGATATGCATCTACTTATTTTGGATGGGGGAATGGGGGCCATCAACCCATTAATGTGGACCCAAAATAGGTATAGTCATATAATGCATAGGCAATAGTGGCATCAGCAGCAGTGGAGGCCTAGATCATAGTGTTATAGGGATAGGTGGCCACTTTATAGGCACATGTAGTGAATTTGATTAGTGGTCTTGGGGTAGTCACACAAGAGAGATATGTTATTAAGCAAAGGGTAGTAGTAGGAGGGGGAATACTAATATCAATAAGAGGACCACCAAACATAGTTTTGAGGCTCTGATACATAGCCACCATTAAGGAGCTCAAGTATTACGAGGTGATGGTGTTAGATTAGCTACCATAAGTGATGAGATACATGGAGTATATGGCTAGTCTGGTCTATGGGCCATCTATAACTACCTTGAGATAGTGGGCTTCTATAGTAAGTCAGGTAGGGGTCCCAGGGGAACCACCCCCAGATGGGAGTGCATGATTAGGTGGCATTGGTGTAGGTCATAGTGGGGCTTGATTTATGTATGTGTTGATATGTTGGTATATATAGGTGTATATTATTTTGATATTGGCCTACGTGTCTATGTAGTGAGATGTACATGTTTTGAGAGAGATTTTATACATTGTTACATGTATTTATGAGGACACAATGTATATAATGATGATATTTTGTTTATGATGTTATAAATGATGCATGTTTATGGTTCATGGTTTATATGCTAATGTGTTATTCATGTTCATGCTTATGGTTGATGGTCCATGGTTTCTTACATATGATTTATGAGATGTGGAATCAATAATTCAGGCATGTGATGTTTGAAATATGATTATAATGCTCTGATTTTATTCATGGATGTGATAGGATGTGCTAAGGATAGATATATGGTATATGATGATATAATCATAATGGCTTTTTTTATGGTTATGTTGGATATGGTTTGCATGACTTGATGTTTATAAAATATATTGTGGTAATGTTATCTCAAAAGGATAGATTGGTAGATGACATATGATATGGTTCATGATGTTTTGATCATTGATTTTGTTCATGCTTATGATAATGAATGGTGTAATTAGGATATGATATATGTTCACATGATGTTGTGATGGTAGATGGATAGGATGATGTTTATGGAATGATGCAATATGATGCATTTTCATTGTGTTTTTTTATCATAGATAGGTAGATGATTTGGTTCATGAATATAGTTCATAATTTTATGCTTTTGATTTGATATTTATTGTTTATGGGCATGGAGATAAAATGTGAACATGGTTCAGGATGTAACAATAATACTTAAAGTAAGTAGATAAAAAACTATATGTTTTAGGAAAGTGATAAGAATCATGAGAGGTATGTCTACATAAACCAATAAAAGATAATAAAAGAAACATGATGCCATTTTATTGGTAAGGACAAAAATAAAACCCAAAGTTAGATTGGCTTAGTGAAAATAAGCCTTTCAAATACTTTGCATTAGCGTGCTTTGTTTGATAAATGGGTATGTTGATCACATTATATCAAGTAAGCTCATAGTCCCATGCATATGATATATAGAGGGAGGGTGAGTGAAAATAGAACCTTTTTGTGAGACTAGCATGCCTCTTTTGTAGGATTCTAAGAGGATAGTATAAACAAGTCTATGCTCATATATAAAGTGTAGACTGATTGATGCAAGAAGTCTATTGAGGAGAGTTGATTATGGCTTTACAAGTTTATTGATTTTATGAGAGATGATTGTGATGTTTCTCACTATTTTTCCTCATGGATCTTTTACTTATTTTGATTTCACTAATGGGTTAGGGAAGCTGATCGATGCGAGAAGTTTCCAATAAATTTCTAGTTTTGATAAATGATTTACTCAACCATACTTCAAGGGAGTGGTCTAAGTTTATATTCTTAGTTTAAATTCTTTTGATATATATCCTTCAAAGGATCAGTCCACCTTATGTATTGTAATTTGGTATAAAGTTTTTAATAGCTGTCCTCTAAGGGAATAGTCTATGAATGCTAGAATGACCCATGATTTTTTTTTACTTTTGATATTGCTTTTACTTTTTGTTTGAATTTGATTGATATATACTTGTTTGACTTTGATTGATATATACCTTATGAAGGAAAAACTAAGATCATAACAAGGTTGTATGGGTGAAGAGAAGATTAGGTGATAATGACCATGGGAATTGATCCTAAAGAGAGATGGGAAGTAACATGAGAATCATGCCATGGATAGAGCCTTGGTACCCATAGTTCAAGATTAGGTGATGACTATGATGGATAATCACATGATTTAACTATAGTCAGTTTCCCCTAACTAGAGGGAAAGGAATGTGTTTTGTAGGAGATGAGGTTAAGTTAGACAAATGATGATTATAACCCCTCTTTAATAATAAAAAGGATGTAGATTTGAAGTGTTGAGAGGCTCAAGTTTTGGTTTTCCATTGTTATGTACCTAGGGATATGATATATTGAAGTATATGGGTTGATGGAGATGCCGACATGTGGCACACATCCCCTTAGTTGTATGGGTACACTATATTAGGATAATAGAGTAACTTATGGAAGTATTACATTGGGTAATGGTCGGCCTACATTAGATTAAGAGGTTACCCATCCATGGGTTAGATAGATGTATATATATAGGAGATGAATATCATGGTAAATATATCAAGTAAGCATTGAGTCTTCTATTGTAAGAGGATATTGGAGGTTGTCCCCTCTAAGAGACATTGTGGAGTTATTCCTTCCTAAAGGAGTATTTTATGGTGTTTCCCTACCTTAAGGGTATTTATGAATATATTGGATATCAAGATAATTACAAGTGGTATCAGAGCTTCGATTTGGGCAATTTGTGTGGAGTGAAACACTAATTTCACTATATCTTCTGAAATATAGGGAATTTTTATTCGAAAGTTTTATTGGAGATGCAAAAAAATATAAGAGAAGCGTAGTAAAAATTTCAGAATTTTTTGATTTTTTTTGAGGGAGTTATTTCTATTTTAGGGTTTATAATAATTTCGCTATATCTTCCGAAATATAGGGAATTTTTATTTGAAATTTTAATTGGAGATGTAAGAAGATTTAAGAGAAGTGAAGTCAAAATTTCAAAATTTTGGGAGCTATTTTGAGTGGATTTTTATGATTTTATGGATCAGTTTTGACATTTTAGGGTTTCATGAACCTTAATTTTTTTTGTGGATCATGGAGTTGCAAATATTTTTAGGGGAAGATGATATTGATGTTTGAGAATGGTGGCTCCTTTTGGATAATCATTTTATAAAAAAATTTAGGCAAAGACAATTAACTACTTTTTTGTCTGGGCCTGCACTAGATTGGTTTGATCAATTGAGCTATACAAAAAGGTTTTCTTCATGGAAAGAAATGGAACATATTTTTTTAGATCGATGGGCTAGAAAACAAGAAGTAGAAAAAGAAGAAGCAATAGAAGAAGAAGAAGAAGCATAAAAATAAGAAGAAGAAATAGAAGAATCATCAGAAGAACAAGAAGAAGAAGTAGAAGAAGCAATAGAAGAAGAAGCAGATGAAGAAGAAGAAGAAGAAGAAGAAGAAGAAGAAGAAGAAGAAGAAGAAGAAGAAGAAGAAGAAGAAGAAGAAGAAGAAGAAAAAGAAGAAAAAAAGGGTTCAAATAATTTGGATTCAAAGAAATCTAAGTCAATTTTTCAATTTCATGGATGCATTCAAAAGAAGAAGGTGGTTGTGTCCATAAACCCTACTAGTAAGTATAACTTCATTAACATGAATGTGGCCAAGCATCTGCATGTTCAAGCAAATAATATCAAAGAGGTTCAAGTAGATGGTAAGAATATTTCAATGTTTGAAGATCTGAAGCTCATTATGGAAAATATGTTTTGCATTCAAATTTTTATGCTTTGGATATGGATGATATGGATATAGTTCTTGGATATCCATGGTTAGAGACTTTAGGAACAATGACTATTAATATTCAGAAAAAGTTCATGAAGTTTTGGTATAGGAAAAAGAAGATCACTTTACAAGATATCATAGTGATAAAGGCACCAATAACAATCCAGGTAGATCATGAGGATAAGATGGAAACAGGTGATGAAGAACATGATGAAGATTCAGATGATATAGATAAAGACACACTACAAATGAGCACTTCATCTACTCAAGAGACAAAGAAGGAAAAGGTGGAAGAGGTAGAAGCAAAGGTGGATAAGGTCAAAGTATTAGAAAAGGTTGAGGTATATAGACACCTACAACATCATGAGAGGAAACAATCATGGAACCAGGTGAGGAAGGGTCATAACAACAATCATTTTGTCTACACAGGAAATAAAATTTCCAATCATTATGGATATGCATGGAATCCAAAGAAAAAATACTATGGAACATGGAATGAATGGGGAAATCATTATGATTATGCATGGAAGAATACCTACTATGGTCATGGTTGGAATCAAAGAAGTGTAGTAGAATATGGTACATGGAATAAAAAGAGGAATAATTATGCTTGGACACCAAAGTAGTATAATTATGATCATGAACAAAATCAGAGGAGCACAAGGGAATTTGGAAACAAGCTTGGAGAGCTATCACCTACCAAGATCACATATGGATGGCTAGATGATCGAGATTGGAGACAAGTGTGCAATGATTTAAAGCACACTCATTATTTGGTTTCTTCCTATGTTTCAGGGACGAAACATGTCAAGGAGGGAAGGAATGCTATGTACTTAGGGATATGATATATTGATGTATATGGGTTGACGGAGATGCCGACATGTGGCACACATCCCCTTAGTTGTATGGGTACACTATATTAGGATAATAGAGTAACTTATGGAAGTATTACATTGGGTAATGGTCAGCCTACATTAGATTAAGAGGTTACCCATCCATGGGTTAGATAGATGTATATATATAGGAGATGAATATCATGGTAAATATATCAAGTAAGCATTGAGTCTTCTATTGTAAGAGGATATTGGAGGTTGTCCCCTCTAAGAGACATTGTGGAGTTATTCCTTCCTAAAGGAGTATTTTATGGTGTTTCCCTACCTTAAGGGTATTTATGAATATATTGGATATCAAGATCATTACAATAACCATAGAAATATTAGAAAGCATGTAAAAACACCTGAAATAAACCAATCCATCGAACCAAAGCAAGGAAATCTGAAATAAGTACAAATAGTGACCCCCTCATGGATGCAAGTGCATACAAAGCTATTTGGAGTGTTAACAATGGTTCATAAAGGAGAAGTTTTTAATATGATATATCTTACCATGAAATTTAATTATACGTAGAGAAATTTAAATCACCAAGACCATTCTTCCCAACTCCAATTGTACGGCCCACACCAAGCACTTGAAAATGGCCTTTCTTGGCTTGCAAAGAGAAAATGAAAGAAAAAAAGTTTCACATGAAAGTTTTAAAATTATCTCAGCACTCCAAGCATGCAAATGAATCTAGGGAGGTGAAGAGATACGTTACCTATGTTTTTGGTTGATGATAAACTCAAAAAGTCCGTACAAGTTCCTAAAAGGCCCTAAAAACAAGGAGAAACTACCCTTCTCTAAACATAACAAATTATTTAATTGACACTGACCACTTTCTAACTGATCCTAACCTCATCCACATTGAAAATCACCCTTATGATAAATATTCCCCCTTGGAAGTCCATACAAGTCATTAATTGAGCTAGGAACATGACTAAAAGGCCATTTTTGCATATAAGACATAGTGAAATGTAATTAAATGACTTTTGAACCTATTAAAACATATACAATATTAACCTAGGACATTTTTAGAATAAAATAACCCTTTTTCTAAGTTTGACCTTGGTTGACCAACTTTGACTTTGATTGACTAGGCCATTTCAAGAGAGATGAGATTAGACAAGGACTAGGGGAAGGATAAGAAAGATGAATAGGACAATAAGAGACCCCATAGGACACATGAAACCTTATTCAAAAGTAAAAAATAGTAGGGGTTTATCTGAATTTGACTAGAATTTAGATTTATTCAACACTTAATTTTCAAAAAAGGGAAGAGGGAAAAAGGAAATAATAATGAGATAGATTGTTTGCTAACTGATCACATGGTAATAGGAGATAATAACCAAGGGGAATAGGGTTAACTATAACCAAGTCACAATGACAAATTATCTATGAAAAATGAGGATAAGAAATCACATAATCATAAAGGTATGAGAAAGAGAGTTTTGAGAAAAACTCCAAGGAAAAGGGAAAACAATGATAAAGAAAAAATAATCATATGAGAATATAAAATGAAAATATAAGCTAGATAAAGTACAATAAGTAAGATCATGATATAATAAAATTAGAAATTTTGACACCATGTCAAATGATATAACAAATAGATAAAAACAATATTGGAGCACATGTCCAATCTAAATATAAATGTGAAAGCACCATACATGTGCTCATAAATATTGGTAAATCTATCCACACACATTATCCAATACATTGGACAAGTCTCTATGAAGCTATAGTCAAACTATTTCTAAGCTTTCATCAATATTTAATGAATATTGGTAAAATTCTTATTTTCTAATATCCTCAACTTAAAAATTAGGAATGCTTAAAGGATCACGCTGAGGAGGGAAATTAGGCAAAGGATGGTCAGGGGAATGTGTGGGAGCAAGATCTATGGGAGATGTAGGAATCACTGGTGGAGAAGGATCTATAGGTGAAGGACTCATAGGTGGAAAAGGATCCATAGGTGAGGGAAGGTCCATAGGTGAAGGAATCATAGATGGAGGCATAAAAGGTGGTGAAGGGACCATAGGAGGGGTTGGAACCACTGGAGGTGGAACCATGGGAGAAGAAGGATAAGCATTCTTGTGGGAATGACCTGTGGTAGTAATAGAAGAAGGTTTGAGAATGCTTATAATATGATCTTTGAGATGTTTTTGTAGGATGTGACAATGATTGGTATGATGGGTACCACATAGATGTCATAGACAATATACCTCACCATACTTAGGCATATATTCAGGAAGCACCTTCAGGGGAGGTATGGCTTTGTCTAATAATGGGGAAGAAGGATGAAATGTATCAATATATTATCATAACTTGAAATAATGGGTGGAAGAATGATTATCTATCCCATGGAAGTAACATATAAGCTTGTGAGTGGTTTTAGGAGATACACTCACAAAAGGAGGTATAATAGGAGTAGAAGAAGTTAGAGAACACTTGTCAACCCATTTGGTGGGTAGAGGAGCCATCTTAGGCAAGGGAAGAAAACCATCACCAAGTGAGGGTGATGACGAGGAAGGAATAGAAATAGGCTCAACTAAAAGAGCAATAGTATCAGAAATAAGGGTAGGCTCAACAATAGTAGGAGTGGAAATATGATCAACTACAACAAGCTTGGGAAGAGGCTCAAATGTAGTTGGCTCTACTGAGGGAGGAGTGATATCTATAGAGGATCAAAGGAGGGTTACACTAACCTTAGGGGTAAACCAACTACGTGAGTCAAGGTACCTATCAAAATGGTAAGGCCTAGTCATAGCATGATCCATGAGCATATTCCTATGTGGCTCCTCATAAATTAGAGGTTTTAGCACCATATTTACCCTATAATAAAGGGGTAAAATGTAAAAATCAAGAACTATAAGTGAAGGAAAATGATGAGATGCATGAAAATATTCAATTAAAGAAGAACAATAACAAACAATCTTCAAATCATGAGCCTGTACAAGACCACCTAACAATGGATCATCTAAAGAATAACCATCATCATAATCTATGGTGTGAAGATTAATGACATAGGTAGGGATAACCTTGTCATCTGAGGAAGTGTGGTGAATAGAATGCCTAGTCTTGGTCAAGACTACAGGAATGTCATTGCAAGGAGGTTTGCGAGAACAAGCTTGCAAGGAATCAAGAAGCTATAAGATGAGATGAGGTGAGAGATCAATTTTTTTGATATTTAAGTTAATCTCATAAATATCAACATCATCAGAATCTAAGAGGTTGGGATGAATGTTACCAATGAACTCAGGATGCCCAATATAACCTAGGGTTAAATTGATGATAAAGCTAAGACACTGAGACTCACAAAATGAAATGCTTTACAAAGGCTTAAGATTAGGAATCTTGAAGACACCATAATCTTGGAATTATTTGAAATTCCAATGGTTAGTGTCACTTTTAATCTTATAAATGGATCCATTGAACACATTGTCAGGTGGAAGAAGTAATAGCTTGCATGTGGTCAGTCCATGGCCTACCAAGTATGATGTTATAAGAAAGGGGGAAGTTAAAGATCATCATCTTCATATGAATGGTGACAAGTGGGATGGTAATGGGAAACCATAGATAGCCTAGAGGAGGCATTTTCCTTCTATCTTATCCTTGGTATGTGTTGTGTGTAGATTTGATATTGTATTTAGAATACCCAAGGGTCTTAATGAGAATGAGAGATGTGACACATGTGCTAGAACCCTCATCAATCAATGCATGCTTGAATTAGATATCACCTATTTGGATGTTAATGGATAAATGAAGATCATCTGCATGAAGTATAATCTCATCGAGAATCATAGATGCGATAGGAAATTTTAAATAAAGAGAAGTGTCTATAGTTTCATCAATGTCAATAGACATCTCTTCACATTATTATAAAATACTATCTTCAAAACTAGATAAAGCTACCTTCAGTCTTATTAGAGGAGGATGAAGGAAATTCATCTCAAATAAGAGCTGCATGAAGTAGTTTTTATGACGTGGAGAAGTCCTCAGAAGTTTACGAAATGGAATTTGGGATGGGAGATTAGTGAGCTCCGTAATAAGATCCCACTCATCATATCCCATAATAAGGTTGTTAGATAAAGGTGCATAATGGTTATGGAGCTATTTGAAAGGAGGAGCTGAAGAACATTAGAATTTTTATTGATAAGAAGAAGAATAAGGTTTAGATCAAGGTGTTAAATCATGTTGAGATGATTAACTAGTTGGTTCAAGTTGATTCTGATAATTAGAATAAGAAGTGTTAATACAAATTTGATTATCATTAGTATTAGAAGATGATGAAAGAGTGGTAGAAATAGAGTGGGATGTGTTATCCAAGGGAGAATCATAAATTGGATCATCAAAAGTGATAAGACCTTCTTGCCCCAACTTATTCAAATGATTTGGAGAAGAATCCTAGATAACACAATATGTATTATGGGAAGGAAGAGTGTAGATAGGTTGGGAATCAATGAAAACCACCACCCTTCATATATTAGTCATGATAACCACATTTTCTTTGGAAGTTGGTTCAACAAGACTTTCTCATTGTTGGTGGAAGGGGTGGGCTTGTCTTGATTATCTTATATCAGTTGATGATTAGGTAAAGGATCTTTGTAACTATCCAAATGAACATTTTCTTGATTCAAGTCTTGAGTTTATAGTCCTTGAAAGCAATCTCATAGGTTTGTTGACACTTAAGAATAATAGAATCATGATTGAAATTATGTCCAAGAAGAAATCCATAGCTAAATTATGAATTTGTGTACAAGTCTCATGAAAATGACCCCAACTAACGTGAAACCAACAAAATTTGTTAGGAACATACCAGGATTTCATAGGATGAGTACGGTCAAGTTCTCATGGAAGAGGCCTAGGTAGACGCTTAAGTAATTCAACTGAGGATATAGGTTTATGAATGTTAATGTTTTTTGGTGAAGAGAAATGAGGATTAGTAAAATGTTGAGAAGAAGGAGCTCATTCCAAAGAAGAGTTAGGAATGACAACTTGAACATTGTGAATTGCATCATAAGAATCAGTAACACCATCATTTGTGATATTATAGTTTTTATTATTTAGTAATAAATGAGGACCTACACAAATTTAAGGTGGCTCAAATTGATGCATTAGGAAATCTTGTCTTTTAGCTTGGTCAATAGTCTCCTCCAATGTACATGGAGAAAGAGTGTAGACTCGATATAGTAATTTAGGAAAGAGAGCATTTGTAAAGAAATGAAAAAGATTATCATCCGCCATGTTATTTTCACATTTGTTGACAAAGTCTTTTATCTCTTAATAAAGGCTTGGACAATTTCATTCTCATGTTGTTTTTAATTAATTAAATGGGCCAATGTGTTTTCAGGAAGGTTATTAGTTTAGAATTTTTGCTTTGAATTATTTATTAAGTCTTCCAAACTAGAAATGGAATGTTCTCTAAGTTGATTGTACCAATCCAAGGCATCACCCATGAGGGTTTTGGCTAGGATCTTGGTAGCGGTAAAGGTGTTTAATTTGACCCAATGCTTGTAAGTATTTCAAAATGTTTCATGGTGAAGGGTAGGATTGGTCAACCCATTATAATAAATTGTAGGTGTTATAACTCCTATGTTAATGTTGGCAATTTGAGTAGTGAGAGGTTCATTTTGTAGATGCTTAATGGTTTTATTGACTAAAGGAGGTTGAAGAATGAGATTTCCTTGGGAATATTGAAGAGGAGGAGGGGGAACATTTTGGTTATGTGTGCCCCAAGCCATTGTTTTTAGATGAGATTGAAGGTTAAGAAGGTGGTTTTGCATTCTCTTCATTTGATTTATGTTGTGTGCTTGAAAGGTATTCATTTTATTGAGAGTTTGTAACAAAGGTTAGTATGTTTGATTAACATTAGTATCATTAGAATTATTATTTGTGTTGGTATTAGTGGCTTGGGTACCACTATTAGTGTTGATATGAGCTTGAGAAGAATTATGAGAATGTGAAGCACTAATGGCAAAATTTGTTTGTGAGGCAAAAGATGGACTAGTGAATGGTTGAGAGGAAGAAGCACTAGAAGCATGATTGCCTTGGGTAGAAAATGATGAACTAGTGGAAGGATTAAGGATAGTGGATTTTATGAGAGGCCCACTATATGTAGAACCTACATGTTAGTTGAGACATTAGGCATGTAGATAGAAGAAGTTAGAGAAGAAGATGTCATGGCATAAGAAGGGGTAAACATTGAAGGAAGAAGTTGAGAATTAAGGAAAGTGGTACCCCCAAATCTAATATTAAATATAGGAGTAGGAGAATAAGGCTCTTCGATTTGACCACTAATCATGAGGCTATAAATGGTAGAAGGATTCTTCTTTGATGTTGAGGAAATCTGATGAGAAAGAAAACCATTTTGGGAGTATACTCTAACACAAGTTGGTCCTCTAATAAAAGAGGAGGATTGTGTTGCAAAGAGCTATGAGGAGGGGTCCCATAGTTATTTATGCAATCAATAATATGAACCTTACAATCATCTAAAAGAGGAATCCTACTCTGCCTATGGGAGACCCTATGAGGATTGGTAAAGTTCATCATGTCTACTGACTATGATTCATAACTGTCATTGAAAAGAAAGTCCATGATGAAAGAAAAAGAAGAGAGATGAGAAATCAAAGGTCAAAAGAGGTGACTGAAATAGTATTGGGTTGATTGGGTAGACCCAATACAAAAATAGGGACTGTAAAACTATACAGATTCAGCTGGGTCAATCTAATACAGTGTAAGTAAGAAAAAAAAGCTATTGGGTCAACTAGGTCAATCCAGTAAAATAGACAGAGAATATAAGAAGCCTAAAAATAGGTTGTAAAATGAAACAAGTTAACTTTTTAAGTAATTAAAAATAGTTAGTACTAAAAGGAAACAAACAGAGAATTAGATTAGCATTGGCCAATCTAATTAAAGTGCACAAAACAAAATCTTGTACCAATGTTGGCTAATGAAAGTTTTTGTACACATAATTAAACAAAGAGAAAGCAAACAACTTGAAAAGTAAAGCTAACTAATTGGTCAACTTGAATGTTTATTAGATTATTAAGAATGATTTTAAATATGATTGGAAGTTGGATATAAGCAAGGTACTAGATAGCAATCTAAGGATGTTTTCAAGTAGTTTGGGATAAAAGGGACTATAGTGGTAATGATACAGGCTTGGTATTGAGGTCTACCCCCTCACTTCACACACTACATCAATAAGGGTGTCAGGTGCTTAGATGGAATATACCATTAACCATGATTTATACTTGACCAAAGCATCAAGTTAGATTCCCTCTTTATGATGAAATCCAAGTAGGTTGGCCTAAGGTAGACAAATGTTAAATTACTTATTTATGTTATGTGATATAGTCGTGTGTGCATAAAATAAAAAAGAATGAAATGAAGTGATTAATTAAAAATCCCCTAATTAAATTATGTGAACTATTCTAAGCATGCAAACAACAAGAAAAGAAAAGTGTGAGATAATTACTAACACATACGAGGTTAATTCTAATTTGAAACAAGGTATAATGTTGACACTATATGCATAAAATAGTGAATAGGGTCGACAGGGTCAAACCTATACTTCAAAAGAAAATTTTGAAAATGAACTAGGTTAGCAGTGTCGATCTACTTATTTCAGACATCACATAGAACACAAAACTGGGTTGGTAATGTTGATCTAGTTGGTTGTGCAAAGACAATTTTAAAGACAAAAAGATGTGAAAAGAAATATAAAAAAGAAAGAAACCAAAAAGTAGAAAGGAACCTTGGTGGATCAAAGATGTAATGAAGGAAAATTATTTATAAATAACCTTGAAGTATCTTTGAGAAACTTGCAAACTAGGTCAATAAGATCGCTCAAGCTATGCAGGATCTTTTTATAGAGTGCTAAAACTATAAAGGGTCGACTGGGTTGACCTATTAGTTTAAACTAGATGTTTGAAAGGCTAGAAACCTATATTGGGTCAACTAGGTCAATCTAGTTGTTTGTTTTTGGAAACCTGCATAGAGAGAAAAATAGTTAGGTAAATAGAATCGATCCAGAATGTCAAAATATATGATAAAAATGATGATCAAAAGAAACAAAATAAATGGAGTAAAAGTGAACAAATCCTGTAAAGGTTAGTTCACGTTGGGTTCACCATAATGTATACAATTAGAAATACATCATGTCTGTAAATGAATCCTATCTTGGAGAAGATAGAGCATACCTACTCTTCCGATTAGGGATACATTTGTTAAGCAGGAGTATGACCAATATGGGGATTCACTAGACCCAATTAGGGGATCACTTGTCATAACATATCATGCTAGGAAGGGTTCTAAAGCCTACAATCTAACACAATTGCACAACAACCCTAATGGAGTCCTAAGTCTTAAAATGTTCACTTTATTCTAATAAAAAGAAAGTAAAATCTAATCTAATGCACACCAAAGCTAGTGGCACAAAGTGAGGGTTAGAAATAATGAATAAACAACTAAAATAAATATGTATTAAAATGCATATACTCATGTCAATATATAAATAATCTTAATACATGGGAGAATAATACAAATGTATTATCTATTTACTCTCACAAAGGAGAAATAAAGTTAGGAATACTTACCTTTGAAGACAAACCTACCGAGCCTCAATCTCTCCCTTGGCCAAGGTGCTTCGTAAGAGATTGTTGTGGTATGTAAAGATATCAAGAGAAATCAGCTATAGGCTACACAACCTATCTAAGCATACAAAAGACTTATCCACAGGACAATATCCATATCTCCAAAGAAATTATTGAAACATAAGCGTTATTCCTCAAGTAGAATAGTCAATAAGAAGATGTTCATTCACATTTCTTTGCTAATAATTCTTCTCTTATGAAATGATGGGAAATGAAATTGTATATATAGGACTACTTTTCCCTTAATCCTCTTGGGAATGTCATCTGTACAAGGTCGACCCAATCAATTCAGTGTGTTTTTAGGGACAAATCACTAGGTTTGAGTTAGATTGGCTGAAAGGCTAACAAACTAAGAAAGTAAAAAATACCCCTAAACTATATTGGGTCAACCTAGTTGACCAAGTATAGCTGACTAAGAAAAATGTTGTTAAGGCAAGAAAAGGAGGAATGGAAAGAGGAAAAGACTAGAATGGGTAGAACTGAGAAGAACAAGCTTAGTGTAAATGGTTTTAGGAGACAAGTGTGTAGATGGCAAGTGGCAAAGAGAACAACATTCTTATGAAGCATTGATGGTCTGCCCACCCCTTTCCCAGTGCACCCCTTAAGGCATGCACTCAGAGATATTGAGACTCTATAGGATCTTGCAAGATACAAAGTGTTAGTAATCAATAAAAGTTTTAAAAATATCATGTGTATATAGGTTACACCATTGGCACTTTTATGGATTTTAATACTTATTTACATTTTAAGCACATTGTCTATAAAATAATATGTGTTTTTATATATTTTAATAATCCCCTTACTAAAAATATCACATTGAAATTTGGGGATGGGGGTTGGGAATAAAAAATTTGATTATGAGAACATCCCATTTAGGTGTAGACTTTTTCATGAGCATGGGAATTTAACAAAGGATTTCACACTCTCTGTGCATGAAAAACCTAAATAAACCCCTAATTAGAAGGGTTTTTAATATTTCAAAAAAGGCATATTGTCAAACTCAAGAACCCCAATTCTGGGCCTTCTATAGTTGAGAATTGTTTTGCTTCGTTCCTAGTTGATAAGCCTCTAGAGGAGGATGACCTGATTATGGAAACTACAATGTATGAAATGTAGTTTACAAAAGACCCTCGCCCTACCCAATGGATCAAGGAAATATATTATTTTTATTTTCATCTCTCCAATGGATTAGGGTTTGGACGTAATAGTTGAGAAGAACACCAGTCTCGTTAGAAAATATAAACTGGATAAAAATGAGAACACACACAAAGTTGAGTGATGATTTTGATGAGTCTCCCCTTTGAGAGTTAGTCCTTTATTCCTCTTCTAGGGATATCCCTTTCATTATAGATCCAAATGGAATAAGTCAAGCTTCAAATAAAAAAATGAAAAAGGATACTAATAAAAAAGTAGGGAAGAAATCTACTACAACCCACATTCAAAAGGAAAGAGAAAGGTATATAAGAGGTGTCATAGGTATATAAGACCTATTAGACATGAAGTGAATTTATTAGAACATCAGGGGTTTTAAAAGTTGCCCCTCTGAATACAATGAAATTATTAGAATGGACTTATTATTTAATATTTAATATTTTAATTAAATTATTATTAATTAATTTATATTTTAATTAAAAGTTAACATCATTAAAACTTATTTTTTTAATAAAAATATGTTGGGGTTTTTATTGTTATTACATCTTTGGCATTGGAGTCTAGCCCAATGAGCTAGTGCATTGGACCTTTCATGCAAGACTGTGTTCTTATGCACTTACTCAAAGCGTGTAGTTGGAGACCGATTCCCATGGGTTTTATTACATAGTGTTATTACCTTAGTCATATTCTTACCTTTATGTATTTAAATAGATAATATATAAAAGCATCGATAAACTACTTTGATTCTAGTATTACCAAGCTCAACCACCATGATTACACAAAGTACTACCATCACTAGTTAATGTTGTTACTTTAGAAAAATAATAGATAGGTTATGTTTCATAATAATTTCTAGTTATTACTCTTAACTCGACACAACATATTCAGTCATCATGAACACAAGAAAATTATATAATGTCCAAAACTCATATATTAATCATAAGCATCCAAAATCAACAACAATCCATCATCCTTATACTTTACAACATAGGTATTTATACTTGTTTATCCCTGACCAAGTGTTCACATCATTAATGGTAAGAGTGATTAAGCAATGAACTCTCAATAGGCTAAGAATTATGGCACTCAATCAACTAGCTTTTCCTAAGGACTCGAGCCTTTGAACCCCCTATATACTCGCACTATACTAGATCTTTGTGTTTCACTCAAATTTCACTATTATTCAGAGGAAGATAGTAAAACTATAAATACAAGTTATGGTATAAATACTTGACAAATGGTATGTGCATTGAATCAGAAGATTGTGAAGAACTCCTCTTTGGTTGGGGAGGAAAACCTATAGATAAGACAATAATAAAGCAAATTTGTTCATTAGACAAGTAGCTAGGTGGATTGCCTAGTGCTGGCTAGATCCCAAAAGTGTGGGCTTCCTTAGGGGCTATCAGTCCACCATTTTAAAACAATTAAGCTTATAAAATTGAATATAAGGTACTTTCATCAATAATCAAAAGCTATTTAAAATTGAATAACAAGGATATGCTTGTTAAAGTAGATAGACTAGAAATGATCTAATTAGTGAGAAACTAATTAGTACTAGTAGGTGGAGGGGTGATTTAGGGAATCTAGTAGAGTTTTAAGAATAGGCAAAAACTCAAAAAGAAGGATCTGGTTGAAAAAGAAAGGGAATTTTAGCTTTTTGGTTTTTAACCTACCACATGTGATCATTGATAATTGGAGTGATTGTTGGTAGTTAGGTCTGACCATCGATGGTTAGGATGACCATCAATGGTTGACTGTCTAATTTTGGACTTGTCAATAGCTAGTGATAGGATTCAAAAAATGAATTTTGAGAGTTTTGGTGCAGGTTTCATTAATTGTAAAAGGGATACAAATAGATAAATGATAGTAATAAAATATTTAACTCACCAAAAATAGATTGATTGATTGGTAGACATTGATTCATAGGTGGAATCTAGTTTGATTCTAGCAGAATGACAGTGCCTAGAAAATTAATCTAAGTGGCAATGGCAGATTGGCTCTCCCAAATAGATTGTTAATGATGCTTGATAACACTGGATGACCTATAATAAGAAACTCTAAGTACTTAAGTTCTTGATAATAGTTGTAGATGGATTGATCTCTTACTTCTCTCCTCTTCTTATAGGGAAGGGCCAGGGACTCAAGTGGAAGTTTAAGAGGTGCTTCTAATTATAATTTGCTTATGTAAGGTCTCATGAGAGGATTTGCACAACTTATATTTAGAAAAGGTAAGTAGTTGTTAACTAGTGTTTGTATGTAAAATCCTAGATGGTTGGGCTTGACCATTGATGGTTATCCTAACCATCGATGGTTAGGTGATCATCGATGGTTATCCTGACCATCGATGATGGAGGTCATCAGTCAAAAGTAGCCAAAAAGAGTGTTTTTAAGTCTGACTAGTTGATTAGTTAAACTAAAAATGGGTTTTGATTTATTTAAAGGATCCAAGGATTTATTATGGGGTTTGATAGTTGATATCCAAATGTGTAGGGTTTTGGTGTCTACATTTGTCCCTTTTTGTTATGTGGCTCAAATCAACAAGATACAAAACAAAAATAGAAGTTGGGTGAAGTTAGGGCTGCCCTGAGCTTAAGAGGAGGTGTTCCCCTCAAACCAAGATGTGATGAGGTAAAATGGAATCAAATTAGGGTTTGATAAATGGGTAGGTAGGGTGATAAGGTTGGTCATTTGTAATGCAAAGTTAGCATGCAAAATGTGATAAAGTGTGAGAGTCAAAATTGCATAAAGACAAAAGTTGTCAATGGTTGAAAAAGTGAAGAAGATAAGTGACCAATGTAACACATGACTATTGTAGGCATGGTAGTGGGATAGACCTATTAGTCTCTAAAGCAAGTCTAGTGTGTCCATGGGTATCTAAGGTAAGAAGTGCTCCTGTGGAAAACATTAATAGGTTGATTGTCATGGGTATTTGAGGTAGGAAGTGTTCCCAAGAAGACAAAAATGTTTAGTTTTGTTCATGAGGTGGTGTAAAATGTGTATAGGGAACATGGCAAAGTTGTGTGATGTGGTCAAAATAACTAAGCATGGGTAGCATAAATTATGCAAAAATACCAAAGTCACTAATGTAAGACATGGTTGCTATAGGCATGGCAGTGGGATACACTGATTAGTCTCCAAAGCAAGTCTAGTGTGTCTATGGGTATCCAAGGTAGGAAGTGCTCCCATGGAAAACATTAATAGGTTGAGTGTCATGGGTATCTGAGGTAGGAAGTGTTTCTAAGAAGACACAAATGTTCAAGTCTATACATGAGATGGTGTAAAATGTGTATAGGGAACATGGAAAAGTTGTCTGATGTGGTCAAAATAAATAAGCTAGGTAGCATAAATTGTGAAAAAATACTGAAGAAAAAATGATCAACATCAAGGTGGATGTGGGCAAAGGGGTGTGTGTGGGTGGTTATGGTCGAGCTAACTCTATATGCATTAGGCAAGTATACATTGCCTACATAGATGAGGGGATGTAAGACCCTGCCTCATCTTTAGGCCAAATGTAGTTCTGGTTAGAAAGGTGGTATATTTGCTTAGAAAAATGGGTAAGGTAGGTGTTGAAAATAGGTAGGTAAAGAATGGGATGTCAAAGAATGTCCTATGCTAGAGAAGTTGTAAAGTGGTGCTTTGATTGTCAATGGTTAAGGTTAACCATCGATGGTTACCCTAACTGTCAATGATCAGGGTGAAACCCTAAAAGTTGAAATATATAAAAAGTGAAAAGTCATTTTCACTTTTGACATTTTACCTCTGAAAGATACGCTCGAGTGATTTTTTACTATTGCATTTTATACTGAGGGTTGACCAAGTTGATTCTAAGGTGGGTAATTGTTATTAGTTGAATTAATGCTTGAGATGATTTAGTGTGTATTGACCAAGATGGATGGTGGATGAGGGTGCAACCAAGTGGAGGGACGTGGGCTCTGTCCATGGCACTGGTCACAAAATGAGGTAGGGAACATGTATTATTTGTTAGTGTGGTAGATAAAAGTATTTATGTATTTTGAAATGGTAATTGATAAGAATATTTGGTGAAATTTTAGGTTTAAACTATTAGGGGTTGACCTAGGAATGCCCTAGTTGGAAAATTAGGTAAAATGTTGACAATCTGGTAACTAGGGGGGAGAAAAATGGTAGGTAGGATATAGGAAGGTAGTGTACATCCTATATAGTTGTGAAAGTATGATGTAGGTATGGATTTGGGAATGGGTAAGGCATGGAAGGTCATGCATGACGGTACATAATGACCATCAATGGCCACCCCAATCGTCGATGGTTGAGGGTTTAAGGCAAAAGGTGCCTAGGGGACCGTTGACAGTTGGCCCCTAGTGGTAAATAGAATTTTTTTTAGCTTGGCTAGAAAGTTGTTACATGTTTTGTTTTGTTTAAGGGGAAAATATAGAAATAGGGATGAATATAAGATTCAAGAGGCAACATAGGGTGTTTATGTCTTGAGGATGCCTATAATTTTTAAGATAGGATATGGTAGAATGTAAAATATGATTATAGCTCAGGTGAATTCTCATTGATTGGTAGAGTTTATTCTATTTGTAAATATGCTAAAATGATAGAATTAATAGATAGTGGATGTAAGCATATATGTTAATCATGTTCAATAGAATGCAGGCCTAAGAGTAAATTCACCTGAGGGATCATGTTCCTATACTCTTCATGCAGGTATGAGATGCAATGAGTGATGAGGAGTAGAGACACATGAAGGCCATAAGCTTAAGTTAATTACGACATTATCAACACATGGTCTGAGATCTTGGGATGTTGGTGGGACTAATCAAGAGATGGGACCCAATGACCAACACATTTTGGTTGTTGATAAGTGACATCATGATAGTACTAGAGGATGTTGTGAGGATCACTTAGTTACCCATCTGTGGGGATCTCATAAATGATATAAAGAGTGAGGAGTGGGACTACTATATGGACTAGATTTATGGTGATGATTAGAGACATGCATAGTTCCATGTAGGTGGTTTTAGTTATGGTCCTATGTATTAGCTTGCTCCTAATGATAGGTACCTAGTTATGATGATGATGATGATGGATTTGATGAGCTTCATGCTACCAAATTCAGTTGGTGGGTAGTTTCCATATTGTTGCTCGATGTGTTGGTTGAGATGCTCCTAGGGAGGACTTTGTTTAATTAGGCATAGGGGTTATTATTGTAGGTATACAGGGAGTTGTGGGCTTTTAAGGTACACCAGTACTACAAGATTAGTATTAGCTTAGTGTTACATTACTAGGTAATGAGCATATCAAGGCATTAAAACCCTTGGCTATACTTGATGACACTCATGCATCTATAGATTATGTGGTTGGTTTTATGTGATGAAGGAGGTAATTTTATTACATAAGGGTAGGAGGAAGGGTAAGGGATATGGATTGATTCCAAGATGCTCTCAAGAGTTTGGTGCCTAGGGATTTGATATGGTGGCCATATGTTGGATGGCCACAGTGGGCAGGGCTGAGGTATCATATAATAGGGTTCCAAAGCTAATGCTAGATATACAATTGATGAGAGATAGAGATAGAGAGGATCCCCTTTGATTGCATAAAAAGATAGTTTGGACTTATATAGGGGATTCATGTTATCATGGCACAATATCGGAGGGAGAGTTCCTACTACTTGAGCCATAGCCTGTAGACATAGTTCAAGATTTTGAAGAGTTGCCAATGAGAGACCACATTAATGATGTGGGGATTGTTGATGGGTACATATCTTGGTATTAGGGTCAGTATGCTATAGTGGATTTTGGTTGGGGAGATGGGGGTAGTAGGCCATAGATGTGGATCTAGCATAGGTGTAGGGAAATGCACAAGGTGGCCCTCAGGCAATGGCTATATTAGTAGTAGTCTAGGCACATGTTGCCTTACTACAGGGATAGGTGGTGGCATTACATGGCCAAGTGGACACCTTGTAGGGATAAATTAATAATTTTTAGGGGAAGATGAACACTATGATAGGAAAGAGGGATCAGGCATGAGCATAGGTGACTACTTCATGGGCATAGGTAGTGACACTACAAGGTCAGATTGGTGCTCTTTAGGGGTAGATTAGTGTAGGAGGATCAAGTGTTGCTATAGGAGGGCCAATAGATAAAGTACCATAGGCACAATACTTGGCCATAATCCAAGGGTTGCACTATTATGAGGAGATGATACTGGAGGAGTTACCCCATGCTATGAGATTTGTAGAGTACATGACTAGCCTGGGTAGTGGAGTAATAATAGGTACTCCTAGTCAAAGGGAATCCACATTTGGTCATACAAGGGTCCCAAGGGGACCACCAGTAGGTACAAGTCCTAATGGTGCTAGTGGTAGTGGTCTAAGTGCCCTAGGGGTTTGATATTTATGAGATAGGATATTTAGATATGATTTTGATTTTGGACTACATGATGATGTAATGAGATGTATATTGTTTTGAGAGAGAGAGATATCTACTTATTTATGTATTGACCATTTTATTCTACTTCATATATATATATATATTGTGATGATGCTTATTTGATTGTCATGCTTATGGTAGATTGATCTAGCTAGGCATGTGTTGAGATAGCGGTAGTTTGTTTTAATGATATGTAATGATGATGTGTTTCTATAATGATAGACATGTAGGGGTAGATATTAATTGTTTCATTGATGCATGAAGGCTTTAATGTTGACATGGTATATGGATGTTTAATTGCATGTGGTGTGAATGATATGAATATGATAAGATTGATAGATGTTATGATATTTGGATAGATGTAGATGGGAAATAATCATAATGGGTTGTGATTTTGATTTCATTTAATGGATATGGATATTAAAAATGCTTTGTATTTGATTGGTGTACATGTGGGATGATAACAAACTAGATGGATGTTTTTGATTTGATGTGACATGATGCTCTCTATTGGTACCTTTGACAAAGATAGTTGATACAGAGACTCATGGTTTGTCATGCTTGATGTTGATGTTGATTTTTAATTAGAAAAGACTGATATAAAACTCAAAGGTCTGATTGGGCTTAGTGAAATGAGTTTGTAGTACACTTTGCATTAACATGTTTTAGTTGTATAAAGTAGGTATCCTGATCACTATGTATCAAGTGAGCTCATAGTCCTATGCATATATGATTAATGAGGGTATAATGGATGATACTAAAACTTATAAGCAAGAATAGTATGTTTATCTTATAGATTCCCAAGAAGTTGGGTAAATAAGTCTTTGCCATCATATATACAAAATTTAGATTGATCAAAGCAGGAAATCTATGAAGTAGGGCTGATTGCATCTTTCCCTATGTGCTTTGCTTTTTCATGAGAGCAAATTTTGGCTTTCAAAAATTTAGATATCTTTTGCTTAAAGGTCATATGATTTGAAGGAAGCTAATCAATGTGGGAAGCTTCTAGAAATTGCTAGAATTTTGAAAACTTCACATTGATCCCTTTTTGTTTATTTGATTTGTCAAAATACTTTTTGATAGCTATCCTTCGAGGAAGCAATCCAAATTACATTTGCAATTTCAAAATTTCCAATAGCTGTCCTTTAAGGGAACAGTCTACAATTGCTATAGATTGACCATGATATAGTGAGTTTGATTTCACTTTTGCTTGTTCTTGATTTTGATTTTGATATTTTGATTTGATAAAGACTTGTTTACACATGGTAAAAGGATTATTTTTGTGAAGGCAAAACTAGGATTGTATAAAAGTTTAGTAGGTAAAAAGGATTAGAGAGACAATAACCATAGGAACTGCTTCTCAAAGGTAGATGAAGTAATATGAGAATCATGCCTTAGGTAGAGCTATGGTACCCAAATTTTAAGATTAGGGCATTTTTTTTAATGGATAATCACATGATTCAATTTTAGTTGGTTATCTCTAGAAGAAGGAGATGTATATGGTATGCAAGGGATGAGCTTAAGTTAGACAAATAGTGATCTGGAGTTCCTTCATTCAACAATAGAAAGGATGTAGATGTGAAGTGTTATGAGGCTCAGGTTCTAGGTGTCCTTCAAGAGAGGACAATTGGTAAGCTCTTGATCCATACTTCTGGGTTATGATGTAGGGTCCAAGCCAATTGAAAGCAAATTTACCTCGCTTACTCTTCTCCATATTTGTGACTTGTTGATTTACCTTTAGGACAAGATCAACAATGTTAAATTCCCATGCTTTAAAGTTCTTGTTATAGGAATGTTTAACATGCTCTTGGTAGACATGAAGATGGGTGAGAGCAGCTAAACAATGTTCATCCATTAGTTTAAGTTGAGCTAACTATTATTGATGATAGTCATCTTCAGAGATGAGGTCTCACATAGATATGTAGAGAGATGGGATTTAGACCTCAAGAGGGAGTATAACCTCTACTCCAAAGACTAGAGAGAAAGGTGTATCACCTGTAGGAGTGCAAATGCTAGTACAATAAGCCCATAAAGTGAAGGGAATCTACAAGTGCCAATCCCATCCTGAGGCATTGACCATTTTGGTGAGCATATTGTTAAGGGTTTTATTAGAGGCCTCAGTTTTTCCATTTGCTTATGGATGATAAGGTGATGAGAAACTAAGTTTGATAATAAAAGAGTCACAAAGAGCTTAGACCTACTTATTTTTGAAAGATTTGCCATTATTGCTGATAATTTTATGGGGACACCAAAGTGACAAATGATATGGTGATTGATGAAATCAATGATTTTATCATATTTAGTTGAGATAAGAGGGGTCACTTCTACCCACTTAGTAAAATATTTAGTGGTGGTGATAATGCATTAATGCCACTATGAAGAATGGGGATTGATTTCCCCAATAAGGTCCAAGCCTCATTATGAGAAAGGCCAAAAGTCCTTAGATACTTGAAGACTATTTCTTGGTTCATGATGAAGGTTAGCATGCTATTAACATTTGACACACTTTTTTACATAATCACAACAATCTTGGTTAATAGAAGGCCAATAATAGCTAAGGTGAAGGATACACTTAGCAATGATAAGACCACTAAAGTGCCCTCCACAAACTCCATCATGCATTTATTTGATATCATGAGAGGTTTCATGACTTTATAGGCAATGAAAGAGAAGGCCATAAAATCCACACTTGTTAAGGATGCCCCCAAGTATGGTGTAATGGGAAGTGCCTTGAATAAATGCTCTGTGAGCATTTCTAGAAAGATTAGGGGGAATGGTGGTACTATTAATATAGTCAAAATTTTGATGATACCAATGGTTAGCTAGGATATTTGTCACATTAAAGATGGTAGGAGAGTTGGATTTGATGAAGGATGGCTCGATGAGGTAGTGGACAATAATGGATAATTTAGAGTCCGAAGGTGTGGATATGATCTAGGAAGTAAGGGAAGCCATTGTATCAACAAACTTGTTCATGGATTGAGGGGTAGTTTGGATCAAGTAGTGTTCAAATGACATCAATAATACATAAAATTAGTGTTTGTATTGTTGTAAAACATCATTTTTGCACTGGTATATGCCATTGATTTGGTTAATCACAAGTTGGGAATTGCTAAAGCTATTGACTGTTTTGACTCCCAAGGCTAAGGTAATTTAGAGACCTATTACTATGGCTTCATATTCATCCATGTTATTGGTACATTAAAAGTCAAGCTTAAAATATAGAGGTAAGGGCTCACCATCAAAGGGAATTAGGATAATTCTTGCCACTCCACCGCATTGTCATTTAGATCCGTCAAAGAACATGGTAAATTGGTAGGTAAAATATTCTTGAGAGAGGGCAGCGATATTATCATCAAGGAATTTTGAAGGAGGAGGTTGGGTATCAAATAGAGGGGCATCAATAGGTTGATCGACTATCACCTGTCCCTTTATTGATTTTTGTTGAAGAAACTCAAGATCAAATTCAACCCAAAACATAAGGTAGAATAAGCACTCATGGTGGTTTGGGGATAATGAGTTATTGAATGACTTAAGGAGTGTGTGGTTATTACATGTAATGTGTATGAGGACCTATTTAAAAGGTAAAAAAACATGGTAAGCATCTTGGCTGACCAAGATAGGTTATAGCATGAGAATGGTATAAATACAAGGCATTATTGGCCTATTTATGCCAGTTGTAGGAGTGGGGATTCAAGCAAAGGGTAGAACCTATAAAGGTATAGGTTAGTGAGGAAATTAAAAAAAAAGATTAGTCATGTTTATCTGATCAAGCTAATGTAGGTGGATACATAGGTCATTAGACCTAATGAGCTTGAAAGAGGTAGATTGAGTGAGTGAGCCCTTGAGGCTATTTAGGTGAAAGAGTGGAGGTGAAGAGTGTAGACAATGGTGGTCATCTATCAGTTGAAGAGAAACAACACGTGTTTAAGATGATCTATTCAAGATATCTGAGGTAGTGCTTGGTTACCTAGGGGGTTGGTTCCTCCTTACAAGGTGAAACTTGCTAAGAGGTCTAGTTGTTATGGATGCTCAACTAGATAGGGGTAGTAGCTCCTTATGGGATTGATGTCTCACTAAATTAAGATATGGTTGTTCCTCGATCAATTAATTTTGGTATAAATTGGATTTTGTCATTATAGGATTGTAGTCCATCTTGAAAGGTTTAGTGGGTTTTCCCCCAAGAGGGTTTCCCATATATATCATGTGTTATGTGCTTGATCTTGCAATATCTTCTTTATTCATTATAATGGTTAATTTGTATGCATCATGATTATATGTGTTGACTTTTAAGATTTGGGATTTGAATTGGATTATCTAGAACCACTTATTCATCCCACCTCTCAATTATTATGCCTCTAATAGGGTTCATTTCAAATTTGATCATAGGATAAAAGATTATGAGATCCAAAAATAAATGTCTCTGAATTTTTCATTCTATCCATTAAAATTTTGATGAGGTTCATTTGTGGTGCACCCACATAGTTGTATGGTATATGTTGTTGGGGTTGTGAGGGTACAATGTATTACATGTTAGAAGGT
Source organism: Torreya grandis (assembly GCA_037957365.1). Classification (NCBI taxonomy): domain Eukaryota; kingdom Viridiplantae; phylum Streptophyta; class Pinopsida; order Cupressales; family Taxaceae; genus Torreya; species Torreya grandis. Next base: position 729,364 of record JARHVA010001490.1, on the reverse strand, counting down.
TGGGTGTATTCCACATATTGATAGTTGGCCACGAAAGGTTGGGATGATATGGGAGGCATATATCTTTGTCAATTTAGGACATAGCCTAGATTAGGTGCAGTGGATATTTTTTTGATACATGGGAATCATTGGGTTGGTTTATTGAAGTTTTGTATTTACCCTTGTACTTATGGGTGGGAGAGTGAATGGTATGTAAACTAATAAGTTTTGAAATGGTGTAGATGATATTAGGCTTTGGGTGGAAAGAAGTAAGGAAACCATACTAGTGGATGGCATCCTAATGTTAAGTGGTGTTTGAGTTGTCATTGGTTAGGTTGTCCCTTCATTTGAAGGGTTGATTATGGGGTTAGTATAAGTTTATGTTGATTGGGTATTTTTTGGTGTTGGAAGAGAAGCTTGGTTTTTGGAAACACTAGTAGATGGGTTACTTGTAGAAGACGAAGCTTGAGTTACCATGGATTGGGTAGTGGAGATGGTGGAAACCAAAGTATCACCCATAAGGTAAGTAGGAATGTCATGAGGTGGTTCAATAGATGGAATTGAAATAGGGGCACAATTGGTATTTGTGGCAAGGTAATGTTGGAGTGAAAGTGGGTTGTTGTCAAGGAGGTTTGTGAAGTCCATGTCCCCTCGAGAAAAAGACCAGGGCATATCAAGACTCTTAAAATGGTTAATAGAGCTCTCCGCATCTAGAGAGTGATCCATGGATGAAGAGGATGAAGAAGGTTGGTAGTGAGGTTGGTTTTAGTCAGCTTGGTCTCTAGCTTGCTTCCATGTCAAGACCATGAGATAAAGTGGTAGAAGTTTTATAAGTTGATGGAAATGAACTCACTAACTCAAAAAGAGAGCAAAGAAGAAAAAAGTCAACAAGATGACATAGATTAAAAGTACATTAGATCCTAAGAGTTATTTTTATCTCACTTTGGGATTCTACCTTAAGTTTAGAATTTGTGAGACTCCACTTAGATTTTGAAATGGGTACTAGAATAGGTAGTCTATGGATGGTTTCAAGTTTTTTTAGGATCAAAATATATCTATATTGGAATCATTACATGGCTTGGTATTGGGGCCTACCCCTTCACTTCACACACCATAATGTAAGGGCATAGAGTATTTTATAGTATATAATTGATATATAGAGTTTATACTTAGTCAATGTATTGAGTTGGTTCTCCCCTTAGTGGTGAAATCCAAGTAGGATAGTCAGGATGATGGTTTCTGCCAGGTGATGAAATCCTAGTTAGTTCCCCTATGTCAATGTTTGATGAATTTATTATGTAAGTGGTTTGGTATGTGTGTGTGAAAATAAGTGATTTATATGATTGATCTACTAGTTAATTAAGATATATGACTTGATCATGAAATCAATCAATGGATGAAGGTTGATTTTAAACCCAAAAATAAATTTTAATTTCTTTGAATGAGTATAAAACAACTAGAATGCACATAAATATAGGATGAGAATGCAAGTCCTATCCTAAGATAAATGTATTTCACTTTCAATAAATAGAGGAAAATAAATGATTTTGATTTTTCCAATTCAAGAAAGTAAATAAAATAAGTACTTATTTTTACTTTGAAATGAACAAATTGAAAGTTATGATTTTCAATTTAGAAATGAAGGAAAATAGTGTTTTAGTTTCAGAAACAAAGAAGTGAAATGAATGATTATTTCACTAATGCAACTAGAATGTCCTAAAACAACTATGAACCCAAGAAAACTCTAGGGTCCCACCAGGCATGGTAGAATGTTTGACTATATTTTTAGATCATTTTATTTTATTTTTGAAAAAAAGTAAAACTAAAAAAAGGGAGAAGGTGTAGATGAACTTGGATGTGGTTGTGTGCTCTATGATTCAGGCGATGTGAAGTACTCTTTGGCTAGAGAGGAATAAATTGTAATAATAATAAGACTATAAATGGACTTGATTAGTAATGTTGAAGTGTGGATTTCCTAACAAGTGTTAAATCTAAGAAGTACAAGACTCCCCTGAAAGGTTGTCAATCAACTTGTTTTAACAAATTAAGTTTTGAAGAATGTTGATGAGAAGTGTTTGCACAAAGGAATGAAAAGTAATTTAACATAATCTAATAAAACACTTTTCAATAAAATGATTGCTTTAATGAAAAGACATTAAATTATGTAAAATAAATGTTAAAGTGCTAAAGTGTTGTTTAGATTGTTGTTTCTGACTCTGTGTTGTGATAAGGGTTGAGAAATAGGGTTTTTGGTTGAGATTGATAGGTGTTTTTAACTTTTTATTTTGAGAAAATTAAATTATATAGAGACTAATGCCATTGGTTAGGTAACCGATGCTAGTTAGGGATGACCGATGTCGATCACTATGTATTGTCACAGTTTTGGATTTTGGGCAAAAATGGGTTATTAGGATAGTTTTAAAGGGTTTGTGGGCTATTTGAAGGTTGGTTTGTTGTCATAAAGGTAGAATGAAGACTTAGGTAAATCAAACATGAAATATTAACACTCAAGAGGATGGGAATGGTTGATGGAAATTTGGTGAAAAATGGGTGTTGGAGTTGCAGAACTCTAACACAAAAGAGAGTGTGGGGTGATATTGGAAGGGGTGAAAGAAATAAACAACTAAAACAAAATATGTAATCTTATGAAAAGCACATAATGATTATTTTTTGTGGAGTTGCTGGCCTGAAGATGACTTGAAGTTGGATGAGAGCTACTTGGAATTGTAGAACAAAATGGGCAAAGTAATGATGCTTGAATCCTCAATCTTGAGGCGATGAAGCACTTCTTGGTTTTTGGACTAGTTCTTTGGTTCACTAGATAGCTTTTGTTAACACAAGAGTTTATTTCTTGCTCAAAATGATTCAACCTCCTGAGCAAAGGTCATGGACCATATTTAAGTAAATGATGTTAGTCTTGATCAAATGGCATCAGTCGAGGGATGACTGACATCAGTCAAGTTAAAATAGGTCAAACTTGCCAAAAATAGTGTTTTCAATTATTTTTGGTAGTTAATACCATTATAAATGGTCTGAGTTCATTTAAGAAAGTATGGTCATATGAGTAGAAATTGTCTAGGAGGTTAGGACTTAAATGCTAGGGTAGAAAATGGTTTAAAGGCAAGGTGTCACTAAGTTAGATTAGTTAGGGTGAGGTGTAAATATAATTTTATTAGATTAATAAATTAATTTAGATAAATATGGGTAAGGGGTAAATGGGTTTTTGAGGGGGTTAAGAAATGTTTTAACCTAAGGGGGCCAACGGGGTCAAAAAAGTGAGTTGTGACACTTAGAACCATTGGTGCAATTTATTAATGTCTATAGTTTCATTAAAGAACATCCAACCATCCTATGTCTTAGAAGTAGACATTCTTATATTTCTTGAGGTGGAGGGTGATGGTGATTGGATGATTGTCAGTAGCAATAAGAAGGGGATGGGAAAAAATGGATCATAACCATTGAATATGACCCTCGGATCATGATAGGAAAATCATGTTGAAGGGTCAATGGGTTATTTTGTTTGTTATTTGTCTGCCATTTATGTGCTATGTTTTTTGTCCTTTGGTTGTATTAGGAAAACATATTGTTTTATCTACCATGCATGGCCTAGTTAATAAGTTTCTAGTTTAGAATTGATTCTTTTATATTGATATAGGAGTTTCACTTAGCTAAATTTGTTATATCCTTTTCTCATCTTTTTTAGGATGGCTTCCCTTTAAAAAATATTCATATTTACTAATAATTTAGAACATTTACTCATTTAATATATTTATATATATATATATATATATATATATATATATATATATATATATATATATATATATAGAGAGAGAGAGAGAGAGAGAGAGAGAGAGAGAGAGAGAGAGAGAGAGAGAGAGAGAGAGAGAGAGAGAGAGAGATTATTAAGTTTTAAAATAGAATTAAATTGGTATATATATTAGATATCAAAAAAATAATCATAAAAAAATTTATTTCTAAAATATACTTCTACTAGAATGAGCCTTAGAATGTATGTATTTATAATTATTTTTGGATTGAAAAACAATGGATTTTAGAATAATTATCTTTAAACCAAGACAAATAATTTCACTTATAGGAATGATATTATAATTTTTACCCAATTGGTAGTCTCCTTTATAGGTTGGAGCATGATTGCTCAACTCTTGATGTATGGTGCACCTTTTTATAGTCACATTATAAGGCCTAAAATTCATCAAGATGGGTGCCCTGGATCCTTGGAAATGATGTGTTACATACACAAATACAACATGTCATTAGGATTTAATTAAGATTTTTATCATAATTTTATATTGATGAAAATTTTATGTAAAATTGATTGTTATTTGTTGCTTTCGCATAGTAAAATATTAATTTATATTATTTAATATAATAGATCAGCTTTCATAGGCCATGTAGAGGGTCTACAACAATTATGAGATGGGTTAATCTTGAATCAATTTATTTCTATGAAGAAATAAATTGATTCATTTATATAAATTGATTTATTTATATAAAATATTTATTTATATAAAATATTTATTTATATAAAATATTTGTTGCTTTCGCATAGTAAAACATTAATTTATATTATTTAATATAATAGATCAGCTTTCATAGGCCATGTAGAGGGTCTACAACAATTATGAGATGGGTTAATCTTGAATCAATTTATTTCTATGAAGAAATAAATTGATTCATTTATATAAATTGATTTATTTATATAAAATATTTTTCTTCATAGAAAAATATTTTATATAAATAAATTTATTTATTTATATAAATATTTGATTCAAGATGGGTTAATCTTGAATCAATTTATTTCTATGAAGAAATAAATTGATTCATTTATATAAATTGATTTATTTATATAAAATATTTTTCTTCATAGAAAAATATTTTATATAAATAAATTTATTTAAATTTTTGATTCAAGATGGGTTAATCTTTAATCAATTTATTTCTATGAAGAAATAAATTTATTTATTAATAAATTGATTCATTTATATAAATTGATTTATTTATATAAAATATTTTTCTTCATAGAAAAATATTTTATATAAATAAATTTATTTATTTATATAAATATTTGATTCAAGATGGGTTAATCTTGAATCAATTTATTTCTATGAAGAAGTAAATTGATTCATTTATATAAATTGATTTATTTATATAAAATATTTTTCTTTATAGAAAAATATTTTATATAAATAAATTTATTTATTTATATAAATTTTTGATTCAAGATGGGTTAATCTTGAATCAATTTATTTATTTATATAAATATTTATTTATTTCTATGAAGAAATAAATTGATTTGAAGAAATAAATTCATTTAAAGAAAAATATTTATTTATATAAATATTTGATTCAAGATGGGTTAATCTTGAATCAATTTATTTCTATGAAGAAATAAATTGATTTATTTATATAAAATATTTTTCTTCATAGAAAAATATTTTATATAAATAAATTTATTTATTTATATAAATTTTTGATTCAAGATGGGTTAATCTTGAATCAATTTATTTCTATGAAGAAATAAATTTATTTATTAATAAATTGACTCATTTATATAAATTTATATAAATGAATAAATTTATTTATTTATATAAATATTTGATTCAAGATGGGTTAATCTTGAAACAATTTATTTTTGTGAAGAAATAAATTTATTTATTAATAAATTGATTCATTTATATTTTATGTAAAATTGATTGTTATTTGTTGCTTTCGCATAGTAAAACATTAATTTATATTATTTAATATAATAGATCAGCTTTCATAGGCCATGTAGAGGGTCTACAACAATTATGAGATGGGTTGATCTTGAATCAATTTATTTCTATAAAGAAATAAATTGATTCATTTATATAAAATATTTATTTATATAAAATATTTGTTGCTTTTGCATAGTAAAACATTAACTTATATTATTTAATATAATAGATCAGCTTTCATAGGCCATGTAGAGGGTCTACAACAATTATGAGATGGGTTAATCTTGAATCAATTTATTTCTATGAAAAAATAAATTGATTCATTTATATAAATTGATTTATTTATATAAAATATTTTTCTTCATAGAAAAATATTTTATATAAATAAATTTATTTATTTATATAAATATTTGATTCAAGATGGGTTAATCTTGAATCAATTTATTTCTATGAAGAAATAAATTGATTCATTTATATAAATTGATTTAATTATATAAAATATTTTTCTTCATAGAAAAATATTTTATATAAATAAATTTATTTATTTATATAAATTTTTGATTCAAGATGGGTTAATCTTGAATCAATTTATTTCTATGAAGAAATAAATTGATTTAAAGAAAAATATTTATTTATATAAATTGATTCATTTATATAAATTTATATAAATGAATAAATTTATTTATTTATATAAATATTTGATTCAAGATGGGTTAATCTTGAATCAATTTATTTCTATGAAGAAATAAATTGATTCATTTAAAGAAAAATATTTATTTATATAAATTTTTGATTCAAGATGGGTTAATCTTGAATCAATTTATTTCTATGAAGAAATAAATTGATTTAAATAAAAATATTTATTTATATAAAATAAATATTTAAATTGATTTGAAGAAATAAATTTATTTATTAATAATTTTGATTCAAGATGGGTTAATCTTGAATCAATTTATTTCTATGAAGAAATAAATTTATTTATTAATAAATTGATTCATTTATATAAATTGATTTATTTATATAAAAAAATTTCTTCATAGAAAAATATTTTATATAAATAAATTTATTTCGTCAAATCAATTTATTTCAATTTATTTCGTCAAATCAATTTATTTCTTCAAATCAATTTATTTCTTTATTTTATATAAATAAATATTTTTCTTTAAATCAATTTATTTCTTCATAGAAATAAATTGATTCAAGATTAACCCATCTTGAATCAAAAATTTATATAAATAAATAAATTTATTTATATAAAATATTTTTCTATGAAGAAAAATATTTTATATAAATAAATTGATTCATTTATATAAATTGATTTATTTATATAAATTTTTGAATAAATTTATTTATTTATATAATATTTTTCTTTAAACCAATTTATTTCTTCATAGAAATAAATTGATTCAAGATTAACCCATCTTGAATCAAAAATTTATATAAATAAATAAATTTATTTATATAAAATATTTTTCTATAAAGAAAAATATTTTATATAAATAAATCAATTTATTTCTTCATAGAAATAAATTGATTCAAGATTAACCCATCTTGAATCAAATATTTATATAAATAAATAAATTTATTTATATAAAATATTTTTCTATGAAGAAAAATATTTTATATAAATAAATCAATTTATTTCTTCATAGAAATAAATTGATTCAAGATTAACCCATCTTGAATCAAATATTTATATAAATAAATAAATTTATTTATATAAAATATTTTTCTATGAAGAAAAATATTTTATATAAATAAATATTTTTCTTTAAATGAATTTATTTCTTCAAATCAATTTAATTCTTCAAATCAATTTATTTCTTTATTTTATATAAATAAATATTTTTCTTTAAATCAATTTATTTCTTCATAGAAATAAATTGATTTAAGATTAACCCATCTTGAATCAAAAATTTATATAAATAAATAAATTTATTTATATAAAATATTTTTCTACGAAGAAAAATATTTTATATAAATAAATAAATTTATTTTTTCAAATCAATTTATTTCTTCAAATCAATTTAAATATTTATTTTATATAAATAAATATTTTTCTTTAAATCAATTTATTTCTTCATAGAAATAAATTGATTCAAGATTAACCCATCTTGAATCAAAAATTTATATAAATAAATAAATTTATTTATATAAAATATTTTATATAAATAAATCAATTTATATAAATGAATCAATTTATATATATTTATTTCTTCAAATCAATTTATTTCTTCAAATCAATTTAAATATTAATTATATATAAATAAATATTTTACTTTAAATCAATTTATTTCTTCATAGAAATAAATTGATTCAAGATTAACCCATCTTGAATCAAAAATTTATATAAATGAATCAATTTATTAATAAATAAATTTATTTCTTCATAGAAAAATATTTTATATAAATAAATTTATTTATTTATATAAATTTTTGATTCAAGATGCGTTAATCTTGAATCAATTTATTTCTGTGAAGAAATAAATTGATTTAAAGAAAAATATTTATTTATATAAAATAAAGAAATAAATTGATTTGAAGAAATAAATTCATTTAAAGAAAAACATTTATTCATATAAATTTTTTTTCTTCATAGAAAAATATTTTACATAAATAAATTTATTTCGTCAAATCAATTTATTTCTTTTTATTTCGTATAAATAAAATATTTTATATAAATAAATTTATTTCGTCAAATCAATATATATATATATATATAAATTTATATAAAAATATTTTATATAAATAAATTTATTTATTTATATAAATAAATCAATTTATATAAATGAATCAATTTATTTCTTCGTAGAAATAAATTGATTCAAGATTAAACCATTTTGAATCAAATATTTATATATATAAATAAATTTATTTATATAAAATATTTTTCTATGAAGAAAAATATTTTATACAAATAAATATTTTTCTTTAAATGAATTTATTTCTTCAAATCAATTTATTTCTTTATATATTTATTTGATTTGAAGAAATAAATAAAATATTTTATATAAATAAATTTATATATTTAAAAATTTATTTATATAAAATATTTTTCTTCATAGAAAAATATTTTATATAAATAAATTTATTTCGTCAAATCAATATATATATATATATATATATATATAAATTTATATAAAAATATTTTATATTAAAAAAAAAGAAAAATATTTTATATAAATAAATCAATTTATATAAATGAATCAATTTATTTCTTCATAGAAATAAATTGATTCAAGATTAACCCATCTTGAATCAAATATTTATATAAATAAATAAATTTATTTATATAAAATATTTTTCTATGAAGAAAAATATTTTATATAAATAAATATTTTTCTTTAAATGAATTTATTTCTTCATAGAAATAAACTGATTCAAGATTAACCCATCTTGAATCAAAAATTTATATAAATAAATAAATTTATTTATATAAAATATTTTTCTTCATAGAAATAAGAATATTTTATATATTATTTAATGTTGTAAATCAACTTTCATAGGTCATGAATATTTTATATATTTTATTATTTAATTTTTGAAAGTTTTCTCTTTATATATGATTGTTTGTATACTATTTTCCCTAATTGTTAGTTCAAAAAGATGATAAACAAAAACCTTGAAATGATTTCTAGTTATTGTAATAATATTTTGATTTTGCAGCTTGCCAATAATTTTATATTAAAGAAAAATGACATTTAGCATAATTTTGTTTAAAAAAATGCATACCTTAACTTACTAAAAATGGTTGCATGTCTAATCTTTAATCTATGCATGTAGAGATATTAATAATGATAGACCTTTATTTTTCTACAAAATCAGAAAAATAAATATTTTGTTATGTGAAAACCAAAATAAAAAATAAAAAACAATGCATTTTATTTTTTCATGACATCTTTATTACTGATGGAAAAACACAATGAATGTAATTTATTAATTGATAGATCATTTTCATCTTCCATGTAGATTCTAAACCCCCTTCCATTCTCCATGCTTCCCCTTGAAATAGAAAAAAATTAAAATTATTTTTTTATGAACTACCTATCAAATATTAAATTGATATGAATGAATACTAAGTTATCTTATAAAAAATGTAGGAAAATGTATGATTTTTCTCTTCCTTTCCCTCTCTATTTGTGTGTCTAGTTTATTAGTACCTACACTCATAGTACTATTATTTTTGTTGAAGGCTATTAAATAGTATTGGGAATATGTCCAATGGATGGTGTTTCATTCCCCATGAAAATTGAAATAATTTTACAACGTCTCAATGGAATTTTTTATTATTTTATTATTTTTATAGTTGAGGGTAACCATCGATTAAAATAATTACAATCTGTGCAATGAAATGGGTTTTCAATTTCTTATTATTCTAATTTTTCCTAAGTCTATAGACTTGAAAATAGGAATTTTAAAGGTTTTTTAGCATCGTATAGTTGTCTAAATCGCAAAGCATATTGTAATAGATGGCAATTGAAATGGGATTCGATTGTATACGATGGTGATAATCTGATAGCTTATTGGAAATTCTCTATCACTATGCTATTTTTATATATCTTGAGACACTATCAAAATAATATATCATAAAATACCGATATTAACTTTGCATTCATGTAGTATGAATCTATTTCATAGTTGTTATAAATATAGATGGTGAATAAAATCAACAAAAATATCTCTCTAGTAAATTTTAAAATGTCACTTTACCAAACGATACACCATTTCATATCATATTATACAAAAAATAGTCTAATTCAAATACAAGTATTTCTACAGTTGAACCTGTGAATCAATAATGACAATGATTAAATTCAGTAATAAAGATGTTAAATTTCTAACACCCACATACTCTTAATTTATTTTCAACCTCCACCCATGGAGCCATCATGGAATCAACTCCTCTATAAAGACACATTTTAGAAAGAGCAACAATCTGATCAGAGATCAATTTGCTTAGGATTTATCCTCTCTCTATCAGTTCTTGTTAAACACACTTGACTTATCATGAGTGTATAATTTTCATGTGGCCTCTATCTTTAAAATAATTTCCAACATTCACCATAAAGTATGTATACAATTTAGTGTCAGACTAATTACAATAATCAATATTATTACTCTTGACCATAGTACTTTGTGTTGACTTGACTCACACAACAGCATACATCCTAAAGACATCAAAACATATGCCTTGTTGTCATACTTAAAATTGCATGTGAATGCACTGAAGCTGCAACTCGACACTTGTTTCCTTATGTTTTTTAAATTTGTATGTGGATTTCATACACCTATGTACATCTAATTTTTTATACTTCAATTTGAATTCAAATTCAATAAGTCAAATCAAAAATAAACTTTATTTTCTCCATCCATCTAACAATGCATAATGTTGGCATATCATATTCACATCATTGGGAGTTAAAGTCACTTTGCAAGGCATGCCTAATACATTACAATGTTTTATTAAGTTAAAAATATTATACCATTTGTATTTTTTCACACTATTATATATTTATGTGTGAACTCAAAATATCTAAAACCCCTTTTTATCTTCACTATCATCTTAATGAATAAAGAATACTAGATTTATGAATTTCCAAAACATTAAATTATAACTAGAAATTATTTATTCTTTCATGAAACTATGTCAAAATACCTGAGAGAGTGTGACACAAGGATATACAAGCTTGAGATGTTAAATTTTATTAGGTTTTTAACATCTTTTAAATTTTTATTATTTGTTTCAATCTTGACCGAGCAAAACTTATTTTTAGATACATAAGATATATAATTTATTGCATCACATATTTTTAATAATTCGTTTCATTTTATTTTATGTTTCATTTTGAATTATTTCTTTATCTTTATCACTTAATTTAGAATACAATAATAGTTCTAAATATTTAAACACTATCTTCATATATCTCAGACCCCATTTGTTAGTTATGTTGCATAGATTGTGATTAAAATAATTACACATTTCTGAATGAACTATTCCTTCCCACTTATTGCAATTCATTTTATTCAACGAATTTCACTGACCTAACTAAGAACCCTAACGTACAAGCAATCTATGTTTTACATAATTTAACTATGCTTCATTAAAATATTTAATATTGTCATATATTTTTTAAAGTATTTAATTTATAATTTTTTTTGTGCAGAATAAACTTAAAACACGTGTGTTTAATTTGTAATTTTTTTTGTGAAAATTAAAATTAAAACATTTTTCTTTTGCATATTTACTATACTTCATTTTAATAATTGATATTGTGATATCTTTTTTAATGTGTTTAATTTGTAGTTTTTATTACAAAATAAACTTAAAACATTTTTTTATGGAAAAGACATGTACAAATCATATAATGTGTTATAATCTTTATTTTCTTATTATTTTGTTGCAACAACATTTAGTCATTACAAAATAAACTTAAAACAATTTTTTTATGGAAAAGACATGTACAAATCATATAATGTGTTATAATCTTTATTTTCTTATTATTTTGTTGCAACGACATTTAGTTAGAGAGATTTCCTTTATATTTTAAAACAATCATCATCACTTAATCTAAAATGAAACATTGGCTTGTATTATTAAAATATTCATTTACAATTTTTTAATAGTGTTTAAATAAAATAAAAATGATTGGCATGTGGAAAAGCTCTATAAACTAGTAATTAATAGATTCCATTTAATACCCACATTGACTATACATTTATCTTCACATGAATTTACAATATTAGTTAAGAATATTTATAGTAACATATTTAACTTAAGCATGTCAAAAGTGTGTTTTAAATATTACGATGATGAATAATTTGAGATCCCTTTATTCACATATTTTACCTATGCATAATGATTTTTAACAATATTTTCTTATTGATTTTAATATAGTTTCCCATTTAAAAATGTGATGGAAAAACATAGCGTAAAAAATATAAAATCTTATTGATAGATTTGTGTCATAAGTTGATAGATCGATTACTATATATATATATATATATATATATATATATATATATATATATATATATATATAGTAATCGATCTATCAACTTATGACACAAATCTATCAATAAGATTTTATATTTTTTACGCATATATATATATATATATATATATATATATATATATATATATATATATATATATATATAATTGTAATTATTACAGATCTCATTTCCACATTTTATCTTGGAAGATGTGCCCATTGTGACACTCTTTTTTGGATCACTTTATTATATATAAAAAAACTTTGTCAAACTCCATTTAACAAACTATTAACTAGCAATTGGCCCAAAGGTCCAAGTAACGACAAAAGGGATTGTGTAATAGGATATGGTTTAGTGAGACAACCAAGTACCTAGTGAAAAATACTAATGATAAATCAGATTTAAAGGTCGATGATACAAATCATATAAAACCAATGGATCTCAAGCACTCCACAAAGGCAACAATTTCTAAGGTTCTTTAATCTCTCTTTTACACCTCCTATTCATGGGAGAAGTTTCAATCTCATCCTCCCCTTCCTGATCCCTATCCATATAATGGTCCCTTAAAGACCTAGTTTTCATGTAATCCTCATGACTATTGTTCAAACCCTTTCCAATCTCTCTATGTGGTAACACATAGCTCAACACATCATTGTTCACAACCTAATCCTTTCTTGCATCAAGATAGCCAAGTATATTAATATCGAATTTGTTGCCAGAATCTGGATAATGCGAATGCAATGGAGACGTGATCACATGAGATGAAGCAAGTGCACACCACATAGATGGTAAAGCAATTTGAAATTATACAAGAAGATAAATTACACAAGACAAAATAGGAGAAAACTCAATATTTGATTAACATGAGATGGCCAAAGTGAAGAATACATATAGGAGAGCATGTAAGTAACTCCACAAAAGGTGGTCAAGGAACCCCAAGAATAGACTATAACTCCATGAAAGATGGTGACAAGGTGCTAAGAATAGAGAAGTAACTCTCATCAAGGGAGTTACTTATAAAATTCTTATGACACCTATGACACATCTATGACACACATCTCCACATTAGCTATCCTATCCCACAAATGTAGAAAAACTCCAAGTATGCACAAATATAATTTCCCTAATTAAATAATAAGAAAAATAAAAGCCTACACTAATACCCCCCATAAGCACAGCTTAGGTGGGCAGTGTGGAAATATAAAATGGGTCCAGATAACTAGGCCTGATGAGGTACCCATGTACAAATGCAATCTCTCATAAGACAAAGAAAAGGAGAAAACCCATAGGAAAAAACTCCCCCCCAAAAGAGAGACATAAAAGAAATGAAGAGGCTAAAAGGCCCCCTAAAGATGATGCTACTGTAGATGTAGACCGCACTCCAAGAAGAGCTCATAGATGAATGAACTTGCTCTCGGTGAAAGGTTTGGTGAAGATGTCTACAACTTACTCTGAAGATTGGTAAAATATCAAGTCAATGACCTAACTATGAATAAGCTCCCGAATGAAATGCATGTGAATCTTTATGTGTTTGGTCCGTTGGTGTTGAACTGGATTCTTAGAAATATGAATGGTACTCTGGTTTTCATAATAAATGACGGTGGGCTACCTGATAGGAATGCCAAACTTAAAAAGAATCCCCTAAAGCCAAATAGCCTCAGTAGCTGCATTAATAGCTCCCCTATACTCTACCTCTATGGATGATATAACAATAACATTCTGCTTCTTGCTAGACCAACTGATACGACCAGAACCTAGAAAGAAACTATAACCAGAAGTGGACTTGTGAGTCTGTGAATCGCCAACCTAGTCTAAATCTGTATATCCAACCAAGTCAACCTCTATGCCAAATCTGTAATGAATCTTGTATCTCTATGAACCCTGTATGTAATGCAAGATCTCTTAGCTGCTTTTTAATGCAGCTCATGAGGTTCTTGCATGAATCTGGAGACAAGTCCCACTGTATATGATATGTTAGGCCTGGTGTGAGTCAAGTAGATGAGACTACCAACAAGTTGTCGATATCGAGTGGCATCAACCAATGGTGAAGAATAATTAGCCTCAAGCTTGACTCCTGATAGAAAGGGAGTTGGAGATGGCTTGTAATCAGCCATGTGAAATCGAGCCAAGAAGTCAAGAGCATACTTAGGCTGTGCAAGAGAAATCCTTGAATCTGACTGTGAGATCTTGATGCCAAGGAAGTAGTGCAATAAACCCAAGTCTGTCATGTCAAATCTATCCTAGAGAGATGCCTTCACCGCTGCAATAGCTGATGAAGAACTCCCAGTGATCAAAAAGTCATCAACATATAGAACCAAAATTAGGAGCGAATCATCCTACTGTAAAAAGTAGACATTGGGATCAGAATGACACCTAGTGAAACCCGCTATGAGAAAGAAGGAATCCATTTTGGCATACCAAGCCTGAGGGGCCTGTTTGAGGCCATAGATAGATTTCCTAAGTCTGCATACTAAGAAAGAATCTTAAACAAATCTTGGCATCTACTCCATGTAGATCTCTTCCTCTAGGTCTCCGTGAAGAAAGGCACTCTTCACATCCATCTGGTGCACATCCCAACCATGTGCTATTGCAATAGCCAAGGTGAGTCAGATAGAAGTCATCTTTGCAATAGGTGCAAAGGTCTCTGAGTAGTCAATGCCTGCCACCTGTGAGAAACCCTTGGCAACCAATCGTGCCTTGTACTTATCAACCAACCCATCCATTGCAAACTTGGTCTGATATATCCACCTACATTGAACCATCTTTCTTCCCTTAGGAAGTGAAGTCAAGTCCCAAGCGTGATTTTTGATTAAGGAAGAATATTCTTCCTCCATAGCATTATCCCACTCAGGTACCCATGATGCCTCTTGAAAAGTCTATGGATCTAAAATTAAAGTAAAGAAGGTATGTGGATCTCTCTAAAAATCCCTCCTAGTACGTCTGTCATCTGTGGGATCTCTTGCCCAAGTGCCAACACTCTCAAGTGTCTGTTTGGCCCAAAGTGGCCTGAAAGTGGGCGAGTCAAGTGCTAACTCCTCATCCTCTGACTAACTAGAGGTGGATGACTTTGCATCACTATCCTCTCTGTCTAAACTTGAAGAATAAGAAGATGTCTCTAGCTTGAGAACCTACTGTGGCTGATCTAAATCTAATGAGTAATCATCATGAAGAAGTAGATCTGATGAGGGAGAAGAAGTGTCAAGTGTTGAGTCTATAGGACTCTCCTGAAAATGGACACTTCTCTCACTGAACAACTCATGAGTGACTGGATCTAGAAGGTGATACCCCTTAATACCATCCAGATATCTTACAAAGATGCAAGGCTTGGACTAATGTTCCATAGCTTTGCATTTCTTCTTTAGAATGTGGGCCATGGCTGGGGATTTGAAAACCCTAAGGTGCTCAACATCAGGTTTATTTTTATGCCAAGCTTCAAAGGGTGTTATCCCTTTCAAAGCTTTGTGAAGAACCATGTTTTGAATGTAGTAAGCACAATTGATGGCTTCAGCCCAGTACTGTGGTGCTAAGGATTTGGAGTGAATCATACAGTTACCCATCTCTTTCAAGAACCTATTTTTGTGTTCTACAACCCAATTCTATGAAGGACTGTAAGTGACTATGCACTACAAATCAATCCCCTCTGTGGTGTAAAATTGCTCAAACCTAATGCTGACATACTCCCCTCCATTATCAGTTTGAAGAACCTTGATGGATTTATCACTCTATTTCTCAATAAGAGCCTTGAAGTCTAGAAAATTTTCAAACACTTCAGACTTTTGTTTGAGAAAATATATCCAAGTGTACCTAGAGAAGTCATCAATGAAAGTGAAGATGTACTTGGCCCTTGTGAAAGATGGTTTGGGAAAGGGTCCTAATACATCACTGTGGACTAACTCTAAAGTTTGTGAAGCCCTCCAAGCTTTGTCTTTGTCAAATTTTGCTTTGGGATGCTTCCTAAGGGAGCACCCCTAACAAAGTCCTTTTGAGAATTGGACATGAGGTAAGCCAATGACCATGTCATGTTTGCAAAGTTGCTCAAGGTAGCAGTAGTTAAGGTGGCCAAACTGCTCATGCCATAATTTGCTAACTCCATTTGAATGAGTTAGCAATGCTACTAAAGAAGAATCAAGTGCAAAATGTGAGAAGGTGTACAACCTTGCTTGGTGATCTACCCTACCCACTGCCACTATAGTATCATTATGCAACTCCCTGATAGCCACTGAATCTAGTGAAAACTCAACTCTCATGCCCCAACCAATGTGAGTGATTTGGTACACTGATAGGAGATTGGTTGAAAAAGAAGGAACACTTAGAACATTATTGAATGTTCCTCCTTCCATTTCAACTGACCCTTTCCCTACAATGGAAATTGATGTGTCATCACCCAAACTAATTGAAGTCATGTTACAAGGCTCTAAAGATGCAAACTCAACTAGGGAAGAGCCCATGTTGTGAGAAGCACCCGAGTTGATGACCCATGAAGATGTAGAAGTTGCTGTAGCTACAAGAGCCTTGCCCTTTTCTTTCTCTTTACCCTTGCCTTTTGCCTTGGTAGAATCTTGGGTAGATGAATTCTACTTGATGGACTCAGAAACACCTATGTTGTTCTTCTCTAGAAGATGAGTTAGGTGATCTATTTGTTTCTTCATGCATTTGTGTTCATCATGCCCTATCTTTTTACAATAGGCGCACTTAACCTTCTCCTTCTTAGGTTTAGCATTGGAGGAGGAAGACTTAGTGTTGTTTATGGTAGGATTGTTGTTTTCTTTCTTCTTCTCCTTGTCCTTGTTCTTTTTTTTCTTCTCCTTTGTTAAAGTCTTATCCTTACCATTTCTAGCTATCAAAGCTTGGGGTTGAGTAGACTTCATTGTGCCCATTTGAATTAGCTTATCTTGCTCCCTAGTCAAGTCGGCAATGAATGAATCCAAAAAAATGTATTTTCCATGTAGTGCTAAGGGCACTTTTTGTGGCATGGAAAGTGGAGACAAAGACTGAATAGCTTGGACCTAACTTTGTGAGAATAAAAAGGATGAGTTGATCATCTTTTTTCTCTATCCTGCATTCTTTAAATTGCAATCTAAGGGCCTTAAACTTAGTGAAGATGTCCCGTAGAGTGTCAAAGTTGCTAGGACTTAGACTTATGAGTTTGTTTTCGAGCTCATGACCTCTCATCTCATCAAGCTTCCCAAATAAGAGTTCTAAGGTGTCCCATATGTTTTTGGGAGTCTTGACAGTTTCTAAATGGAAGAGAAGTTCTGAAGACATGGACAAGCTCAGTAATCCATAGGCTTCATCACTATGGTTGTACCACTTGACCTTTTTAGCATCAGTGTTGGATTCTACTTCAGTACCCATGGTGATCTTATACAACCCTTTGCTTCTAAGAATGATTGACATTTTAACCTTCCATTCATGATAGTTGAAGGGTGTTAGGGGTTTAAGTTGAAAATAATCCATTTTAAGATGAATTTAGGTGAAGTTGTGTTGATTGCAAGTTGTAAAATTATGCAGAAAGGAGAATGAAAGCAAAGATTTGCAAGTTGTGAAAAGCAATCACACCCCCCCAAAAATGTTGAGTCCCCCCCCCAAATATGTAAGTGCATGCTCAAAAGATGTTAGGCTCAATTGAGAATATGTTTTAGAGCAATCAGTGCAAGACTTTAAGCAAATAGGACGTCAGATTCAGTCGAAAATGCATCCCAGGAGACCCAAATTTTAGGCACTTTATAAACTAGTGTGTTTTTAAAAAATAATAATCCTACACTGTGGAGAATTGAAAATCAAACATTTTTGCAAAAAATGGTACCCGAATTTGAGCTACTGTTTGCAAGATATTAAAGATTCAATTTTCTCGTAATTTAGTGTTTTTACAAAAAAAGCACTAAAACATTAAAAAATGCCTATTTTGAGAGAAAAAGTGGCCTTCCAACCACTCGTTAGACTCATCATGGAGCGAAAAATCCAAAGGAGGTTTGTGTGAGGGGGAATTGGTCTCCTGCCAACCTAGACCTCACCCTTCGTCTTCGACAGGCGAAGATACAAGTTTAAATCTAAACCCCCAAATTATCAAATTGTCTAAAAAACTTAATATTCAGTTAAATTGACTGATTTTTTTTTGACAAGTCAATTTTAACTAAAAAATATAAGTTAAAGATAGAATGAATAGAATGGCCAACTATCTAAGGGCCCATATGGGACGCCAAACAAGAAAAAAGTGCCATTTAAAAAAAAATAGGTTGGCAGAATTCTCTTACAAAAAAAAGGCACAGTTTTGATTTATTAATAGCAAAAAAATGGCAGACAGTGGCGCCCCAGTTTATCTTGCAGCTATTCTATCAGGATCTTGTTTCAGACATGCATCCAATGGAAAAAACAAGCAGAAGATGCATGAAAAAAAATGCCAAGCTGCTGGAAAAGGACGCCAGGATGCTGGAAATAGACATCAAGCTACTGGAAAAGGACACCAAGCTACTGGAAATGGATGCCAAGCTGCTGGAAAAGGATGCCAAGCTGCTGATATTTCCACAAATTGCCTTGCTAAAGCCACAACAGATCTATACAAGATGTCTTGGCAAATTTTCACTCAGAATTAATTTTTTTAACAAGTATATGTATGGATTTGCATGAGTTTTCAAGAAACTCTACCAAAAATCTCAAATGCAACAAAGTTAAACAAAAAATCTACTAAGAAAGCAAAGTAAGAATTTTAGAATAAACTAATAGCATAACCAGACACATGATTACCGGAGTGGCTCTGATACCATATCAGAGTTGTTGCCAGAATCCGGATAATGTGAATGCAATGGAGACGTGATCACACAAGATGAAGCAAGTGCACACCACATAGATGCTAAAGCAATTTGAAATTATATAAGAAGATAAATTACACAAGACAAAATAGGAGAAAACTCAATATCTGATTAACATGAGATGGCCAAAGTGAAGAATACATATAGGAGAGCACGTAACTCCTCCACAAAAGGTGGTCAAGGCACCCCAAGAATAGACTGTAACTCCTCCATGAAAGGTGGTGACAAGGTGCTAAGAATAGAGAAGTAACTCCCATCAAGGGAGTTACTTATGACATTTTTATGACACCTATGACACATTTATGACACACATCTCCACATAAGCTAGCCTATCCTACAAATGTAGGAAAACTCCAAGTATGCACAAATATAATTTCCCTAATTAAATAATAGGAAAAATAAAAACCTACACTAATAATTAAGCATTAAAATGGGAAATTAGATGAAACAACCAAGGAAAACCACACACCAAACATGCTGATGATTGCATTTTTCCTCTTTTATAGTTGCAGTTATCTTGTCATGAAACCACAACCATCTTTGTAGATAGTACTCATCGATTTGGGATACCCTATCACTCTCAGGGTTTTAGGTGACCTGATAACTTAGGAAAGGAAAATAAATGGAATGTTATGGTCTCAGGATATGCACTAAATGGTTTTCCCTAGGCTTTATGGATTTTGAATGAAATGTGTCGAGAAGATGTAATATCTTATTGTCTCAAAATAAGACGAAGGAATGATTTGTCCCTTCTATTTCTCCTCAAGATTTCATGCCCCTTAATCATAACATCCAAGGAAGCAAAAGTGGTAAACCTTTCATGCCTTGGGAACTTAACATGCAAGGAGGCTATAGACATGATGCGTATCTATAAAAATTATGAGGAAGCAAAAGTTGTAGATATTTCATCCCCAGGGAGTGTAACATGAGATAGGAAATATTTGTTTAAGGCCTACCTTTTCCACCTATGGAAAAAGATAGATTCATGAACGTGATGCCTTTGCCCCCCATGGGGAAGGAAAGATTTGGTAAGGTGTCCTATCTACATGGAATCAAGAGGAGAAAATGATGTTGATCTAACATTTTCTATCAAATAGGAGGAAGTGATTTTGCTATGATATGTTGCCTTGCATTTGGAAGAGGTTAATTGATTAGGAAGGGAGGAGGTGCAATCATTTAATCAAGTAATGGGGCCTCATCCTTTACCAACAACATTTTTAGAACAACATAGAATGGAATTTTGATCAGTGTACATATGCCACATCATCAACAAAACTCCCAGAATAATGCTTCCCATAATATAATTCCATCCATAATGAATCATGTAGGCACCCACAAATGGATGGGAAAGAAGTTGATGTAGCATCGTGGGCCCTCAGAGGTCTTCATAGACATGAGCCTTGGTAACATCCCAAATAGGTCCCTAGGATTTTTCCACATGGCAACATCATGACTTGTTTATAGATTTCTCTATTTGTAGTTTGTCACATGGAATGATTTTTTTGAATTTGAGCCTCTTAGTTGATTGGATTATATACTACTTACTTTGGGATCTGAATGCATGGTATGCTACCATGTGGAGGCATACTAAGCCTTCAGGTCTCATAGGCTTCAAGGATAATTTCTTGGTCCCCTGTTGGCCCAAGTTACCATTATTTAAAAGGAACACTACAATCTATACATTTGATCTATCTTTAGGACTTAAAACCATTATGGTTACTGGGGGTCTTTATAGAGGCTAGGTTGTCTGGGACACCTAGTGCCCACCATAAATTGAGACATCTGTAAGGGTAGGCAACTCAATAGGTGTTTGTGTGATTAGTCTAATATATGTTTATGGTGTGGAATTTTGGGTTTAACTTATTTATATGGGACCATTATGATTTTCAAGAGAAAGATGGATGGTTCACCTTCCTTTTTTTTGTAGTGCTGATATTTTTTTCTTAATTTCATTATCTATGTGTGTGTGTACGTGTGTGTGTGTGTGTGTGTGTGTGTGTGTGTGTGAGAGAGAGAGAGAGAGAGAGAGAGAGAGAGAGAGAGAGAGAGAGAGAGAGAGAGAGAGAGAGAGAGAGAGAGAGAGAGAGAGAGAGAGAGAGAGAGAGAGAGAGAGAGAGAGAGAGAGAGAGAGAGAGAGAGAGAGAGAGAGAGAGAGAGAGAGAGAGAGAGAGAGAGAGAGAGAGATTTTTGGGTAAGTGAACTATATTTTCATTTCTAGAGTAAATTCCCCCTTTAAGTGTAGGATGTGGGTACCCCCTAATGCTTGAGAATTGAACCTACCAATCCTCCTAGCGACCTAAGACCAATTTTCAATAGACCATCTTTTCTATCAACCAGTGAATCCTCTACCATGGCATTCACATTGTATCATGAATGATACACTCGTATGCATCCATGTGGCATGAAAATTTTAAAATATTTTGTACTCACTTGACCTACAAAAAAAAACAATAAAATAAAATCCATAACCTCAATGTATTACCCTACATTAGTGTCATTGTGGAATGTGTATGATATGGGACCTCTAGTGTACTATATCACATGAAATATGATGTCATTGACCCTCATCATCACTGCCCAACTCACATTGAAATCTTTCACCACTTGAAATATGATGTCAATATACTGGTAGCATAGATAAACATAAGTTATAATACATACTTTGCAACCTCATTATCTTGTCGCTATATCATTGGGCATTGCAATGACGACTTGATTCACACATCGAACCTTGAGCCTTCTCATAATCAAATCAACATCATGTTGTCCATGATGATCCTTCACAATATTAAATGTCTAATAATAAATCCTACCACCTTGGAAGCTTTGTACATTAAAAAGATCATAAAAATGTCTAATAAAAGAACCTACCACCTTGGAAGCTTTATACACCTTTTTGATGGATGTAATTCATGTAAGTCCAATAGTTTCCTTAAATCCACACAATCCCAATAGGTCCTACACAAATCCAATTTATCAGGCTATCTCTTTCCATGAAAAATGTAGGCCATCATAGAATAAAGCATTGCATGGCAATTCACATCCCAGTCAGTTTTCACCCACAACTACTTTACAAAAACATATTTTGACATCCAAATACATTTTTACAGAGCATGAAAGTGGTGAATTATTTCAAGGTGAGTTGGGCGATGATGGTGAGAAGCAATGGAAATGCATTTAAGGCAATAGACTCAAAGAGACTTATGTAACTATGGACCATTTAGAGGCTTATTTTATGAAAGTTAATATAACTCTTATATTTTTTTTGGTGGATTTTTTAATTTTTTTAAAGTAATGAAATGTTATTTAAAATGAAAGAGTTTAAATTGGTAGTCGAACCTCACTTCAAACTCATGATGGTTGACCTCATCCCGTCTTCTATGCACGAAGCGTTACATTTTTAAAATCCTTCAAAACAAATATTTTTTTGATAGCTCCTTTCAATTTTTTATCTTTTTTTAATTTTTTCTTAAGAGGGATAAATAAGATGCTTATGAAGATAAAATCTAATTGTGGTTTCCCTTTCTTCTAAAGGTTGGAGTATGGTGTTTTTATATGTTCTTAAACATGATGTGATTTCTCGACGTATCAATATATTGGAAGCATGGATGAATAGAAGCTACAAGATATATTTTGGGACCTCAATGTCTTGTCCCCACATCAATGCCATTGCAGCACTGATTTGAGCTGACATTAAACATGGAGCCCCAAAAAAATCAAATCAACTTTCATGACATACTCTTCCAAATTTGGTGGTAAAAAATGATCAATCAAAGATGTTTCCACCCTAAAAATTACACAACCATTTACAATATGCATACACCATGTAAATCCATGTTTATTGTACAAAAGGTGGGCCCTTTGATATATGATATCCCCTTAAATATTTTTTGCTTTGATTAAAATCCCACTTTAACAACTTAGATTTGAGTTTTTTCTTTTAAAATATTCTTCCATACCAATATCCACAAAACCCCAATCTACCCACTTTCATTGATGGTTAGAACATTTCCTTGAATTATTTTCCATCCATTACAGTCAATCAACAAAAATTATGGTTGATTCAATTATAATATTCAAAAGAAACTAGGATTAGTGAAGGAATTCATTGATTTAGGAATTCATTGTATAGTAATGACAACTAGGGACACTAGTAAGAGCATGACCTAGGTTATAATCCATTTCAAGGCATACTCTAGTAGGCAGACATTTAAGAGGCTACAACTGCAACAAACCGCTATACCAAAACCTCAAAGTGCTAGTGAAATCCATCCATCAAGATCATAACATCCCACCATGCTTCCAAAGCCTAGACTTTGGGTTGGATTTGCACCCGTACCACCAAGATCCCCTACATGTATGAGCCCCAGATGACTACTACCATGCTGGCATAACCACCCACTTTGCGACTTGAACCTGGGTGGAGGCTCTGATACCACATGTAATGAACCGTTACACCAAAACCTCGAAGTGTTAGTGAAATCCACCTATCAGGATCATAACAATAACATGGTGTCCATTCAGGCATCACCTATGTCTACAAAACTTTAGGAATGTGGTACAAGATTACCACATGCTTTGCTAATAAAATCAAAAAATTCTATTACTCCCTCAGCTTACACTATTACCCTTACACTTCCCTCAATGATGTTGTAAACTAACAAGAAAGATCCCATCAATTGACAAATCAAGAGTTGAACTTATACAAGGGAATCAAAGCCCTAGATACATAACGCCCTAATTTCAAAAACTTGAAACAAACACAAATAAGCACATGATTTCCACATTGATAATGCCAATTGACATTTATTATTCCCTGATTATTTTTAAAATTCAATAAACACCATATAGATATAGAAACATAAATACCAATATACTACAGCCAACTCGAAGCAATTATTTCCTCCAATTGATAGCAATAATAACCTTCAACTACTTTTAAAATTTAAAAAGTATTTAGTACTCTTTGTATTCAAAATATTAACACTCAACAATAAAGTGAAATATAATATTCTGGTCAATTGAAAGAAACAATATAATGAAATACAAATAGAAATAGGCATACAGTGGAAAACTTAGGTTTCAAAACATTGTTAACAACCAAAAAAATAATCAATTCGTAACAAATTGACAATTGCATATATCATACTTGAATTTTGATAGAAAATAGGGAATTTTCAATCTATCATTTGGATTTTTAATCTATTGTTTGAAAATTTCAATCTATCATCTAAAATTTTTATGTGCAGGAAAATTTTTCTATTTATTCCTTGCTCTACAACAAATAGAAAATTTTTATGTGCATAAAAAGTTAGATCCTTTCCCAACGGTCTTCCGTTTCACCTTCCCCTTCTTCTTGATCTCTTCAAAATTAAATGAAATCTATAAATAAAGCCAACAATCAACTTATATCATTTAAATTTTTGTATTGTAACTAACTTGCAACAACAAGTGAAAAAAATTAAATTAAATGACATCCAACTAATTTAAATTATTTATTTTTTAATACTCTAATTAAATTATTATCAATTTATTTATATTTTAATTAAAAACTAACATTAGTAAAACTAAAAGTTAAAATTAATAAATAAGAAGTTAGAAATTAAATGACATGCAACAAATTTAAATTATTTTATTTTTTATATTCTAATTAATTAATTAATTAATTTATATTTTAATTAAAAATTGACATCATAAAACTAAAAATTAAAATCGATAAATAACAAACTAAAATTAATTGGCATGTAAGAGTTTCAACTTAAATTTAATTGACATGCAAAAGTTTCAACTTAAATTATTTAATTTT
Organism: Torreya grandis; assembly: GCA_037957365.1. NCBI lineage: Eukaryota > Viridiplantae > Streptophyta > Pinopsida > Cupressales > Taxaceae > Torreya > Torreya grandis. Next base: position 704,057 of record JARHVA010001490.1, on the reverse strand, counting down.
TAATATTTTAATTAAGTGATATACAATAATTAACTAGAAAGAAATTAAATTAAATGACATGTAATAACCAACTTAAATTATTTAATTTTTATATTATATTTAAGTTATTATTATTTAATTTATATTTTAATTAAAAGTTAACATCAACAAAATTAAAAGTTAAGATCATTAAATAACAAACCATAAATTAATTGATATACAAGAGTTTCAACTTAAATTATATATATTTTTATATTCTAATTAAATTATTATTAATTTATTTATATTTTAATTAAAATTTAATATTATTAAAATTAAAAGTTAAGATTAATGAATAATAAATTAGAAATTAATTGACATGCAACAATCAACTTCAAATTACTTATTTTTTATATTCTAATTAAATAATTATTAGTTTATTTATATTTTAATTAAAAATTAAGTATCAGAAAAACTAAAAATTAAAATCAATGAAGATTTTAAAACAAATAAATTAAAATTAAAATGAAAGAATTATTTAAGTATTTATATTCTTATTATTATTATTTAAATACTTCAATTTCTTTTTTATAGTCTTTTTAAAATTAAATATTTTATATTTTACAAAATATTATTTATTTGAATTTTTTTAATTCACAATTTAATTTTTTCATTATTTTCTTTTTCATTGGATAAGAGACAAGAAAAAAATAATAATTAACTTTAACATTAAAAAATATTTAACTTTATTTTATTTTATTTAAAATTAAAAAAATAATTGAATTTTGAAAATGAAAGTTATGCAAATTATAATTTTATCAGTTATTATTTTTAAATTGTGTAAAGAATTGTTTAGGGTAAAGAGATCTCATGAGTATAATTTTTGAAGAAAAGTAAAGAGGTAAATAATTTGCATGGACCAGATCAACCATAGAAAGTTTTGAAAGTTTGAAGAAGATTATAGAAAGACCAATTTTAGCATTATCAAATTTTAACAAAGTGTTTGAGGTTTATTGTGATGCTTCATTTGTGGGAATTGGTGTTATGTTCAGTCAAGAAGGAAAGCCAAAAACATATTTCAGTGAGAAATTGAATGAGGTAAAAACAAAGTTATGTAGAGTGGCTATCTACCGCTTGTATGTGTAAAAAGTTGTTTAGGGTGATGACGGTCCCATGTGTATGGTGTCTATGTTATCCTTGTGTTTAAATTTGTCTTGTCTATGTTTTATATGTGGTGTTTATGCGCTCTACATTCACCAGTGTTTGGTTTCAATTTTTTTTTTATGTTATGCCTAGAAAACTTTTCCTAAGTTGCCATTTTGAGCTTGGGAGTGGGTATCACACTTGACCAAGAAACGATATTGTTGTCATGCCAAGTTTTGATCCCTGATCCTCATTTAATGACTACCAAATCAACATGTTTGCCAATTTTTAGACCTTGAACCATCTAGGAAACCTTGTTTCGTAAATTTATGGTTGAGAAAAAGATTGATCTAGTTTGAATGCAAAATATGGACCAAAACCTTAGGAGTATGAATTTTAAAGTAGCTTTATAAACACCTCGATCTTAGCAACCAATAGAGGGAAAAGTTTTATTCACCAATCCTTACGCATGTCAAATATAAATCTTTAAAAGATTGAAATAGGATGCATGAAGGTGGTGGATGACTCTCTAGTGGTGAATATTCAACATGGTGAAATTCAAAATAGTATTGATGACCTGAAAAGGCTTGCTCTTATTTATTGATTTATGGGTTTCTAGCCTATCTTATAAAACTTTAGAATATAGAATTCAAAACTATGGATGATGTCAGGAGAATATCAAATCTCTTTTACCTTAATGAATATTTCTTTGTAAGAGGATAGGCACTAGATATTCCAGCGTGGGCCTTAGTTTATGGGATGCATTGGTTTATTTATGAAATAATGGCACTTTATTTTCAAGTCAAAAGAAGATTTAGCCTTTGTGAGGTTGGTCTAGGTTATATTTTTTTGGACTATCAGATGAATTTATGAACCCTTCTATCTTTATGATAATAGGTTATGTATGCAATCAAAAATGCATCATGCATATAAATCAATCCTAGGTCAGAGAAGATAGAGCATACCTGCACTTCTGATTGAGGATACATTTGTTAAGCAGGAGCATGACCAATATGGGGATTTGCTAGACCTGATTAGGGGATTACCTATCACAACATATCATCCTAGGAAGGGTTCTAAAGCGTGCAATCTAACCTAATTGCACAACCCTAATGGAGTCTTAAGGTTTAAAACATTCACTTTATTCTAATAACAAAAAAATAAAATCTAATCTAGTGCACACCAAAGTTTGTGGCACAAAATGGGGGTTAGAAAAAATAAAACAAACAAGTAGACTAAACATGTATTAGAAGACATACACTCACGTCAATGTACATGAAATCCTATTACATGGGAGATGAATTTAAATGCATTATCTATCTACTCTTACAAAGGAGAAATAAAATTAAGAATACTTACCTCTAAAGACAAACCCGTCCAGCCTCAATCTCTCCCTTGGCCAAGGTGATTCACAAGATATTGTTGTGATATGTAAGGATAACTAAGACAAATCATCTCTAGGCTACACATCTTATCTAAGCATCCAAAAGACTTATCCACAAGACAAGATCCATATCTCCAAATGAAGTATGGAACCCTAAGCTTTATTCCTCAAGTAGAATGGTCAATAAGCAGATGTTCATTTGCACTTCTTTGCTAATAAGTCTTCTCTTATGAAATGGTGGAAAATGAACTTGTATTTATAAGAGCATATTTCCCTAAATCCTCCCAGGAACGTCAGCTATATAGGGTCGATCTAGTCAACCTAGTGTGTTTTCAAGGAAAAATCACTAGGTCTGAGTTGGGTTAGCCGAAAGGATAACAATCTAAGAAAGTGAAAAATACCCCTAAACTATACTGGGTCAACCTAGTCGACCTAGTACAACTAACTGAGAAAAAGGGTGTTAAGGCAAGAAAAAGAGGAATGAAAATAGGAAAAGATTAGAATGGGTAAAACTGAGAAGAACAAGCTTAGGGTAAATGTTTTTATGAGATAAATATGTAGATGGCAAGTGGCAAAAGGAATAACAATATTATGAAGCATTGATGGTCTATCCACACCTTTCTTGGTGCACCCCTTAAGACATGCACTCAAAGAGATTGAGAATTGATAGGTTCCTTTAAGATAGAAAGTGTCATTAATTAATATTTTTTGAAAATATTATGTGTATACATATGCCGCACTCGAAGCTCATCACATGTCACATAAGTGCAACATGGGATGGTGCTTCAAAAAAGAATATAATAATAGACAACGTTGATGCTAAATAAATTATAGTAAGCAACAAATATGATAAATGAAAGGACTAAATTAAAAAGCACATATCTTTAAGTTGCCTTAGTACCGTAGATAAAAAATTGGACTGTAAGAAATGTGAAGATGTCCAATGTAGAGAACACTAGACAAACCTATAGAAGTTAGTGGAAAAAATAGCCAAAAATAAAAAAATGAAATATATGCATATGCTAGTGGAAAATAATCTCTACATCATCACAATTCTAACATATTTTATGGTTTGCAAAATAGATGAGTAGAAATAAAGATATAAGCAATATAAAGAATCTCCTTGAAAATAATGAAAAGAATTTGAATTGTGAAAAGTGTTTTTAAATAGGGAAAAACACAAGTCATTTATTATTTTGACTTGTCAGAGAAGGAAAAAAGATCTGGAGACAAAACTGAGCTAAGATGGTGAGGAGATAACATGCTAGGCGAGGAAGAGCTGTAGAGGTGGTAATAGGTGCACTATAGGTATGCAACTAAAAATCTCAAACCTGTTTTTGAAATTTGTATTGAATTAAGTGTAATTTTAATAATTTTGATCTTTAAATGTTTTAAGATGTCAGAATGAAGAAAAATTAGATTCTAGGGGTATTAAATAAGAAGATGGAAAATGGGTTTGGAGGGTTTAGGCAAAAATTATTGTGTCGACCTAGTCGACCCAATAGGCTAGAAACTAGGTAAAATTCACAGTGTCGACCTAGTAAGTATGGGTCAACTATGTATATTCTATAGTCTAAAGGCCTAGTTTAGAGTTTCTAGGTGGTTCAAAAGGTCCAAAATAGAAAATCAAGGCTAGGGAGGGGAAGATAAGGGGCTTGATTTAGATTTTTGAGTCAACGAGGCAAAAAGATAGGAAATTTTTGGTCATACTAGTTTGACCAAAGAGCTAGAATGATATGAAAAATGTGAAAAAGGTCGAAAGAGGGATGGAACAGCCTAAAATGACCAAAAAAGGTCAAGAAGGACTGAAAAGGTTAAAAGGAAGATAAAATGAATAAAATAAATTAATGTAGGCTTGTTTTAAATGTAAAATGTAAAAAGAATGTATTTTGACTATTCATGACATAGAAGAATTGATACATCCTTTGTTGTTTCTTGAGTGCAGGGATGATAAATATTTAGAAGATTTGTAGATGTGGCATGGTTACCAAACTTGTTAGATAAGTTTTTATATGGAGATAGGGATAGACTAGGATCCATAAGTCTAGGCAAGATAGCAGAGATGTGTTGGATCCCCCTGAGTGCTGAATTGTTAGTCATGTTCCTCGATTATTGGAAATGATTGACTAACACATTCAGATGGGAGGTGGAGGGGGATATAGTAGAGGTGGATATCATGCTATACTATGTCCATTCCATCCTAGGGCTACCTATAGTAGGAACATAGGTGACCACAAGGATACTAGATAATCTAGAGGAGAGAATATCCTTAGCCATGTGGGCTATAGGCTCAGAGATGATACTACCAGGTAGGAGAGTGAGTATGTCTAATGTAGATACATCATATATTTTAGACATTTTGAAGGCTATGATAGGTCTTGTGACACAATAGGTGTTATGTCACAAGTCAAATGGCAAGGTACCACTATTTGTGGTAGCCTTGAGCAAGATGATCTTAAAGGAGCGAGTTCTATATGACCTAGGCTCAGTCATTTGGGTCTAGTTAGTACATTATATGTATAAGATTCTAGTTAGAGGGTAGAGGGCCATGGGATTGATTATATTTATAAAAATTTGGATATATGAGATATTTCTAATGTACCAATTGATTGGGTTACTCCATGTGGTCGATGATAGGTCACCTCAAGTATGGAGATGGAGGGAAGACCAGGTAGCATGGGTCATGCCCCACATGCTAACATTATAGTCAGTGAGATATGAAAACATTGTGTGGTAACTATATGAGCACATGACAACTACATGGGTGAGCTGGCACATAGTTGCACTAGTGACAATGAGGATAGAGGTTATTACACACTATTTATGGTGGAGAGAGCCAAATCTAGTGACATAGGTACCAAGAAAATAGGCCCACCTCATCCAGTAGCATTGATACTAATGCCTAGTCACTAGGATCATCATGTAAGGGAGTCATGAGGGAGGAGAGGTTTAGGGCCACTAGTGGTGAGGCTAACATTGAGGCCATGTCAAGAGTGACCATGGACTAGTTAGGCATAATGAGGAGTTGAGTAGGAGGATAGGGATGTGAAGGTAGCTATACTAGATGTACCACTATCAACTCCATAATGAGATGAGTAGTGGCCATTGAGGACATGGAGTTGATAGAGGCAATAGGCAGAGGAGATAATAGAGACTATTAACATCCTAGATGACCCCATAAATGAGTCAGAAGAGATGATAAAAAGACCACTTAGATGCAGGATGAGACTGACATGAGCTATGACAGTTGGGTTTGAGCTGAGGAGGTAGCCTACAAAGGAGGTGCTAAGAGGCCATGCAAATGGGTAGACTATGCTAGGTGGTCACATAGATGGTGAGACCATAGTAGCTGAGACAAACTATAAACACCTAAAATTGGCCACCAATAACCTCCAACTAGGCTTTTGACTAGTTTCTACCCAAAATACACAATTTGGCCTAAAAACACTAAAACACACTAAATAATGTGAAACCAATATATTCAAGTGCTGATTTTGGCTAGATTATCATTAAATGGGTCAATGCAATTTATGAGCAAGCTAACTTTGATAAGATAAATTTGAGTCAAAATGCCAATTTCGCACCTAGGTGCCTTAGATTGATCTTTCCTATCAAATCTCTTGCACAAGACATGTGCCTTAATTATTTTTTTTGGTAACATCCTAAATGTGATAATGGATCCAACACATTTGACATTACCTCTAATTTTAATCTTGTCAAATTTTATACCAATAACAAGGTATTCTGATCAATTTAAGTAATTTGTGCACAAAGTGCTTAATCATGCTTAAGAGCTAATTACTCCAAATCAAGGCATAATTAAGAATTCCATGGAAACTTGTTGAAAACTTATTTTTGGAAATTAATATTGAATATTTGCATCATCAAGTGACCTCATTTCTTGGGAAGACATCCCTAGTCCATAAATACCATAAATATCAGTATTCATGCCCTCCATGCCTCATTAATGCCCTCCATAATGCCCTCCATGCCTATTAATTGCCCCTTCTTCCAATGTCATGATTAGGATAATTATAAACTTAATTAAAAAAATTGAATTAATCATCAACCACACATCTCAATCTCAAGATGGATGGTTCAAGTCGATTTTGGTCATTCTAAAAAATCTATAAATAGGAGGCCTCACCACATCATTTTTAAGACATGCTTATGCAAAGTTATAATGCAAGATTGTTTATAAAAGCTTCATGAAATTAGTATTACCATTAAAAATTTATTCCAATCCAAGCCAAGCCACAATCCAAAGGTGCTAAGGAGAGATGGAGGTATCCAAGCTTCCATTGCAAAGGATTTCATGAGCACAAACCAAACAAGTCACTACAACAAGCATTTTGGAGCATCCAAGGAAGGTAAAAGAAGTTTTTTTTACATTTTGATATGTGTTTTATTCATATTTGTTAATTAAGTTCTCCCTAGTGTCTAGGCCTAGAGATGTTTTAATAGTTAGTATGTTTATTTCATTTTGTTTTCATTTTGAAACTAACACCATACTAACCATCCTCTCTTGAGTCAAATTCTTAGATTCACTTATGGCACATCTGATGGGACGAGATGCATCCCACACATGAAGAAGATCATTTTGTATCTTTAAATTCTTCATTATGATAATTAAAACTCTTGAAAATTGATTTTCTAACATGTTTTACCATTTTTTTGCCACGATTTTACACATTAACTGATGTCAGTTAGTAAAACCAACATCAGTTGGATAGTTGTCATCAATCACATTGGTATAACTGATGTCAGTTAGATAACTGTCATCGATTAACAAATGTAACCATTGTCAGTTATATAATCGATGTTGATCACTATGTTTTTATTAAAACATAGACCTGAGAGCTCTTTTTTTTAAAGTTCATTATTTCAAACCTAAAAGAGATTCAAGGCTAAAAGACATGCTAATATTTTTGTTGCAGGACCAAGTTTGGCATTTTCTTAAAACATGTTTAGATCACTTTTTTCTTTCTTAAAATGTATTAGGAACATTGTTTTGGGTGCTTAAATTAATATTTAAGTGCTTAAGTGAAATTTTAGCATTAGTTTTCAAAGTTACAACTAAGACCAAGGGGTAAAATAAAGACCACCTCATTTTTTATTTGGGCTTAAAAATGAACTCACCTTTTCAAGCTTTTTGTATTCACTTGGTTGTTTAGATTAAATTTTTGTTTAGAAAAAAGAGAGATGTTGTGTGTATGATCTTCTATTTGTCCCCTTTAGGGAACCCTTAGAATCAAAAGTGTCATTCCTATTGCAAGTATCCTAGTCCAAGGCTTAGAAATCAAGTCATTTAAAGCACTCCCCAAAAACTCATCAAAGTTTGGGTGACCTTGAAAATGACCCTAAAGTCTTTCTATTTTAACGCTTTCTTTATTTTTATGCAAACTTGGCTTACAAGGGGGGCTTCATCACCTACCAAGAGTTCTTTAGAGAAGCTTTGACCCATAGTTTCACTTCCTGAGATTGACTTCATTTGGCTCCTAATTGTAGTTATACATGAGATGTATCTACATTTAGACATCACACTACACTGAGCGAATAGTAGGATGTAGTGGTTGTAAAAAGGACTAGACCTTTTTACAACTAGCTAATGCCGTGGTCAACTAATTTTTGTGCTTATATTTTTCATCATTTGATGTGAAAGTCATTATGCAATTGATTCTCCTAGAAATGTTCAAAACTTTCTACTTTAGTCAACCCCACATTGCCATACCCTTACTAGAATTTGGACTCTTATACTTAGTGTATTTTGGTCATTTATCTTACTTGGTGTTTTTGAGACTAAAACTTGGTTGTTTGTTCATAAAGCCATGTCAAAACCAATTTATCTATACCTCAATATTTTGTTTAAAGAGGTGTTATGCTGGCCATTTTACACCACACTTGTGCTTTGAAATTTTTGCTAAACTTGTTTATGTGTGTGTCATTTGAATTGAGGAGGTTAGTGTTATATTGCCAAAATCATGTCAAACCATTTATGCCTTTGAGTCTTTTGAAACATAGCATTGATCACATCATTTGAGCATGCTTATGTCGCTAGGATGCACAATTTGTTTCAAGACTTGTTCACCATTATATCAAAACCATTTGTTTTAAACCATGTCATGTCTACCATTTGGACCTTTGTCTTATGCCATCATGTTGTCCAATATTATCTAGATTATTTGGTCAAATATTAGTTTCATCATTGAGTTTTCAATTAGCCTTGTCAAGTTTGGATCCAAAAATTGATTGATTTCTATTTAAGCCTCAATTCGTGAGGTTGATACACATATCTTTCTCTTTTGGGTTGTATAACTTCAGTTAATCGATTATCTAAAATTGAAAACTATTGATGGTTTGTTTGTTTAATGCCTATCCTCATCATTATTTATACCTTTATTTGGGAAAACAGTCTTTCTCAAAATGCCTTTTTCCTTATGCCTTATGCCAATTGATTATGTTTATGTTTGATTCTGTGTGTCGGGTTTATGTCAAAGTTATTTCCAAACTTATTAGTTTAAATAAAATCACATCAAAATTTGTTTCAAGTCTAGATTTTGATGTCTTTTGGCCAAAATTCCTAACATATGCCTATTTATTTGAGCCTAACTTCTGACTCTGCATTTAGATAAAAGACCTAGTCACTCAACTTTTTCCTTTCCTAGTTTAGACCTTGTTTGGAACACTTTGACATAGACCTTTGACATGAAATTTTTTATTTAGACACTTGACCTTTTTTGCATATGACATTTGAAATTAGACATTTGATATTAAGTTTTTTTATGCCATGTCTTAGCAAAAATCATTTTGGATATACAACTCCACTTTTAGATCATATTGGAGATACAACTCTAACCCTTCAACTAAGTTAGACTAAGCTTAAACCATTTGTCCTTTGGACAATTTTTTTAGAGTTTGTATAACTCTAATCCTTTTTTTAGACCTTTCATCATTTACATGGATATGTCTAGCTACACTTATAGTGGAGTCACATATAATCCAATTTATGATATAATGGCTGCATAAAATCCCACTAGGAACCCCTATAGAGAAATATTTTCTAAGGATTTTTCTTATTCTCCATACAATACTCCATATGGGGAACATAGTCAAAATCCACAAAATCCAAATTGAGACCTTGATTGGCATGAATAAGCTTGTGAGGAAGACTTTGAAGACCCAACTATAGATAATGTTATTTGGGATACAGATCCATACCCTCTTTACAATAATAAGTACATGGAACATAGTCAAGAACCAACTTATGAGACAACTCACAACTAGAATGATATGGTTTATGAGGAAGACTTGGATGCTTTGGCTTATGCAAGTAATCAGGTTCCACCAAATCATACCATTTCTATTCCAAGACCACAATGTCACACCATTCCCATACCAAGACCTCATCCTTTATTTTGTGTAAGCAACCAAACTCCACAATGCTCAACCATTTCTATACCAAGACCTTATCCTTTGCTTTGGGCAAGCAATCAAGATCCATAATGCCCTTTCATCATTCTAAGACCTAGTCTTTTAGCTTGTATGGGCAATCAAGCCCCACAACACCCTATCATTACCATCTCAACACATTATCCTTTGGCTTATGAAATAAATAATGCTCCTCAAGGCCCTACCATTATCTAACAACAAGTCATTATTCATCCAGTACCAATCCCAACCAAATCTCAATTAATCCAATCATTCAAAGACTAAGCTGTGTTCAAAACTGGTATTTTCTAAAACATTGGAAATCAAGGCCAAGAGAACTAACTAATCCAAGATGTTTTTGTTGAACCAACCACTTATGATAAGTCAACCTATGATGAATCACCTATTGATCCTATACCAATTGTTGAGGAATCTCACATTGATGAGCTAGTCTTTGTCAAGTCACTTCTTAATGATTTTAACTGCCTTTGGGCAAATCATTATTTTGACCATGTGCCTATTTTTAAAGAGCCTCTTATTGATAAGATAGTCTCTAAGGAGTTGTCTCTTGACCTTTTTCCCATCCTAGAGAAGCCTCACTTTGATAAACCAATATTTATAGAGCCTATCATGCCATTACAGGTTATTATTTATCCAATACTAAGCATTGAACAAGACATCATTGTAATAGAGTATCCATCAGATGAAGAATCAGAGTTAGAGTTAAGTTCTATTATTGAACCAACATTAGATTCAGAGTCCCTTGAGTTAGAATTAGATTTAGAAGAAGAATATGTTCATGATTGTTACAACGTTGGTTATGCATGCCTCACTGATCAATTTGAATACATTTATGATCCTTCTATAGTTTTTGAGGATGAGTACTTCAAATTTGACACATGTTATCCTAGTATATTCTAGAAGGATTGTGATTCCAACACCTATTCTATTACCATTCCACAAGCCATTACCATCAACCAAAATAGCCACATCATTGACATTTTATCTCCCACAAGTGTTGATTGGGATTGAAAGATCACACTTTTTTGAATTGCATCCATGGCAACATAGCAGTTGGAGAAGAGCAAGGAGGCCAAAACCACATTCATATAATGAAGAACACTCTCCTAGTGAAATATTTTTGAAGGTGCTAGGGGATAATCAAAGTCATAACTCAACATCTTATAGTGAACATTTTTTGAAAGAGCTAGAAGATAATCAAAGTCAAAAGTCCACATTCCTTAGTGAAACCTTTTCGAAGGTGCTACAAGATAATCAGGAAAATTTCATTGGTGAAAACCTTTTTGAGGCACCAATAGCTGAGCACAAAAGTTCTTCACTGCTTGATAAAGACAAAATCAAAGATCAAATCAAAATAGCTTCCAATTTATAGCCTAATTATATGGTAGCTACTCTCAAGACCAAATAACAAAAAATCTGGTGGTCCTATTGAGAGAACAAGTCTTCAACCCCACCACAACCAAAGTTATGTTGAATCTGGCATCAACAACATTATGTGTGATTAAACATCTTGATCTTCATTTGTTTCCCAACCATTCCACATTCCATTATCATTTACCAATCCATTTCACAATCAAACCTACCATCTATTATTTGTCTTTGTTTACCATCCATGGCCACATTTTCCTTTATAGAGGATACAAAGATACCTTATCTCAATGCTTGATATAATCAAAATATATAACCAATGAAGATCAGTCAAGAAACATGTAGGCCATTTTTGACAGAGCAACTTTTTAGATAAGGTGTGGGCTAATAATTAACATAATCAAGTATTCTATTTGTATCATTTATTTATTAGGATGTGCATCTCCATCTCAACAAGAAAAATAGAATCATATGCCATTTATCACACCCAAGCCAAAAACATGTACCATATCATTTCACATTGCCATGTTATTACTGTTGTTACATATCCTTTTGCCATTGTTGAAGATCCCAAAAATTCACCCCATCACTTGGAGGTAACCCTCTTACCATTTTATCTAATCTATCTAGACCGTAATTATCCTAAGCAAGACCATACCATCCTATCATTCCATTCCTATCTAGACCAAAGCCTATTTTTATTCATCCTACCCAATCTTATTTTGATATTAGGTTCTTTTGGTTCTTCCCACACTTTTTGTGAGGAGATTTCGATCAATTTTCAATAATCAATCAAGTCCATGTTTAAATTATAGTCTATGAAAGTAGTGTGATAGTTGATCTAGCAAGATATATTTCATCCTATCAAGTTTCTTTTTGTGAGCCTGATTATAACTACCTATGGGTAAATCAGTGTCTCACTAGTCTTGATACTAATTATAACCACTTATGGAAAAATTAGTATCATTAACTATGCCATTGTATCCTAGTTATAACTGCCTATAGGCAAACTAGGTACAACACTTATTTATCATGCATTTTTGCATCACCTTGCCATTACTATTTTCATTTGATTGGCCATTTGCCAGATTTGAGAACTTGTTGGGACCTAGTTGGTTTTTATTCACCTTTTGTGTGGATGGAATTAATGTGACTTGAGGTCATTTTAGGACTATGTGGGTCATGCTTAATTCATGTTGAGGTCACCTCAATCCCCCTTTCCATATGCTCTCACCATTTTGTGAGCAACTTAAGCCAAATACTCTTGCCATTTTGTGAACATATATCTTGTCATTCTCTAACAAGTTAAGATACCTCAAAATGATAAAAAAATTCATATGATTTAAAAATCCATAAACATTTGTCTTATCTAAGCCTAGTCAGTTATCCTCGATCTACCTTATTGTTTCACAATTATTATTAGGATGCTTTCTTTTGCTTTTGTTTTCAGGCTTTCTATTTGTTTATTTATTTCAAATTATTTGTTTGTTTATTTTTTTTCTATTTGTTTGTTTATTTATTCATTTGCCTATTTGTTTACTTTCAGCATTGTTACCTCAACTCAGTCTATATGTGTTCATTGGGTGATTCCTTGCGCACATTATTCTTGAGTCTATCCATATTCATATGTTAACATTGTCATCATAGTTTTTATCCTTGGTGCATTATTTTTGAGTGATTATTAGATATCTAGAGTCAATCCTTATGTATTTTTAGCCAAGTATTCATGGTGTCTTATCATGATGCCTACCATCACATGCTACAACAAAAATCAACTTCATTAAGGTCTACAATCAATGAAGCTGTAGAAGTTTCTCCTTGACACCTTGGAAAATCCTTCCATCCCACCCTTGATCAAATCAACCCATTAACCATTCTAATTGTATCATTGTTAATCAAGATGAGCATCTCCTCATTGATAGGTATAATTGAATCATTTCTAATGATCAATCTTATTCTTCTATTAATCTCTTTCATCACTTTTCACCCTCTCATTTTTAATCTATATTACAGTTTATATCCTTGAGTTATGCTTGCTAATTAGACCTAACTAGGGCATAACCATCAGTTTTAGCTAATCCAGGTCATCTTCATGATTATCACCACCTATGGGAAAATCATTATTTTGACTTTTATTCCTACTTATAACTACTTTAGGCAAATAAACATCCTTTTTACATCAATGAATGCAAGTATTTTCTCATTTGGATTAATCTTAACCATGGGTTAATTTCACCTTCTTCTTGTTTCTTTTTGAGGGACTATCCATCAACAAATGTGATAACCACTCCCTCAAAGGGGCATCATCATAGGCTTCCCAAAACCATTTGGATCTTTGTTCTTCATTTATCATCTTCTTCTTGGAATACATACCATCTCTAATTATTTGAGAAGACATTGCTTTGCCTATGGTTTGTGACATTTTCCCAAATAGGGGCAAACTATAAACACCTAAAACTAGCCACCAATAACCTCCAACCAAGCTTTTGACCAATTTCCACCCAAAATGCACAATTTGGCCTCAAAACACTAAAGCACATTAAAATATTTGAAACTAATATATTCAAGTGCTGATTTTGGATAAAGTATCCCTAAATGTGGTAATATAATTTATGGGCTAGCTAACTTTGATTAGATTATTTTGAGTCAAAATGCCAATTTTGCACTTGGGTGCTTTGTATTACTCTTTCCTATCAAATATCTTTCACAAGATGGATGCCTTTATTGTTTTTTATTAGTAACATCATAAATAGATAATGTATTCAACACATTTGACATTGAATTATAATTCCAATCTAGTCAAATTTTGGACCAATAATAAGGTATTGTGATCAATTTAAGTAATTTGTGCACAAAGTGCTTAAACATGCTTAAGAGCTAATTAAACTAAATTAGAGCCTAATCAAGAATTCTATGGAAACTTGTTAAAAAAATTGTTTTGGAAATGAATATTGAATATCTATATCATCAGGTGACCTCATTTCTTGGAAAGACATCCCTAGGTCATAAATGACACAAATATAAAGATTCATGCCCTTCATGCCTCTTAATTTCCCCTTCTTCCAATGTCATGATGAGGATAATTATAAATTTAATTTCCAAAATTGGATTAATCCTTAGCCACACATCTCAATCTTGAGATGGACAGTTCAACTTGATTCTAATCAATCTAAAAAATATATAAATAGAGAGGCCATGAACATCATCTCTAATCTGTTTTGGTGCAAATTTATATTGCACAAATATCTTAAAGAAGCCATTGTAATTAGTGTTATCATGCCAAATTAATTTCAAGCCAAGCCAAGCCAAAGCCATAAGGTACCAAGGAGAAGAGGAGATAGCCAAACCTCTTTTGATGAAGACTTCATGAGCACAAGCCAAGAAAGCTACTAAAAAAAGTGTTTTGGAGAATCCAAGGAAGGTAAAACAGGATTTTTTTTTTGCATTTTAGTTATGTGTTTTATTCATGTTGGTTAACTAAGCTCTCCCTAGTGTCTAGGCCTAGAGATGTTATGCTATTTAGTGTGTTTATTTCATTTTGTTTTCATTTTGAAACTAACATAATACTAATCATCCTCCCTTGAGTCAAATTCTTAGATCACATGTGACACGCCCGATCAATTCATGTTGAGGTCACCTCAGTCCTCCTTTTCATACACTCTCACCATTTTATGAGCAACCTAAGACAAATGCTCTCACTATTTTATGAGTAGATATCTTGTCATTCTCTAATGAGTTAAGATACCTCAACATTCCAAAAACATTCATAACATTTAAAAAATCTAAAAACATTTTTCCTATCTATGCCTAGTCAGTTATCCTCAATCTACCTTACTGGGGCATTGTCATTGTTAGAATGCTTTCTTTTTATTTTATTTTTAAGTTTTCTATTTGTTTATTTATTTCAAGTTGTTTTGTTTGTTTGCTTCACTTACTTGTTTGTTTACTTTCAGAACTATTGCCTCGACTTAGTCTATATGTGTTCATTAAGTAATTCCTTGTGCACATTATTCTTGAGTCTATACATATTCATACATTAACATTATCATCATGGTTTTTATCATTGGTATATTATTTTTGAGTGTTTATTAGATATTAGAAGTTAGTCTTTATGCATTTTTTGACCAATTCTTCATGGTGTTCTATCACGATGCCTACCATCACATGCTACAATAAAAATTAGCTTCACAAAGGTCTATAAGCAATAAATCTATAGAAGTTTCTCCTTGACACCTTGTCAATCTGTTGATCCCACCCTTGATCAAATAAACCCATTAACCATTCTAATTATATCATTGTTAATCAGGATGAGCATCTCCTCATTAACATGTTGAATCATTTCTAATGATCAATCTTATTCTTCTATTCATTTATTTCATCACTTTGTGCTTGATCATCTTTAATCTATATTCTAGGTTATATCCTTGAGTTATGCTTGATAATCATCCCTAACTAGGGCACAACCATTAGTTTTAGCCAATCAAAGTCATCTTCATGATTATCACTACTTATGGGAAAATCATTATTTTGACTTGTATTCCTGCTTATAACTGCCTTTGGGAAAATCATCATCCTTTTTACATCAATGCATGTAAGAATTTTCTCATTTGGATTAATCTTAACCATGGGTTAATTCCACCTTTCTTCTTTTTTCTTTTTGAGGGACCATCCATCAACAAATGTGATGGCCACTCCCTCGAAGGGACATCATCATAGGCTTCCCAAAACCATTTGGAGCTTTGTTCTTTAGTCATAATCTTCTTCTTGGCATACAAACCATCTCTCATTATTTGAGAAGACATTTCCTTACCTAAAATTTACAACATTTTCCCAAATAGAGGGAAAATTGTAGACACCTAAAATTGGCCACCGATAACCTCCAACCAAAGTTTTGACCAATTTCTACCCAAAATGCACAATTTGGCCTAAAACTACTAAAAAATGCTAAATTATGTGAAGCTGACATATTCAAGTACCAATTTTAGATAGAGTATCATTAAATGGGGTAATGTAATTTATGGGCCAGCTAACTTTGATCAGATCATTCTGAGTCACAATTCTAATTTTGCACCTAGATGCTCTAGATTGATCTTTCTTATCAAATATCTTGCACAAGACATATGCCTTCATTATTTTTTGTTGGTAACATCTTAAATGGGATAATGGATCCAATGCATCTAATATTACCTTTCAAATCTAATATAGTCAGTTTTTAGACCAATAACAAGGCATTCTAATCAATTTGAGTAATTTGTGCTCAATGTGCTTAATCATGCTTAAGAGATAATTAATCCAAATCAAGGCATAATTATGAATTCCATGGAAACTTGTTTAAAACTTATTTTTTGAAATGAATATTGAATATCTACATCATCAGGTGACCTCATTTCATGGGAAGACATCCTTAGGCCATAAATGCCATAAATATCAGAATTCATGCCCTCCATGCCTCATCAATGCCTTCCAAGATTCCCTCCAAGCCTCTTAATTGACCCTTCTTCTAATGCCATGATGAGGATAATTATAAACTTAATTCCCAAAATTAAATTAATCCTCAACCACACATCTCAATCTTGAAATGAATGGTTCAAGTTATTTTGGTCATTCTCAAATATCTATAAAAAGGATCCCTCACCACATCATTTTAAAGACATGATTATGCAAATTTATAATGTAAGATTATTTTTAAAAGATTTATAAAATTAGTGTTACCATGCTAAATTGATTCTAAGACAAGCCAAGCCAAGCTACAAGCCAAAGGTTCCAAGGAGAGATGGAGGTATCCAAGCTTCCATTGCCAAGGACTTCATGAGCATAAACAAAGCAAGCCACTACAACAAGATTGGAACATCCAAAGAAGGTAAAAGATGGTTTCTTTTGAATTTTATTTGTGTGCTTTATTCATGTTTGTTGACTAAGCTCTCCCTAGTGTCAAGGCCTAGAGGTGTTATGCTAGTTAGTGTGTTTCTTTCATTTTGTTTTCATTTTGAAAATAACACCATACTAACCATCTTCTCTTGAGTGAAATTCCTAGATTTACATAAAAAAGTAAAAAAAAAGATGATTAATTTGTTATTTAAGTTTTTATTTGGAATTAGATATAGATAGATAGATATTATGAGATATGACAGTTATCTAATATCCTTATGGTGTTGGATTTTGTAGGTGTAGGTGATGATGAGGAGGAGAAATGGGGGTCCCTAGTGAAGGGATAACTCCATGACATCCTAAATGAGACTACATCCATATGACCCCATGACACTAGAGGATCCAAGTGTACCATCTGCCCTAGCTCATATGAGTTGGTTTAGATTAGCTAGAGAGATAATAGAGTAGATATAGGTGTAGAGGGAAAGGATACAACCACCAATAGTACTGGGTATAATGGAGTTATAGGTATGATAGGCCTTGATAGATGAGAGAGCAACACATCTGGTTATGTAGCATAGATGATAGATATTCGAACCTAGCTGGTGGAGTCATAAATCTAGGTAGCACACCTATAGGGATAAGTTGAGGGATTGAGATCTCAAATAGCCTCCTCATAGCATATCATTTAGAGGAGTCAGACTGAGGCCTTAGTAGGTAGCATGGCTAGGTCATGAGATAAATAGGATGGGACCCAACCATAGAGATAAAACACTGTATATGGTTGTATATGTTGTATTAAACTCATGTGTGTGTGTGTGTGTGTGTGTGTGTGTGTGTGTGTGTGTGTGTGTGTGTGTGTGTGTGATGGATCATTATTGGTATTTTATTGGATGTGTATGTTGTCATTATGGTTGTTTATGTTTGTTCATTATGGTTGAGGCTATGGATGCTTTGGATATATTTATTTATATCACATGTATTTAGTTTTGTTGTATATGCTATAGTAAATATATGAGATGTGGTTTCTTTTTTAGCATTATGAAAAACACATGCATGGTTGAAAATAAGTAAGTGAAAAAGGACTTGGAAAAATATAATCAATCAAAAATGTACTACACACTATTTCAAGCTGTAAAATGTATAATAGCAAAAATTGACTAAGTATAAAGAACCAAGAGATGGTAAAACCATATGGTAAACATGAATTTGTTTATAAACCAATATGAAGTATTTTTGCACCAAATTAGAAAAAGTAAAATCATACTAATATCACGTTGGGAAGTATGAAAAAAATGTAATAAAATGGAAGGTATGAAAAAGGGCACAAATAGCATAAAAACAAATTAATTAATACAATCAATCATACTAAATCTTTCTAGGAAGTATGAAAGAAAAATAAAATTGTAAAAGATTGGTCTTAAATTTGTCATACTAATTCAAGCTGGGAAGTATGAAAAATTCAAAAAATGGTTGAAATCTTACATGAACTTAGAAAATAAGAAGATAAAAAGTGAAAAAGAAATGAAGTGAGAATAAAATAGACTAATTTAAGATGGTAAGTATGTAAAATGATGTGTAACTTCATAATCGATTGAATCTTATCTCAAATTTGACACATGTAATTTGGATGGTGACTTGGGTATTAGAAAATTTTGTGAGTGTCACGTCTTATCCACGGTCTTACACTACAAATCGATAAGGAGAATACCACTCAGGTGGAATAAATAGTAAAATTGGGTAATAGGAAAGAAAAGATGGTAATTTGTGAGGATGACTAGGTCATATCCATGGTCTTATAAAGCAACTCATAAATAAAATCCCAAAGGGAGTGATTAGTAAACAAAACAATAATTCTTAAGATTAAATATAAGGGAAATAAGGAGTGAAAAAGGGAGTGTAAAATTCAAGACTTAGGCATCTTATGAGAAAACTTTAGGAGGCAAGAGGCATACTAAGGACATGAGAAGACACTAAGTGACTAGTGGTCATCTATGTACAAAGGAAACTTGTTTTCTATAGACATAAAGATTTTTAGGTAGATAAGTGTGATTATAATATAAAATCATAAAGGTATATTGGTACAAGGAAAATTAAAATAGGTTTACCTTCCCATGATGTGTTCCCCATTCTTTAAGACCCCTTACAGAGCCATCTGTCTCCTACAAAGATTGGGTGCTTGCATGAAAAAGTATGTATCACTAAAATATTTTTTTATTCTCCTCTTATAATCTACTAGCCTACCACACCCCAAAGGACCTCAGTTCCACCATGAGGCCTAATGTGGAGTTTGAAATTTGACTAGAAGAAGGCTATGTGCTTTGAATAATGTCTTTTAGTGTGATTAGAATTTTAAGAATATATTTGCCTTTTTGATATCATTACCTTTTGTTTGAATGATTTGGATTTTAACTTTCTTTTGAAGGATTTTTAAGATGCCTCCTCCATATCAATTTGGAATGACCAATCATGAGATAAATAGTGATACACATGAATTAACTATAGGCTAAGGCTAAAAGAAGATAATTAACCAAAGATAAAGACTAACTAGGACACTTAGGCTTGACAATGAACTATCATGTGATCCCAAGTCTCAATCATGTATATGCTTAGTTTGAAAAAAAGGGAAGAGGGAAAAAGGAGATCTAAAGTGGACTGATAAAAGGAGATAATAATGAGATATATTTTTTGCTAACTGATCACATGGTAATAGGAGATAATAACTAAGGGGAACATTTTAACTATAACTAAGTCACCATGACAAATTATCTATGAAAAATGAGGATAAGAAAGAAAACAATCATAAAGGTACAAGAAATACAGTTTTGAGAAAAACTTCAAGGAAAAGGGAAATCAATGATAAAGAAAAGATAATCATATGCAAATATAAAATGACAATATAAGCTAGATAAAGTACAAGAAGTAAGATCATGATATTAAAAAAGTAGAAATTTTGACACCATGTCAATTGATATAATAGATAGATAAAAATAAGATTGGATCACATGTCCAATCCAAATATAAATGTGAAATCACCATACATGTGCTCATAAATACTAGTAAATCTATCCACACACACTATCCAATACATCAAATAAGTCTTTATAAAGCTATAGTCGAACTGCTATTAAGGTTTCATCAATCTTTAATGAATATTAAGAAAATACTTCTTTTTTGATATTTTCACCTAAAAAATAGGAATTATCAAAGGATTTTATTGAGGAGGGAACTTAGGAAAAGGATGGTCAAGAGAATGTGTGGGAATGGGATCAATGGGAGAGGTAGGAATCACTAGTGGAGAAGGATCCATAGGTGAAGGACTAACAGGTGGAGAAGGATCCATAGTTGAGGGAAGGTCCACAAGTGAAGGAATCATAGATAGAGGCATAAAAGGTTGTGAAGGGACCATAAGAGGGGATGGAACCACTAGAGGTGGCTCCATGGGATAATAATGAGATTCCTTCTTG
Organism: Torreya grandis; assembly: GCA_037957365.1. Taxonomy (NCBI): domain Eukaryota; kingdom Viridiplantae; phylum Streptophyta; class Pinopsida; order Cupressales; family Taxaceae; genus Torreya; species Torreya grandis. The sequence continues at coordinate 683,420 of JARHVA010001490.1, read as the reverse complement.
CATGAATGACTTGTGTTAGGAATAAAAGAAGGTTTGGGAATGGTTATAAGATGATCTTTGAGATGTTGTTGTAGGATGTAATAATGATCAGTATGATGGGTGTCGCATAGATGTCATAGATAATATACCTCACCATACTTAGGCATATATTTAGGAAGAACCTTTAGGGGAGGTATGGCTTTGTCTAATGATGGGGAAGAAGGATACAAGGTATTAATATATTGTCACAATTTGCAACAATGAGTGGAAGAATGGTTATTTATCCTATAGAAGCAATATATACACTTGTGAGTGGTTTTAAGAGAATCACTCCTGAAAGGAGGTATAATAGTAGTAGAAGAAGTTAAGGAACACTCATCAGCCTATATGGTGCGTAGAGGATCCATCTTAGGCAAGGGAAGCAAAACATCACCAAGTGAGGGTGATGATGAGGAATGAATGAAACTAGGCTCAACTGAAAGAGTGATAGTATCAAAAATAGGGGTATGCTCAACAATAGTAGGAGTGGAAATATGATGAACTACAATAGGCTTGGGAAGAGGTTCAACTATAGTTGGCTCTAATAAGAGAAGAGTAGGATCTACATAGGGTATAAAGAGGGTTACACTAACCTTAGGGGTAAACCAACTATGAGAGTCAAGGTACCTAACAAAGCTATAAGGCTAGGTCATAACACAATCCATGAGCATAGTCCTACATGGTTCTTAAAAAACTAGAGGTGTTGATGCCATATTTACCCTATGATAAAGGGGAAAAATGCAAAAATCAAGAACGATAAGTGAAGGAAAATGATGAGATGCATGAAAAGATTCAATTAAAGAGGAATGATAACAAAAAATCTCAACATCATGGGCCTATACAAGACTACCTAACAATGGATCATCTAAGGAATAACCATCATCATAATCCGGTGTGTGAAGATTAATGACATAGGTAGGGATAACCTTGTCATTTGAGGAAGTGTGGTGAATATAATGTCTAATCTTGGTCAAGACTATGGGAATGTCGTTGTGAGGAGGTTTACAAGAATGAGGTTATAAGGAATCAAGAAACTATGAGATGAGATGAGGTAAGGGATATTTTTTTTTGATATTTAAGTTAATCTCATTAGACTCATCATCATTGGAATCTAAGAGGTTAGGATGAATGTTACCAATGAGCTGAGGATGGCCATTGCAACCTTGAGTTAAATTAATGAGAAAACTAAGATGATGAGACTCATAAAATGGAATGCTTGGTAAAGGCTCAAGAGTAAGAATCTTGAAGACACCATGATATTATAATTGTTTGAAATTTCAAGGGTTAGTGTCACCTTTAATAATATAAATAGATCTATTATGAGGGAATTTAATGCATTGGTAGGCAGAAGAAGTAATAGCTCACATGTGGTGAGTCCATGGCCTACCAAGAAGGATTTTATAAGAAAGGGGAGGTTAAAGATAATCACCTTCATATGAATGGTAAAAGGTGGGATGGTGATGGGAAGCCACACACAACCTAGAGGAGGCATTTGCCTTCTATCATATTTGTGGCATGTGTTGCATGTATATTTGAGATTTCATTCAGAGTACCTAAGGGTCTTAATGAAAATGAGAAATGCAACCCATGTTCTAGAACCATTATCAATGAATTCATGCTTGACTTGGATATCACCTATTTAGATGCCAATAGATAAAGATGGATCAGCTAAATGAATTAGAATCTTATTGGGAATCATAGATGCAATAGGAAAATTTTAAATAAAGAGAAGTGTCTATAGTTTCATTAATGTTAATAGACATCTATTCACATTTTTGTAAAATACTATCTTAAAAACTAGATAAAGTTGCCTCCCATCTTGCTAGAAGAGAATGAGGGACATTCATCTCAAATAGGAGATGCATGAGGCAATTTATATGATGTGGAGAAGTCATCATAAGCTTGAGAAATGGAATTTAGGATGGGATATTAGTGAGATTCACAATGGGATCCCCCTCATCATAGCCCATAAGAAGGTTATTAGATAAAGGTGCATAATGGTTAAGGAGGTTTTCAGAAGGAGTCAAAGAGCATTAGAATTTTTATCAATAAGAAGAAGAAGAAGGTTTGGAACAAGGTGGTAAATCATCTTGAGATGATGAACTAGTTGGTTCAAGTTGATTTTGATAATTAGAATAAGAAGTTTTAGTACAAGTTTATTTATGATTAGATAATTAGAAGATGATGGAATAGTGGTAGAAATAGAGTGGGATGTGTTATCTAAGGGAGAATCATAAATTAGATAATAAAACATGATAAGATATTTTTCCCCCAACTTATTTAAATGATTTTGAGAAGAATCTTAGATAACATGATATGTCTTATGGGAAGGAGGAGTGTAGATAGGTTTGGAATCAATGAAAGCCACCACCCTTCACATATTAGTCATGTTAACCACATTTTCTTTGGAAGTTGGTTCAACAAAACTTTTTACATTATTGGTGGAAGGGGTGAGCTTGTCTTGAGTATCTTAAATCAGTTGATTATTAGGTAAAGGATCTTTGTAAATATCCAAATGAGCATTTGCTTGATTCTAGGCTTGAGTTTTGTCATTTGATTTATAGTCCTTAAAAGCAATCTCATAGGCTTATTGACACTTACGGATAATGTAATCATGATCAAAATTAGGTCCAAGAAGAAAACCATAACTAAATTATAAATTTGTCTACAGGTTTCATGAGAATGACCCCAACTAGTGTGAAACCAACAAATTTTTGTAGGATCATACCAATATTTCATAGGATGACTAGGGTGAAGTTCTCTTGCAAGAAGCCTAGGTAAATGTTTAAGCAATTCAGTTGAGGATAGAGGTTTGTGAATGTTAATGTTGTTTGGTGAAGAGAAATGAGGATTAGTAAATTATTGAGAAGAAGGAGCTAGTTCTAAAGAAGGGTTAGGAATGATAGCTTAAACATTGTGATTGGTGTCATAAGAATTGGTAACACCATCATAGGTGATATTACATTTTTTATTATTTAGTAATAAATGAGGACCTACATAAATTTGAGATGGATTGAATTGAGGCATTAGGAAATCTTGTCTTTTAGATTGGTCAATAGCCTCCTCCAATGTACGTGGAGAAAGAATGTGGACTTGATATTGTAATTTAGGAAAGAGAGAATTTGTAAGGAGATAAAAAAGATTATCATCCACCATGTTATGTTCATATTTGTTTGAAAAAGTCTTCTATCTCTTAATAAAGGCTTGGTTAGTTTCATTCTCATGTTGTTTTCAATTAATTAAATGGGCCAATGTGTTTTTAGGAAGGTGATTAGTTTAGAATTCTTGCACTAAATTATTTACTAAGTCTTCCAAACTAGAAATAGAATGATCTCTAAGTTGATTGTACCAATCCAAGGCATCACCTATGAGGGTTTTGGATAGGAGCTTAGTAGCGATAAAGGTGTTTAATTTAACCTAATCCTTGTAAATATTTTCAAATGTTTTAAGGTGAAGGGTAGGATCGGTCAACCCATTATATGAAATTATAGGTGTTATACCTCCTATGTCAATGTTGGTAATTTGAGTAGTGAGAGGTTCATTTTGTAGATGCTTAATGGTTTTATTGACTAAAGGAGGTTGAGGAATGAGATTGCCTTGGGAATCTCAATGAGGAAGAGGGGGAATATTTTGGTTATGTGTGCACCAAGCAATTAGTTGTGGAAGATATTGAAGGTTAATAAGGTGGTTTTGAATTTTCATCATTTGATTTATGTTATGTGTTTGAAAGGTATTCATTTTATTGAGAGTTTGTAAAAAAAATTGGTGTGTTTGATTAACATTATAATATCTAGAATTGGTATTTGTGTTGGTATTAGTGGCTTGGATACCACTATTAGTGTTAATATGAGCTTGAGAAGAATTATGAGAATGTGAGGCACTAGTGGAAATTTTTTCTTGTGAGGCAAAAGATGGACTAGTGAATGGTTGAGAGGAAGAAACACTAGAAGCATGATTGCCTTAAGTAGAAAATGAGGAACTAGTAAAAGGATTAAGGATAGTGGATATTATGATAGGCCCACTAGATGTATAACCTACCATATTAGTTGAGATACTAGGCATGGAGGTAGAAAAAGTTAGAGAAGAAGATGTCATGGCATAAGATGGGGTCAAAATTGAAGGAAGAGTTTGAGAATTAAGGAAAGTGGTACCCCTAAATCTAGTATTAAATGTGGGAGTAGGTGAATGAGGCTCTTTATTTTTACCACTAATCATGAGGTTATAAATGGTAGAAAGATCCTTTACTTGATGTTGAGAAAATTTGATGATAAAGAAAAGCATTTTGGGAGTATACTCTAACTCAAGTTGGTCCTCTAAGAAAAGTTGAGGATTATGTTGCAAAGAGGTATGAGTCGGGGTCTCATAGTTAATTATGCAAGTATCAATATGAACATTACAATCATATAAAAGAGGAATCCTACTCTACCTATGGGAGACCCTATGAGGATTGTTAAAGTTCATCATGTCTGCTAACTGTGATTCAGAGCTGTCACTAAATAGAAAGTTCATGATGAAGGAAAAAGAAGAGAGATGAGAAATCAAATGTCAAAAGAGGTGACTAAAATAGAATAGGGTTGATTGGGTCAACCCAATATACAAATAGGGACTATAAAATTGTATAGTATAGATTGGGTCAATCCAATACAGTGTATAGAAGGCAAAAAAGCTACTAGGTTGACGAGGTTGATCTAGTACAATAGACAAGGAATTTAAGAATCCTAGAAATAGGTTACAAAATGAAAAAAGCTAACTTTTTAAGTGTTGAAAACTAGTAAGTACTAAAAGGAAACAAACAATGAATTAGATTAACACTAACCAATCCAATTGAAGCACATAAAACAAAATCTTGCACCAATGTTGGCTAATGCATTTTTTTGCACACATAATTGAATTAAAAAACAAGAAAACAAATTGAAAAGTAAAGCTAACTAATTGGTCAACCTGAATGTTTATTAGATTGTTAAAAATGATTTTCAATGTGAATGGAAGTTGTGTATAAGGAAAGTACTAGATAGAAATATAAAGACCATTTCAGGTAGTTTGGGATAAATGGGACTATAGTGGTAATGGTACAAGTTTGGTATTTAGGCCTACCCCCTCACTTTACACACTACGGTGATAAGGGTGTTGGGTGCTTAGCTAGAATATAACATTTATCATGATTTATACTTGACTAGAGCATTAGGTCAACTTCCCCTTGGTGATGAAATCCAAGTAGGTTGGCATAGGGTAGACAAATTTTAAAGTGCTTATTAATGTTATGTGATTTGGCTGTGTGTACATAAAATAGAAAATAGTGAAACTAAGCGATCAATTCAAAATACCCTAATCAAACTATGTGAACTATTCTAAGCATGTAAGAAACAGAAGTAATTACTAACATAAATGAGGTTAATTCTAATTTGAAACAAGGTATAGTGTTAACACTATATACACAAAATACTAAACATGGTTGATAGAGTTGAACTTGTCCTATGGAAACAAAGTTTGAAAATGAATTGGGTCAGCAGTGTAGATCCAATTATTTTAGATAACACATAGAACTGGGTTGGTAGTGTTGATCCAGTTGACTGTGCAAAGGTAGTTTTGAATACTAAAAACTATAAAAGGAAATACAAAAAATAAAGAAATAGAGAAGTAGAAAGGAACCTTGGTGGATCAAAGATGTAATGAAGGAAGATTACTGATAAAAAACCTTGAAGTATCTTTGAGAAACCTACAAAATAGGTCAATAGGATCAATCAAGCTATATAGGAACTTGCTATAGAGTGCTAAAATTGTAAAGGGTCAACTGGGTCAACCTAGTAGGTTAAACTCGATGTTTGAAAGGCTAGAAACCTATATTGGGTCAACTAGGTCGATAGAGAAAAATAGCTGGGTTGATAGAATTGATCCAAAATATCAAAATATATGATACAAATGATAATAAAAAGAAACAAAATAAATTAAGTAAAAGTTAACAAATCTTGAAAGGGTTAGTTCACATCGGGTTCACCAGAATATATGCAATAAAAAATGCATCATGTTTATAAATCAATCTTATCTTGGAGAAGATATAACATACGTACTCTTCTGATTGGTGATACATTTATTAAATGGGAACATGACCAATATGGAGATATATTAGACCTAATTAGGGGATCACTTGTCACAACATATCATGCTAGGAAGGGTTATAAAGCCTACAGTCTAACATAATCACACAACCCTAATGGATTCCTAAGGTTTAAAATGTTCATTTTATTCTAATAACAAGAAAGTAAAATCTAATCTAGTACAAACCAAAGCTTGTGGCATAAAGTGGGGGTTAGAAACAAGAAATAAAAAACTAAACTAAACATGTATTAGGAGACATATAATCATGTCAATGTATACAAAATCTTAATACATGGGAGAAGATACAAATGCATTATCTATCTAATATTACAAAGGAGAAATAAAGTTAGGAATACTTACGTTTGAAGACAAACCCACCGAGCCTCAATCTCTCCCTTGACCAAGGTGCTTTGTAAGAGATTGTTTTGGTGTGTATGGATAACCAAGATAAATCAGTTTTATGCTACACAACCTATCTAAGCATCCAAAAGACTTATTCATAAGACAAGATCCATATCTACAAAGAAAGTATGAAACCCTAAGTTTTATTCCTCAAGTAGAATGGTCTATAAGTAGATGTTCATTCACACTTCTTAACTAATAATTATTCCCTTATGAAATGGTGGGAAATGAACTTGTATATATAGGATTATCTTATGTTAAATCCTCTTGGGAACATTAGTTGTATAGGGTCAACCTAGTGTGTTTTTAGGGATAAATCACTAGGTCTAAGCTGGGTCAGTCGAAAGGCTAACAAGCTAAAAAAGTGAAAAATACCCCTAAACTTTATTGGGTAAACCCAGTCAACCTAGTATATCTAACTAAGAAAAAGGGTGTTAAGGCAAGAAAAAGAGGAATGGAAAGAGGAAAAGATTGGAATTGGTAGAACTGAGAAGATCAAGATTAGGGTAAATTATTTTAGGAGACAAGTGTGTAGATGAAAAATTGTAAAAGGAAAAACAATCTTATGAAGCACTGATGGTCTACCCATCCCTTTCCTAGTGCACCCCTTAAGGCATGAACTCAGAGAGATTGAGACTTGATACGTTCCTATAATATACAAAGTGTCAGTTTTCAATAAAAGTTTTAAAAACATTATGTGTATACAGGTTACAACCTTGGCACTTTTATGGATGTTAATACTTATTTACATTTTGAGCACATTGTCTATGAAATAATATGTGTTTTTATGTATTTTAACAATCCTCTTACTAAAAATATCACATTGAAATTTGGGGATAGGTTTTGTGAACAAGAAGTCGATTATGAGAACATCCTATTTAGGTACAGACTTTTCATGAGCATGTGAATTTAACAAAGGATTGCACACTCTCTATGTATGAAAAACTTGAATAAACCCCTAATTAGAAGGATTTTTAAGATTTTTAAAAATGCATAATATTAAACTCAAGAACCCCAATTTTGGGCCTTCTGTGTTTGAGAATCATTTTGCTTTGTTCCTAGTTGATGAGCCTCTAGAGGAGGATGACCTAGTTATGAAAACTACAATCCCTAAAATGTAGTTTACAAAAGATCATTGCCCTACTCCAATGGATCAAGTAAATATATATAATTTATTTCTGCCCCTCTAATGGATTAGGTTTTAGATGTAATAGTTGAGAAGAATATTGATCTCGTTAAAAAACATAAATTAGGCTCTACGGGCCTATTGACTCTCCCAATCATGTCAAGATAGGAAAGCTATGGATCAATTTAGCTACAAGATAGACGTAAAATATTTCAATAGTAGATATTGAGAAATGTTAGGTATTCCCCTTTCATGTCCCCAAATTCTAACACGTAACGTGTTATTAGCTATTCCTCCAAACAAACTTAAGAAATACATGGAACCTTATACCTTCTGAAGATGATTTAAACAACTTAGATTTGAGTTTTTATTTTTCAATATTCATCCATACCAATATCCAAAAAACCCCACTCTACCCACTTTCATTTATGGTTAGAAAATTTCCTTAAATTATTTCCCATCCATTACAGTCAATCAATAATAACTATGGTCAATTCAATTATAATTTTCAAAAGAAACTAGGATCAATGAAGGAATTCATTGATTTAGGAATTCATTATGTAGTAATGGCAAATATGGACACTAGTAAGAGCATGACCTAGGTTTGAATCCATTTCACCACACAATCTAGTAGGTAGACATCCAGTGAGGCTGTAACATGGTGTTATGAGGTCCATTTAGGCATCACCTATGTCTACAAAACTTTAGAAATGTGGTACAAGATTACCACATGCCTGATCCTTAATCCCCATTTGATGACTGCCAGATCATCATGATTACTAGTTTTTAGAAAACCCTATTTCATAAGTTTATGACCAATAAAAGGATTGATCTTGTTTGAATGTAAACTTTGGATCAAAAATTTAGGAGTATGAATTTTAAAGTAGTTTTATAAATACCATAATATTTTGTAGTAACTAATAGAGGGAAATTTTTTATTCATTAGCCCTAACATATGCTAAGATGGTGTATTACTCTTCGATAGTGAATATCCAACATAATGAAATTCAAAATAGTATTAATGATCTAAAAATGCATGCTCTTATCTATTGATTTATTGGTTTCAGACCTACCTTGTAAAAATTTAGAATATGGAATTCAAAACTCTGGATGATGTCAAGTGAATATCAAATATCTATTTACCCTAATGGACATTTTCATGTGAGAGGCTATGCATTGGATGTTACAATGTGCTCATTAATTTATGGGATGTATTGGTTCATTTATGAAGCCATGACACTTTATTTTCAAGTCAAAAAATTATTTACCTTTTGGGGGGTTAGTCTAGGTTATATTATTTGGATTACTAGAAGAATTTATGAACCCTTATGTCTTTGTGGCAATAGGTTACACACTTGGCACTTCTATGATTGTTGATACTTCTTTACATTTTGAGCACATTGTCTATGAAATATTTTTTTTAACAATGCCCGTGTTAAAAAGATCACTTCGAAATTTGAGAACAGGGTCTAGGAACAAGAAGTTGATTATGAGAACATCCCTTTTAAATGAAGACTTTGCCATGAGAATGGGAATTTAGAAAGGGATTGCAAACTATCTATGTGTAAAAACCATAAAGAAACCTTGATCAAAAGAATTTTCAAGATCCAAAAAAATTCATATTGTTAAACCCAAGAACCCCAATTTTGGGCCTTTGATGGTTTAGAATCATTTTGCTTCATTACTAGTCTCTAGAGGAGGATGGACTAGTTATGGAAAATGCAATACCTGAAACGTAGTTTAAAAAAGATCCTAACCCTATCCTAATGGATTAGGGAAAATATATTATTTTTATTTCCATCTCTCCAATGAATCAGGATTTAGATGTTACAGTTGAGAAAGATACCAGTCTCATTTGAAAACATAAATTGGATAAAAATGAAAACATGAGCATAAAGTTGAGAGATGATTTGGATGACTCTCCCCTTAAATATTTAATCCCTTACTCTTCTTTTGGGGATATCCCTTCCATACCAGAGAAAAATGAAATTTGTCAAGATTCAAACAAAAAAAATGAAAATGGATACTAATTAGAAAGCATGGAGGAAATCTATCACAACCCACATTCAAAGGGAAGGAGAAAGACCTGTATCTCTCGGTATATCAAAATATGGATCATAGGTATATAGGCACTATTAGACATAAAGTGGATTTATTGGAATATCACATGTATTAAATGTTTCCCCTATAAATACAATGAAATTATTAGAATTTTGAAAGCTCATAGCTCTCAAAGTTTATTTTTTCAGGAAACCAAAGTCTCTAGTAGCAATATGAAATCTTTGGCTCATAATATTTGGCTAATGGCTAATGTTTTGTCCGATGATTATTAAGCATATCTTGAGGGAATTTATTATTTGTATAACCCTAGGTAAATTGTGATGGTTAATGCTCTGGCAATATAATCTATAATAGTGACCCTAACCCCAACTAGACATGCAAATCAGTAGTTTTTATTGATCATTTTTCACTTTACTTTGCCTTTGGAGGGGAAAAATTAATGGAATAATCTAGAATATATTATTTATCTCCTTCCAAGAGCTTCAATCTTGGTTGGAGGATATCTTAATGATATTACTTACTGAGAGGAAAAAACTAATGGCAATAATAAGATTGATGCCAATTCAAATCTCATAGGGGAATATAATTTTTCTCTTAATCTTATTGACATTAAGTTAGATAATGAGATCATGATATAAACCATCCATATATTGGGTAATGATTTAATTGCAGATAGGATGGACATATTCTTGTTGACTGAGGAGTTTCTTGTTAATGGGTAAATCCCCAAGTCTTTAACTCTTAACAATGTTGGATCAGATTATTACCCTGTTATGATAGAAGTATGGAATCATCAAAGCCTAAAATCTCCTTTCCATTTCCAACTAATGTGGATTCATCATGCTGGTTTAAGAATCAAAATTTAGAATTGGTGAAAGAAAGTTAATCCTTGTCATAGAATAAATATTTTAATTTCTATGTAGAAGCTCATATATGTCAAATCTCAACTTATGAAATGGAATTGAGATGAATTTGGAGATACCAATGTTAAAAATCAATGGATATTTGATAGACTGGAAAAGTTCATTATAACCATTCATCTGAGAACTATTAATGAGAAGTGTAAGTAGGAGAAACTAGATTTAATAGATCAACTGGATGAATGGAATCTTAGATAGGAAATTATGAGGAAACAACAATCTAGAATCAAATGGTTTCAATAAATGCATAAAAACTCAGTGTTTTTCACAAATCCATGCTAATGAGGAGGTCAATCAATCATATTTCTTCCTTTGGATTGGATAATGGAGCTCTAAAGTTCTCACCATAGGGTATTTCTAAATTGTGCTCAATTTCTTTTCTCATCTTCTTTCCTATTGGTCCTTTGGATATGGTGACAAAATAATAGATTCTCTAAGACATTTAAAATATTATTTCAATAGAGGATAATTGTGCTCTTCTGAATAACATTCCTTTATTAGAATTAAGTCACTTTATCTTTAGCATGAGTAAAAGGAAATCCCCTAGGCCAAATGGGTTTTCTATTGAATTTTATCAAAAATTATGGGATATTATTTAGGAGGACTTGTTAAATGTGGTGGAAGAATCCAAAATAAATAAATTTATTACTAAGCCAAGACCTTAATTTATTTGGTTCCAAAGGTATATAAGGTCATAAATTTTGTAGGATTTCATCCCATCTCTCTATGTAATGTTTTGTAAAAAATCATTTCCAAAATTATGGATAATAGATTACAACCCCTCTTCCACAAAATTATTTCCCCTGAGCAAGGTGGTTATGTGACTAGTAAAAAAATCTTTGATGGTAGTTTTTCAGCTCAAGAATCTATCCATTCTATGCAACACAAAAAAACCCATGCTATGCTTATAAGGTTATATCTCTCAAAATCCTATGATAGAGTTGATTGGGCCTTCCTCTTAAGCATTCTCAAGCATTTATGTTTTTTTAAGGAATTAATTATTTAGGTGGAAGGCTAGATTTCTACAATTTATTTCTTGGTTCTATTGAATAGTTATCCCACCAGGCCTTTTGGATCTTCCAAAGGTATTCAATAGGGATATACTCTCTCTACTTATATATGTGTCATCATGGAAAAAAGTTTGGGTAGAATTATGACTAGAGCTAGATAATACAAACTTATTAAAGGTGTTACTCTAGCTAGGGGTCCTCAACTGAAGATGAATTTTTAGTTTATGGATGATTATTCCTTGATGGTAAAAGCTAAAACTCAAGAGGCTTCCAACTTTAATAAGAATTTACAACTTTTCAAGGCTACAACTGGTCAGATTATCAATGAGGATAAGTAAAAAAAATATTTCTTTCACATGTCTCTTAGATAGAAAGATATGATTCTTGACAAGATTCATTTTTAGAAATTTTATTCTCCACTTATATACCTTAGTTTTAACTTGAGGGATATTATAATTTATAATTGGAGTTGATTAGTGGAAAGGTTGAAAATAAAAAATTCTAAGTGAATCAATAGATGACTCTCTATGGGGGACAATTGACCATTATTAAAAATGTTCTACAAGATAATACCATTTACTTCTCTTCCATATTCCATGTTACCAAGGCCATATTAAAATAAATTAATCAAAATTTCCCACATGTTTCTATGGAAGGGGTCGCATCATATGAAAAAATGGTCTTTGGTGAAATGGACTATATTTTATATCAATAAGCAAGAATGAGGTTTGGGTTTTCATTCATCTCAACTAAATGGTCAAGCTTTAGCTTCTAATATTTATTGGAATATTATTTAGTCTCAATCATAATTTTGGACATAAACCATAAGATCCAAATATGCTAAAAATAAACTTCTTGATCAAATTTTCTAGTTCTCCCTACCCTCTACAGGCTCTCCTGTGCTGGTTGTTCTCAAAATTGGCATGCCTCTGAACAATAATTTTTTTTGGATCATCAATAATAGTCAACAGGCCCATTTATAGATAAATTATATTCATGTTTATCCCCCTCTTATTAAAATGTATCCCCATTTTCATGACATCATGGAATAAATGCATTAAGAAGATTGGATTACAGTTTCCAAATACATAAATATCCCTAGCCAAAAAAGGATAATTAAAAGGAAGTTTTAGGCCTATTTGTGTCAAGTGAGTGCAAGTGAATAAAAGAGAATATTGAGGAGCATAAGGACGTCATGTAGACCATAAAAGGCATGTATAGATACAATCATGGATATCTAATAGAAGGTTCGAGTATGAAGATCAAGGTCATATGACCTAATCAGTCTTAAAGAGACCTAGATGAATGAAGAGGACTATAAATTAGTTTGAGAAGTATAAGAGTGTGAAGAGATGAAGAGGTGGTCATCATATATTGGTTGATAAATAAGGTGTTCTAAATGTGATCAAAGCAATTAGGTGTCTGATTTGGTGTTGAGTCATCTAGGGGGTTTGTGCCTCCTTGAAAGTGGGTGTTTGTTAAATCCTAGTCAAGTGGGTGCTTGGCTAGTTGGGGGTTGGTGCTCCATGTGGAGTTGTTTATTCAGTAAATTTGATATTTTTCTTATAGTACTGTAATCTATTTTCAAATATTAGTGGGTTTTCTTTCCCTTAAGGGTTTCCCACATGTAAGATGCATTATCTTATTTCATATTCTTCTATGGTTGTTATACTTACTAAGATCAATGTACTTGTATGAATGAATCATAATTGAGTTAGTTAGAAAATTGAATAAATGTTTTGAAGATTGATTCACCTACCCTTCTCAATGATTTTTATTTCAATAGCATAAAAGATAAATAAGACAAAAACAAAAAATGACATAACGTGTCTAATGGTTCAAAATCAAAACTAAAGTTATACCTATCAAAACTCATTTGACTGCCCGTAGAATCACTTGTATTTCTTGGTTGTCAAATAACACAAACTAGCCTAGCTCATGATGGGTAACTTCAACCATCTAATATGACATTATAAAAATATGAATAATAAAATAATATCAACAATAATGTAATCCATAACTATGATAAAATATTAAATAAACTAATAGTTAACATACCATTTAATATAGAATTAAATCATAATCATATCCATTAACCTAAAGCTAAATAATTACTATATCAAAATCCATCAGTACTATGATATTTAGATAAAATGTAATGTAGAATCAACTATACATGTTATTATAATATTTTAAACAGTCAAATAATGTATCAAATGGTGGGGTCATAACAAAAACTAGTGGAGTTGATATATTAGATGAACATCATGGAGAAGTTTTTTAAATGGAGAACTAAGAGAAAATACAAGAAGGTAAAGTTTTCATGCATAAAATTGAAGGGTCATGCAATTATTTGGTGGGAATATTCTACACATGCCAAAACACAACATACTGTTCAAATTACATTTCATCATTCTATTTCCCCACTTTTATTAAATATAAAAGATTTTTTCTTAGAAAAATTCATAACATTACTCTTACTCAACTATAATGAGATTCATTAGGGTTTTGAATGGAGGTGAACAAGGGAATGTTGGGAAGACATTATAAATAGGGTTTGAACCTAAAAAAGGAGTTATGACTATACATGTGGAAAAAGAGGTGAGTGATTCAATAGATGGTAAGTATATCCCTAAGCCTATTTAGACGAAGGTCCAAGGTCTGAATGTGGTGAAGAACTTGTAGGATGTGACCAAAGATGATAGGGATATGAAGGGGTAAGTGGTGGTAGGATGTAAGGCCATGGTTAACAAATATATGAGCATTATTTTTATAGACCAAAGGTCAATAGAGGTCTACTATTTTTTGAATGTGTATCTATTTCAAGTTATAGGGTTTTTCAATGGCACTTTGGGGTATGGTGGTAAGTTATATATTTAGAGAGGTAAGGGAAAATGGGTGATGCTAGGGAAAATAAATATATATTAATAGGGATTAAGGTAGGGGAGGCTTGGTGAGCCTCCTTTGCTTAATCTATGTCAATAAGAGGGTTTGATGATGGTATTACTTAGGGTAAACTCATTGAATTCAAGTTGTTAGCCCTACCTAAAGAAAATCCATCTATTTTTTTGAGGGAAAGTAGTGACATGATTTAAGAGAAAGGGAATAAGATCTATCAATCTCAGGGATGATTTATCATGTCTCCAACATAAGGTTTACTCTTCCCAATCTCAATGGGTGGATTATGGAGAACTAGTTGTGTTTGATGGAAGGTACCCTAATATTTTTTTCCTAAGTAAAATGTTTTTTTTATTTTTGTTTTTGATATTTTAGAGGAATTGAATGTGGTGTTTCAAAACCCCATTTTCATCATGGTATAAGATAATTTTTACTTTCAAAACTTGGTTTCTATCTTTTGACCCTTGCACTGAGGCCTTCAATGTTAGGCCGATTTGGGTGAGATTAAATTTTTTACCTTTAAAATTATGGATAGATTTTTAAAAAAAATCTATATTAAATTATTTAGGAAAATAATAATTTATGGAACCCAATTCTCTCTTTCATACTATTGTTGATCTGATCTTGGTTACTATAGATGTATCTAAATATCTCACTAAGTTTATTGATTTGAAAGTTCAATATTGTACTTGTAAGCAATCTGTCAAATATGGGAGTTCACTTTTCAAATGTAGAAATTAATTTGAAAAAAGACATGTGTCCACTTCCTAAAAAATTCTTAAGAATAAGAAGAGGATATCTTAGTGGAAGGATGTCATCCTTGAGCATACTCTTGTGGGAATTGACTATGAAATTAATAGTCCTCAACAAGATCCAAAAAATAATAATGTAAGTGATATTTTGGAAACACTAGCACATGTTTCTGATCTAATCTTGAAAATTAGTGATCCTTGTGTGAAATATTTAGATAAAGATAAGGAATTTGACTCATAGAGAGCTTTCTCAAAGATTGAATTTGTTTTAGAATCGTTTAAGACCACTAAGGAGGTCAAGCATCATGTTCTTATTTCAATATATTTTTAGATCATTTTTTTTTTAATTTTTAAAAACAAGTAAAACTAAAGAAAGGAAGGTGTAGATGAACGTGGATGTGGTTGTGTGATCTATGATCTAGATGATGTTAAGTACTCCTCTTTAGATAGGGAGGAATGAAATATAATAAGAATAAGACTAGAAATGAGATTTATTAGTAAGGTTAAAGGGTGGATTGCCTAGCATGTGATAGATCCAATAAGTACAAGACTCCCCTAGAAAGTTATCAATCCATTCATTTTAAAAAATTAATTTCTAAAGAATGTTGATAAGAAGTGCTTGTGTAAAGGAATGAAAAGTAATTTATCACAATGTAATAAAATTATTTTCAAGAATATGATTTATTTAACAAAATGGCATTAACTTATGTAAAAGAAATGCTAAAGTGCTAAAGGGTGGTTCAAATTATTATTTCTGACTCTGTGTTGTGACAAGCATTGAGAAATAGGTTTTTTGGTTGAGATTGATAAGTGTTTTTAAATTAATATTTTGAGAAAATAAAATTATATAGAAACTGATTTTAGTCACTAGGTAGCCAATGCCAATTAGAGATGACCAATATCGGTCACTGTGCATTATCACAATTTTGGATTTTGGGCAAAAATGGTTTTTTGGGCTAGTTTTAAGGGGTTTATGGGATATTTGAAGGTTTGTTGATGGTCATAAATGATAAATTAGGACTTAGGGATATCAAAAATGAATTATTAACACTTAAGAGGCTAGGAATGGTTGATGGGAATTTGGTGCAAAATAGGTGTTGCAGTTGCAAAACTCTAACACAAAAGAGCATTTAGGGAGAGATTATAAGGGGTGAAAGTAATAAAAAACTAAAAAAAATACTAGAACTTACAAAAATCACATGATACTTAGTTGTTATGGAGTTTCTAGCCTAAAGATGACTTGAAGTTGAATGAGAGCTATTTGGAAGCCTAGAACAAAATGGGCAGAGTAATAGTGCATAATTCCTTAGTCTTGAGGTGATGAAACACTTCTAGGTCTCTAGATTAGTTCTATAGTTCACTAGATAGATATATTTCACATAAGAGTTTAGTCCTTATACCAAATGATTCAACCTCTTGAGCAAAGGTCATGGACCATCTTTAAGTAATCGATGCCAGTCCTGTTCAATTGACATTAGTCAAGGGATGACTAGAATCGATCAAGTTAGAATAGGTCCAACTTGATAAAAATAGTGTGTTACAATTACTTTTGGTAGTTAAGACCATTAGAAATGGTCTGAGTTCATTTAAATAAATATGGTCATGCATTTAGAAATAATCTAGGTGGTTAGTAATTAAATGCTAGGGTAGGAAATGGTCTTAAGGCAAGGTGTCACTAAGTTACCCATGGGCTTAATTAGGGTGAGGTATAAATATAATTTTATTAGCTTAATTAAGTAATTAATAAATTTAGATAGATATGGTAAGGGGTAAATGTGTTTTTAAGGGGGGACAAGGGGGTTAAAAAATGTGTGTTGTGATATCTAGAACTAATGGTGCAGTTTTTTAGTGTCTACATTTTCCCCCTTTTTATTATGTAGGTTGGATGACCCAAGTGTGGTAGGAGGTGTTACCCATCAAACTGGGAAATGATGAGGTGAAATGTAATTGGGTTTGGGTTTGAAAAGTGGATAAGGTGGTAATAATGTTGGTTGGGTGGTTAGGCTTGTAAGTGCAAAAGGGCACATAAAATGCAATAAAATGTGATATCTTAAATTGTGCCTAGATGAGACTTCCATCATTGAATGAATTGGTAAATAGGGTTTCAATTAGAAGAATAAGTGATGGGTTAACCAAGACATAGCATTAGGCTTAGATAATATGGGTTACACCTATAAACTCAAGTCTCCTAGTTGAGGTATGCATGTTCTCAAGTATCCAAAAGTAGGATGTGATCCTAAGAAGATAAAATAGTTATAGGTGTCAAGTCTACAAGTGGTCATGCTCTAATGCATGTAAAGGGTTGTACACAAAATTAGCACATGTGAGTAAGGTTATTAAGCATTGAAAGTTACTATATGCATTCAAAGTGACTAAGGAAAGGTTAGTGTAAAAATTGTGAATCATAGGCAAGACTGACCAATTTGAGGTAGAGTGATTACAAGCTTAGGAGGAGAATAAGGTGATCTTTGATGTTTGCTTGATGAGTGATGCAAAGTTTATGGTGGTGTGATGTTTAAAATGGATATTTTTTATGTGAAAGGGTGATAATGTTTATGTATATTGGGGATAAAGTTCATGGAAAAAACCTAATATATGTAATCAATGTTAATTGTCACAAGGTAATAATGATCGGTATCATTCATCTGAATCAGAGGTGACCAATATTGATCATTGGCCAAACCCTAAAAAATGGATTCACTGGCCAAAAAGATAGTTTAGATTATTTTTTATATTTGGTTATTATTTGGTTTGAGAGATATTTGGCTCAAGAAGTTTTCAAACAACAAATGATTATAATAAGCATCTGTTAGAGTTTAATTGGTTGAGGTGAGACTTTGTTGTTTTAGCATTGTGATATTGGTTGATAGGGCAACATGTGAGGTAGATTTTGGCTGGGATGGAGACATAAACCATTTATTTGGGTGGAGGACAAGCAATGAGTGGAGGGAAATCTTTTTTTGGGAAAGCACCAACCAAGAGGAGGGTGCCATCGTGGAGATGGTTACAAGACAAGGTAAGTGTGTTTTTTGAAATTATTTTGGAATTTGAATGATTTTTCTTAGATATAGAAGGTAGGGTAGTGGGGAGGGTACTTAAAGGGTTTCAAGTAGGAAACAAGTGTTGTTAGAGAGCAATGAATGAGTTTTTATGAAAAATTAAGGGTTATGGGCTTTGTCACAAAGATTATGTACTTTTTTATTTTTGAATGATTTAAAATTATTAGTCATGATTTTATGAGGAACACCAAAGTGACATATGATATGATGATTGATGAAGTTGAAAATATTGTTATCTTTGGTTGAGATGAGAGGAATAGCCTTTACCCATTTGGTGAAGTATTTTATTACAGTGAAGATAAAATGATGTCTCTATGAAGAATGAGGGTTGATATCACCAATGACATCTAATCCCCATTGAGAGAAGGGATATAAGTTCTTAGCAGCTTTAAGGGCATGACTAGGAACATGATGCAAGTTGGTATGTTGTTGACACTTGACACACCACTTGACATAATGAAAATAGTCTTGGTTGAGGGTAGGACAATAGTAACTAAGGTGAATGATGCACATAGCAATAGCTAAACCATGAAAGTGTCATCCACAAATCCCATCATAAGTTTCTTTGATTACAAGAGTGATTTCTTAGTTATTAAGGCATCTACAAAGGAGACCATCAATGCCTAATTTGTAGAGGATTCCCCCTAGTATGGTATAGTGAGCAGTACTCTATATAAAAGCTTTTCTACCATTCCTAATGAGGTTGGAAGGGATGATGGCTAAGGTAAGGTAGTCAAAAAGTTACCTATACCAAATATCTAGTTGGATTTCCTCCACATTGAATATGGAAGGGAGATCTATTTTTGTGTAAGAGGGTTGGTTAAGTATATGAATGGTGAAAAATATTTTAGATTCTATATTTGTATATGGGATTTGAGAAGTAAGAGAATACTTGGTGTTAGTGAACTTTTTTATCAAATGCATAGTGGCTTGGATAAGGTAATGATCAAATGATGTTAATAGTACATCTACCAGTTGTTTGTATTTTTGGAGAACATCATTTTTACAATGGTAAGAAACACTAATTTGGTTGACCACAAGTTTAGAATCACCAAAAATATTGATTGATTTTACTTTTAAGGATAAAGTTGTTTGGAGACCTAAAACTAAGGCTTCGTATTTAGCCACATTATTGGTGCAATCAAAGTTAAGTTTCAAGGACAAAGGAAAAGGCTCAACTTCAAGGGGTATAAGGAATATTCTAGCACCCCCACCACATTGACATTTTGATCCATCAAAGAACATGGTCATTTGGTAAGAAATGTCCTCTTGAGGGAGAGTTGTAATGGTTGAGAAACTCAAGGTTGGAAGGTTGATTGTCAGTTAAAGGGTCTTCAGCCAATTAATCAAAAATGATTTTCCCTTTGACTAAATTTTGTTGAAGTAACTCAAGATCAAACTTAGTGAAAATCATGAGCCATCTAGCCATACATTGATTTTGATATGGCTTAGAATGTATATACTTGAGGGGATCAATACTTGTGATGATAAAAGTTTTGTGGTTGAGGAGGTAGTGATGACGTTTGGAAGCCTTGAAGACCAATGTGAGTTATAAATTTTTGGTATGGGTATAAGAAGTTTCATACTCTACAAGTGTTCAAATTATATAGTATACTACATGTTCCTTATGTTTATTGTCATGATGTGAGATAAAGGCACCTAAATAATGGTCTGTGGTAGAGATGTAGAGGTAGAAGGGTTAGTCTTATTTTGGAGGTACAAGGACAAGTGGAGAAAGAATGTGTCCTTTGAGTGATTTAAATTCCTTTTGAAAATCTTCATTCCACTTAAAGGATATGTCCTTTTTAATGAGGAGGTGAAAGGGCTAACATCCATTAGATAATTGAGAGATGAAATGACAAATGGACTAAAGATTACCATATAAACTATAGAGTTACTTAAGGTTAGTTGGAGGAGGCATGTCTAGGAATGCTTTGAATTTAGTTGGACCAACTTATATTCCATGAAGGCAAGTGATAAAGCTGAGGAGTTTACTTGACATGACCCCAAAGACATAATTTTTTGGGTTGAGGTGAACATGGAATTGGATAAGGTATTCGAAGATAATTTTAAGGATTTCCAAATGGTCTTTATGACATTTTTACTTACCATAAAGGTCATCTACATAGTCTTCCATGGTTTTATCCATGAGGTCATGAAAAATGTAGGTCATGGCACATTGCTAGGTTGCACCAACATTAATCAAGTTGAAAAGCATGACCCTATAGCAAAAGGTTTCCCATGGGGTGATGAAGGATATTTTGTGTTGATATTCTTGGGTGATTAATATTTAGTTATAGCCTAAGACTCCATCCATAAGAGATATCATCTCATGGCCAAATTTAGATCAACAAGCTAGTCAATGCTCAGTAAAGGAAATTTTTATTTTGGATAAGTAAGGTTAAGGTCTTGAAAATCCATATAAATATGAAGTCCACCTATTTATTTAGTGATAGGAATTACATTTGAGACCTGTTATGGATAGTCAATGGGTTAGATGAAGTTGATGAATAAGAGATATTGCATTTCTTTTTAAAAAAAAAGGGCAATGTAAGGTATATCCTTCAAATATTTTTTCAAATAGGCTTGGCATAAAGGTTGGTGATGATGATGTGGATGACTATGGAAGGGTTGAATCCATGTATACCACTATAAGACCAAGAAAATACTATGCCATGGTCATGTAGAAAAAATAAAAAGTCTTGATGTTATGAGGAATCATATGATTGGCCAATTTTGATTATGCAAGGATTATACTGAGTGCCCAAAATGATATCAATGGTCACTTCATTCAACATGGTCAATGTCTTATGAGGAAGGGGTTTGTGAAGGGAGTAATTTTTAGTACCAATATAGATGAGAATGTAATCATCATACTGACACTGGATAGTATTAATCATCATCTTTGACCATCTCAAAATGAGTCATAGGAATGGTTCTAGTTTTCCCATTAATTTGATAGGTTAAGGTTCCCAAACTAATCATGCTGATAAAAAAAAGTTAGGAGGTATGGAATTGGGGTCATCATACTCTGAATAAGAAGAGGTTGGTGAGGACAAAGTTTCTTCCTTAATGATTGTGATGGAAGGTGGGTCAGTTGGTTCCTCTGGTTGGATCAATCCAATTCCATGTTGCTCATGAGTATTTTTAGTTTTAAATGAGATAAAATCATGTGATTCATGATCATAATGGCCTAAACCAAATATTTTCCAATAGGAGATGAATCATTTGATAAAAGGTGAGGAGTTAGAATCCAAAGGTGGTTGATCAATTCTACCATAGATAAAGTTGGTTTGGTAGTTAGGAGGAACAAAAGGGATAATGGTTCCAATGTTAGCATCATAGTGAGGATGTTTATCAAGTTTTCCATACTATTGAGGAATAAAATGGGTATCAAGAGTCAATAGTTAGTATTATCCAAGCAAAAGGCATTGGTACATTGATTCCAAGGGGTCTTTTATAGGGATTTAAGAAGGGTATGGTTGATTTTATAGAAGCTTTGTTGATGGAGGTTTAAGGAGATGTGTCCTTTAATGGAATGAGGACATAATTTGGGCTATAAGTCATTTTACATGACTAAAATGGACTAGGGTCAACTGGGATGATATGAACTTGACCCTCATATTTAAATCTCAAGCATATATGCAAGGTTGGTGGTACATAACCCATGGTTCAGATCCAAGGGCATTTAAGCAATATGTTATATTGAAACTCCCCTTATACAATGTATAAGAGCTCAAAGAGAGTTCAAGGGCATAAACACATGTGAATAATAATTGTTCCCAAGGTGTTTGCCATCATGTCATTAAAATATTGTAGTATGGTAGTGGTTTTAGACATGATTTTATTAGGAAGTTTAAGTTGATCATAGGCATGGGATGAGATGATATTTATGCTAGATCCCCCATCAATCATAAAATTTTTGATCTAGGTTTGATTTATGTGGGTTGTGATGAAGAGGGGAGGATCTGTATCATCTGGGTGGATAAGAGGTATCTCAAAATCCTGAATTGTGATAAGGGTTGATAAAAAGAGGGCTCAAATAAAGAATGATAAAGGTCAATTATCTTAGAGTTAAACCTAAATCAATTGTAAAGTCTCCATCATAGCTTTACTATGTTGAGGCAATGTTTGGATAAATTCATATGAGGTCATCTTCACTAGGTTAGGTGAAGTTTTTTGAGAACTGACCTTTGTATACGTCTAGATAGATTGAGGTGTACCCAAGATAAAAATATTGGGTTTTGGAAAAGGTGATTGGGGTGGTTATTTAACATAAGGATATGTCTAAGGGATGGATACTTTGGATTTACCTTTATAATTTTGACTTTGTGACTAAGTGACTACATGGATGGTGTCATTTGGAATGTGTGGGATGGTAGGTTATTTTGGTTCATCCTTACTCTTTGATGAGATCTTGGAGGTAGGTTTATGTGAGGTGGTAGTTTTTAGTTTTTAGCTTGAAGGAGAGTTAATAGGAGTCTCCTTTGTCAAAAGATCATTAGTGTCACAATTTTTTGGATTGTCTTGAAGAACTTTACAATTCTTAGTGTCATGTTCAGGTGTCATATGGTATGCACATATTAAGTTATTGTTGAACCAAGATGATTTTGGGATAAGAGGGTTAAATGTTTTGATGAGAGGTAAGGTTATGTCGAAAGTCTATACTAACCTTTTTAAGATAGTAGAATAGGATCCTTGCAATGTTGTTAAGAGGGTGAAATTATTTATTTTGGTTTTTGGGGTTGGTACACTTTTAGGGATAGGTTTTATGAATGGAGATTCAGTTGATATTTGTGCAATGATTTTGGTTGATGGTTTTGGGTTTGAAGGTTTGGTGTGTATGGGTAGAGTTGTGTTAAGAAGATGAGGTTGAGTTTGTTCTCTCTTTGTTAGAGGGATTGGATTTTTTAACAAGGTAGAAGGGTGAGGTTCTAAAATGGATAAAGGGTATGGCCCTAAGATGGAGGGTGAAGTTGAAATGGGAGGTGAAATGGTTTTATGAATTTGAGTCCTAATTGGTTTGATTTTCATCCTAGTTAGGATTGTGGATCTTTATATGGGATTTGTAATCATAACTCTAATTTTAAGGGTGTATGAATGAGGTTTTGAGTTGGAAGGACACCTAGGTTTTTTTATAGGTTTGAGTGAAGTAGTTGGGTTTGTTTTGTTTATTTTTAATGGAGTTGGGTTAGTTGGTTTGTTTGAAGTTTGAGATGTGGATGAGTTTGTTGGTTTGGTTGAGGTAATGGTGGTTACATTTGTTGAGGTTTAAGGTTGGGTGGATGATGATTTTTTTGACTCCTTTATAGGGTAGAGAAGTCCAAGACGGTGCCAAAATGTAGATCAATCAAAGTTTGGTTATGATAAGAATGTGATATTTTAAACAAACCTTGAAAATAGTTTATAGGTGGACTTGGCCTCCTTAGTGGGGGTTTGCAAGGGGAGACTAAGTGGTTGAAGAAGTGGGATGGTCATGGTTTCCTCTTCTTTTGGAAAGATTTATAAGGAGATAGTGGGTGATTCCACTATGGAAGGAATTAGAGTAGGTGAGATGATTTCTTCCTTAGTTATGTTTTCAAAATTAAGAAAAGGTGATTATAATATGGAATAAAGTGGAGTAGGTGAAGTGGTTTATTTATTATTTATGATTTCAAAAGGAAGGATGGGTGATTCCAATATGGAAGAAAGTGGAGTAGGTAAAGTGGTTTCTTCCTTAATTATGCTTTCCAAAGGAAGGATGGGTAATTCCACTATGGGAGAAGGTGGAGTAGATGAGGTGGTTTCTTCTTTAGTTATGATTTTCAAAGGAAGGATGGGTGATTCCACCATGGAAGGAAATGGAATAGGTGATGTGGTTTCTTTATTAGTTATGATTTTCAAAGTATGGATGGGTGATTCCACCATGGAAGGAAGTGGAGTAGGTGAGGTGGTTTATTCATTAGTTATGATTTCCAGAGTAAATATGGGTGGTTCCACCATGGAAGGAAGTGGATTAGGTGAGGTGGTTTGAGTCATGGTTTCATCAATTGTGAGTTCATTAGGGATAATGTTTATGGTATGAACCTCATGTTTATGGGATGTTAATGCATTTACATGCTCATTATTTGAATAAGGAGGGTGGTTTCAAAATGGTTGATGGAATATGTCAAGAGCTTGATTTGGAGGTGTGTTTGGATTATCCATTACAAGTTTTTACTTATAAATCAAGTCTTAAACTATGTTTTTAAAGGTTTTGCATCTATTAACTTTATGTCCAATGATGTGATGGTAATTACAAATCTCGTTATCCTTATACCAACTTGGTATAGGATGGTATGAATCAATTTTTTGAGGGGGTTTAATTATTTGAAGTTGTACTATGGATGACTTTAATAATTTATCCAAAACTGAAGCATAAGACTTAGCTAGCAGAGTATATTATTTTTGAACAAAGCAATTTTGGGATTTTGGATTCTGGTTTGAAGATGTGGATGGGTTGGATTGATTTACCATTGGAGGAGGAGTAATTTTAAGGATAATGCTATTAGATAATCATTTGGATTTGGGGTGGTTTGAAGTTTTAGAGGAAGCTTTGATAGATTTGAAGCTAGAATTCTTATTCTTAAGCTTAAGTTTGCCTTCATCAATTGCTTACATTTCCAATATCCTAGCCATGGTAAACACTTCTTTAAAGGTATGAAATGTTTGAACTTATAATGTAGATGAAATATATTTGGAACA
The DNA here is from genome assembly GCA_037957365.1 of Torreya grandis. Lineage (NCBI taxonomy): Eukaryota > Viridiplantae > Streptophyta > Pinopsida > Cupressales > Taxaceae > Torreya > Torreya grandis. Next base: position 658,355 of record JARHVA010001490.1, on the reverse strand, counting down.
TTCCCAAGAGAAAACTTTAATTAATTCTAGTTGGCTTAGTGAGAAGGAAAGTTGGTTGATTAACCCCTTCCATAGCGAAAAAAATTGGTACTGGATTCATCCTCAAATTGGTGAATATAATATAAGTCAATTATGGACACTTTCTTGGAGATGTTTATGGATAAGTGATCCAAGAAATTTTTAATAATTTGAGTGAAGGAAAAGAGGGAGTGCCTAGTGATGGCACTATACCAATCTAACATAGGTCCTACTAAAGACATACGAAAGGTCCAAAGTAAAAGAGAAACATCATATGCAATGAGATATCACGCATACCTAAATGATTTTAAATATTATTGGGGATCCTCATTACTTTGGAAATTTAAAAATTTGGGAAGTTCTCATTGAGTGGGGGAAGGATGGATTGGTACAAAAGGGTGATGAGTTCATTACAAATTTGATAATAGGATAATATATTATGAGTTCTAGAAACAAATGTCTCTAAAGTTGTCATTTTATCCATTAACATTTTGATGAGTTTAGTTTGTGGTGAACCCATATAGTTACAGGGTGTGTGTTTTTTGGGTTGTGAGGGTGAAATTTATTGCATGTTGGAAGGTTGGGTGGATGTCACATATTGATAGTTGGTCATGAAAGGATGGATGATATGGGAGGAATATATCTTTGTAGATTTAAGACATATCCTAGATTAGGTAAAGTGGATATTTGTTGAGACATGGGAATGGTTGGGTTAGTTTTTTGAAGGTGTGTAGTTACCCTTGTACTTATGGTTGGGAGAGTGGATGGTATGGAAACTACTAAGTTTTAAAATGGTGTAGATGATATTGGGTTTTGGATGGAAAGAGTTAAGGAAACCATACTAGTTGATGGCATCCCAATGATAAGTGGTGTTTGATTTATCATTGATTGGTTTATCCCTCCATTTTAATGGTTGGTTATGGGTTTGGTGGAAGTTTATAATGATTGGGTATCTATTGGTGGTGGAAGAGAAGGTTGGTTTTGGGAAATAATAGTAAATGGGTTCATTGTAGAAGATGAATATTGAGTTACCATGGATTGGATAGTGGAGATAGTGGTAACCAAATTCTCACCCATAAGGTAATTAGGCATGCCATAAAGTGGTTCAATATAAGGAACCGAAGTAGGGTCATGATTGGAAATTGAGGCAAGGTAATATTGGAAGGCAGTTGGATTATTGTCAAGAAGGTTTTTGAAGTCCATGTCCCCTTAGGAAAAAGACCAAGGAATATCAAGACTCCTAAAATGGTTGGAAGAGATCTCCACATTTGGAGTGTGCTCCATGGATGAAGAAGAGGAATAAGGTTGGTGGTTAGGTTGGTTTTAGTTAGCTTGGTCTCTAGGTTGATACCATGTCAAGACCATGTGATAACATGGTGGAAGTTTTAGAAGTTGATGGAAACGAACTCACTAACTCAAAAAAAGAAAAAAGAAGAAAAAATTCAAAAATATCACACACACTAAAATTAAATTAGATCCTAAGAGTTATTTTTATCTCACTTTGGGCTTTTGCCTTAATTTTAAATTTTTTGAGACTCCCCTTGGATTTTGAAATGGGTAATAGAAGAGGTAGTCTATGGATGGTGTCAAGTTTGTTTTTGACCAAAATATCTATGTCTTGGAATTGTTATGTGGCTTGGTATTGGGGCCTAAACCCTCACTTAACACATTACAACCTAAGGGTATTAGGTGATTTTCCAATATATACCTGATATCTAGAGTTTATACCCAATTAACATACTAAGTCGGTTGTCCCCTTAGTGTTGAAATCCAAGTAGTATAGTCGGGGTGAAGGTTACCACTAGGTGATGAAATATTAGTTCTTTTATGTCAATGTTTGATGAATTGATTGTGTAAGTGGCTTGGTATGGGTGTGTAAAAAGAAATGATTGCTACAATTGATTTAATGATTAATTAAGCTATGTGACTTAATCATGAAAGCAATCAATGGGTTTTAAACCCAAAAAAAAATTAATTTATTTGAATGAGTAAAAAATAAATAGAATGCACCTAAATATATGATGAGAATTCATGTCCCATTCTAAGATGAATGCCTTTTCATGTTTTACAAGTAGAAGAAAATAAATGATTTTGCTTTTTATAATTCAAGCAAGTAAAGAAAACAAGTGCATGTTTTTGAATTTGAAATGAAGAAATTGAATGTTATGATTTTCAATTTAGAAATGAAGTAAAATAACATTTTAGTTTTAGAAACAAAGAAGTGCAATGATTAATTCTTTTACTAATGCAACTAGAATGTCCTAAAACAACTATGAACCCAAGAAAACTCTAGGGTCCCAACAAGCATGCCATAATTTTTCACTATATTTTTAGATCATTTTATTTTATTTTAAAAAACAAGTAAAACTAAAGAAAGGGATAAGGTGGAGATGAACCTACATGTGGTTTCACGCTCCATGATCCAGAAGATGTGAATTACTCCTCTTTAGCTGGGGAAGAATGATCTATAATAATAATAAAACTATAAATAAGATTGCTTAATAAGGTTGAAGGGTGGATTACCTAAAAAGTGATAGATCTAAGAAGTACAAGACTCTCTTGGAAGGCTATCAATCCACTCATTTTAACAAATTAAGTTTTGAAGAATGCTGATAAGAAGTGTTTGCATAAAGGAATGAAAAGTACTTTAACACAATGTAATAAAATGCTTTTCATGAAAATTATTTCTGTAACAAAATGACATTAACTTATGCAAAAGAAATGCTAAAGTGATAAAATGTGGTTCAGATTGTTGTTTTTGACTTTGTGTTGTGATAGAGGTTGAGAAGCAGGGTTTTTGGTTGAGATTGATAGGTGATTTTGACTTTTTATTTTGAGAAAATTCAATTACATAAATACCAATGATAGCCACTAGGTAATTGATGTTGATCAGGGATGATCAATGTCGGTCACTGTGTATTATAACAGTTTTGGATTTTGGGATAAAATGGGTTTTTGGGCTAGTTGTAATGGGTTTATGGGATATTTTAAGGTTGGTATATGGTTGTAAATGATAAATTAAGACTTGAGGATATCAAATACGAAGGAAATAATAAAGAGGTTAGGAATGGTTGATGGGAATTTGGTCAAAAATGGGTGTTGAAGTTGCATAAATCTAACACAAAAGAGAGTGTGGGGAGAGATTAAAAGGGGTGAAAGTAACTAACAACTAAAAAAAATACTGAATATTATGAAAAACACAAAATGCTTAGATAGGTGGATTTATTGACCTAAAGATGACTTTAAGTTGAATGAGAGCTAGTTGGAAACTTAGAATAAAATGGGGAGAGTAACGATGCTTTAATCCTCAGTCTTGAGGTGATGAAGCACTTCTTAGTCTCTGGACTAGTTCTTTGGTTCACTAGATAGCTCTAGTTCACACAAGAGTTTAGTTATTGATCCAAATGATTCAACCTCTTGAGTAAAGGTCATGGACCCTATTTAAGTAACCTATGTTGATCTTGGTCCATTGGCATCGATTGAGGGATGACCAACATCGATCAAGTTAGAATAGGTCAAACTTGCCAAAAATAGTTTTTTACACTTATTTTTGGTAGTTAATACCATTATAATTGGTCTAAGTTAATTTAAGGAAGTATGGTCATATGAGTAGAAATAATATAGGAGGTTAGGATTCTAGGCTAGGAAATGGTCTTAAGGCAAGGTGTCACTAAGTTAGCCATGGGTTTAGTTAGGGTGAGTTGTAAATAAAATTTTATTAAGTTAATTAATTTTTAATTTAGCTAAATATGGGTAAGGGGTAAATGGATTTTTGAGGGGTTTAAGAAATTTTCTAACCCAAGGGGGGCCAAGGGGGTCAAAAAGGTGTGTTATGACATCTTGAACCATTGGTGTGGTTTCTTAGTGTCTACGTTTCCATTAAAGAACATACAAACATCCCATGTCTTAGAAGTAGCCACTCCTATATTTCTTGAGGTGGAGGGAGGTGGTGATTCGATGATTGTTAATATTAGTAAGAAGGGGATGGGAAAAAATGGATCATAACCAATGAATATGACCCTCATATCATGATAGGAAAATCATGATGGAGGGTCAAATGGTTATTTTGTTTGTTATTTTTTAGCCATTCATGTGCTATGCTTTTTGTCCTTTGGTTGTATTAGGCAAACTTACTATTTTATTTGCCATGCATGGCCTTGTCTATTAGTTTCTAGTTTAGGATTGATTATTTTCTATTGGTCTAGGAATTTCACTAAGCTAAATTTGTTATATCCTTTTTTCCTCTTTTTAACGGTGGATTCCCTTTAAAAAATCTTCATATTTACTAATAAAAAATTTTAGAACATTTACTCATTTAATTTATATGTCATTTATTATGTAACAAGTGGATATAATTCATTATTCAAACTATAAATTCCTTTATTACAATTACAAATGCATTTAATATGAGCTATAAATTTTTTTCCATTTTTCCATTTCATTTTTTATTAAGTTTTAAAATAGAGTTAAATTAGTATATATATTGGATATCAAAAAAATAATCACAACTTATCTTTCTAAAATATACTTCTCATGGAATGAGCCTTAGAATTTACATATTTATAATTATTTTTGGAATGAAAAACAATGAATTTTAGAATAATTATCTTCAAAACAAGACAAATAGTTTCACTTATAGGAATAACCTTATATTTTGTACCCAATTGGTAGGCTCCTTTTTATGTTGGAGCATGAATACAATTATGTTGCTCAACTATTGATGTATGGTGCAACTTTTTATGACCACATTGTACGGCCTGAAATGTTTGGTTCCTTGGAAATGATGTGTTCTATACACAAATACAACATGTCATTAGCATTTATTTATGACATTTATCATAATTTTACATTGGTGACAACTTTATGTAAAATTGATTATTATTTGTTTCTTTTGTAAAGTAAAACATTGACTTATATTATTTCATGTAATAGATAGGCTTTTATAGGCCATGTAGAGGGTGTACAACAACTATGGGATGGGTTAAGATTGAATCAACTTATTTCTATCAAGAAACAAGAATATTTTATATATTATTTAATGTAGTAAACCAAATTTCATAGGCCATGAATAGCCTACAACAACTCTGAGATGGGTTAAGCTTGAATCAATTTATTTCTATGAAAACAATGAGAATATTTTATTTGTCAAAATTTTCTCTTCAATAGTAAGATTTATAATACATGATTGTTTGTTTACTATTTTCCCTAATTATTAGTTCAAAAATATGATAACCAAAAACCTTGAAATTAAAATGAAAGAATTATTCAATTTTTTATATTCTTATTTTTATTATTATTTAAATATTTCAATTAGGTCACATTTTCTTATTTTCTCATTTTATTTCTCAAATTAAATATTTCTTTTTTAAAAATAATTATTTATTTGAATTTTTTAATTCACAGTTTTATTTTTATTATTTCCTTTTTCATTAGATAAGTGATTAAAAAAATTGAATTTAACATTAAAAAATTATTTAAATTTCTATATTTAATTTAATTTAAAATAAAAAAATAATTTAATTTTGAAAATGAAAGTTATGCAGAGTTATAATTTTAGCAATTATTATTTTTGGATTGTAAGAGTTGTTTAGGGTGATGATGATCTCATGTGTATAGTTTTTGAAGAAAAATAAATAAATGTAACATTAAAAAATTATTGAACTTTTTATATTTTACTTAATTTAAAATTAAAAAGATAATTGAGTTTTAAAAATGAAATTTATGCAAAGTTACAATTTAAGTGGCTATCTACCCCTAGTTTGTGTAAAGAGTTGTTTAGGGTGATGACAGTCCCATGTGTATGGTGTTTGCATTATGATTGTGTTCAAAGTTTTTGTGTCTATGTTTTATATGTGGTGTTTATGCATTCTAAATTCACACTTGTTTGGTTTCTACATGTTTCTTATGTTATGCCTATAAAATCTTTCCTAAGATTCCATTTTGAGCTTGTGAATGAGTATCACAGTTGACCCAACCATGACATTGTTGTCATGCCATGTTTTGATCCTTGATCCCATTTTGATGACTACCAAGTCAACATGTTTTCCAATTTTTAGACCCTGAACCATCTAAGAAACCCTATTTCATAAGGTTGTGATTGAGAAAAGGATTCATCTAGTTTGAGTGTAAACTATGGACTAAAACCTTAGGAGTATTAATTTTAAAGTAACGTTATAAACACCTCAAGCTTATCTAGCAACCAATAGAGGGAAATTTTATTATTTGCCAACCCTTATGCATGTCAAATATAAATCTTCAAAAGACTAAAATAGGATGCATGAAGGTGGTGGATACTCTGTGGTGATGAATATCCAACATGGTAAAATTCAAAATATTATTGATGATCTTAAAAGGCTTGCTCTTATCTAATAATTTATGGGTTTCATGCCTATCTTATAAAAAATAGAATATAGAATTCAAAACTCTATATGATGTCAGGAGAATATCACATCTCTATTTACCTTACTGAATATTTCTTTATAAGAGGATAAGCACTAGATATTCCAATGTGGGCCTTAGTTTATGGAATGCATTGGTTTATTTATGAAGTCATAGTACTCTATTTTCAAGTCAAAAAAAGATTTAGATTTTGTGAGGTTGGTCTAGGTTATATTTTTTGGGCTATCAAATAAATTTATGAACCCCTCTATCCTTATAGTAATAGGTTACACCCTTGGCACTTTTATGGATGTTAATACATATTTAAATTTTGAGCACATTGTCCATGAAATAATGTGTTTTTATATATTTTGACAATCCCCTTACTATAAAGATTACATTGAAATTTGGGGATGGGGTTTGGGAATAAGAAGTTGATTATGAGAACATCCCATTTAGGTGTAGAATTTTTCATGAGCATGAGAATTTAAAAAAGGATTGCAAACTCTCTGTACATGAAAACCCTAAATAAAATCCTAATCAAAATGGTTTTTAAGATTCCAAAAAATGAATATTATTAAACTTAAGAACCCCAATTTTGGGCCTTCTATGTTTGAGAATAATTTTGCTTCATTGATAGTTGATGAGCCTATAAAGGAGGATGACCTGGTTATGGAAACTGCAATACCTAAAATGTACTTTACTATATATCCTCACCCTAACCCAATGGATCAAGGAAAATATATTATTTTTATTTACATCTCTCCAATGGATTAAGGTTTGGATGTAATAGCTGAGAAGGATACCAGTCTCGTTAGAAAACATAAATTAGATAAAAGTGAGAACACGAGCACAAAGTTGAGTGATGATTTTGATGACTCTCCCATTTGAGAGCTAATACTTTACTCTTCTTCTGGGGATATTCCTTTAATTATAGATTCAAATGGAATCATTCAAGATTTAAATACAAAAATGAAAAAGGATACTAATTAGAAACCAGGGAGGAAATCTACTACAACCCACATTCAAAAGGAAGGATAAAGAACAATCTTTTTGGATATAGAAAAAGAGGTATCATAGGTATATAAGACCTATTAGACATGAAGTGAATTTCTTAGAATATCAGGAGTCTTAAAGGTTTCCCCTCTTAATACAATGAAATTAGTAGAATGTACACATTATTTAATATTTAATATTCTAAGTAAATTATTATTAATTTATTTATATTTTAATTAAAAGTTAACATCAGTAAAACTTAAAATTAACATAAAAAAGAGTTTTAGATTATTTATTTTTCTAAAAAATATGATTTATATGACTCATGCATATTAAAGGACAAATAACTTGAAATTAAAATAAAAGAATTATTTAATTTTATATTCTTATTCTTATTATTATAAACACATTTTAATTAAATTATCTTATTATTTTAAAATTTAATTTCATTAAAGAGTTTTAGATTAACTATTTATTTTTCAATAAATATTATTTATTTGAGTCTCTTTATCCACATTTTTATCATTTTCTTTCTCAAATTCTTTTTTAAGAAATATTATTTATTTGAATTTCTTTATTCACAAATTCTTTTTTATTATTTTATTTTTCATTAGATAAGTGAACATAAAAGAGAAATAATCAAATTTAAAATTAAAAAATTATTTAATTTTCTATATTTTACTTAATGTAAATTTAAAAAAAATAATTGATTTTTGAAAATGAAAGTTATGAAGAGTTATAGTTTCAATGGCTATCTTTTTTTGGATTATGTAAAGAGTTGTTTATGGTGATGACAGTCTCATGTGCATCATTTCTCAAGTGAAATAATCAAATTTAACATGAAAAATTATTTAAATTTCTATATTTTACTTAATTTAAAATTTAAAAAATAACTAACTTTTGAAAATGAAAGTTATGCAGAGTTACAACTTCAACAATTATCTACCCCTAGAATGTGTAAAGAGTTGTTTAGGTTGATAAAGGTCTCATGTGTATATTTTTTGCATTGTGATTGTGTTCAAAATTATCTTGCCTATGATTTATATGTGGTGTTTATGCGGTCTACATTCACCAGTGTCTAGTTTCTACATTCTACCTATGTTCTTCCTAGAAAACCTTACTTAAGTTATCATTTTGAGCTTGGGAGTGGGTAGCATGGTTGACCATGGAATGACACTATTGTCCATGCTGATTTTTGATCCCTCATCCCCATTTGATGACTGCTAGATCAACTTGTTTGCTAGTTTTTCAACCCTAATTCATCTAGAAAACCCTGTTTCATAATTTTATGATCAAGAAAAGGATTGATCTAGTTTAAATGTAAACTATGGACCAAAAATTTAGGAGTATTAATTTTAAATTAGTTTTATAAACTCTATATTCTTCTATAGTAATTAATATAGGGAAAAAAATTATTCACTAGCCTTAACACATGCTAAATATAAATCTTCAAAAGATTGAAACATGATGTATGAAGGTGGTACATGACTCTTCGATGGTGAATATCCAACATGTTAAAATTTAAAATATTATTGATGATCTGTAAATGTGTGCTCTTTTCTATTGATTTATGGGTTTTAGGTCTACCTTGTGAAAATTTAGACTGTGGAATTCAAAACTCTAGATGATATTAGGAGAATATCAAATCTCTATTTACCCTAATGGATATTTCCTTGTGAGAGGATAGGTACCAGATATTCCAACTTGGTCATTGGTTTATGGAATGAATTGGTTTATTTATGAAGCCATGACATCTAATTTCAAGTCAAAAAAATATTTACCTTTTGGGGGTCGATCTAGGTTATATTTTGTGAACCCTTCTGTCTTTGAGGTAATAGGTTACACACTTGGAAATTTTATGATTGTTGATACTTATCTATGTTTGAGCACATTATCTATGCAATAATATGTTTTTTTATATTTTAACAATCCCCTTGTTAAAAATATCACTTTAATATTTTAGAATGGGGTCTGGGAACAAGAAGTTGATTATGAGAACATCCCTTTTAGGTGCAAACTTTGATAAGAGTATGGGAATTTAGAAAGGGATTGAAAAATATCTATGCATGAAAACCATAAATAAAACCCTGATCAGAAGGGTCTTCAAAATTAAAAAAAAAACATACTATTAAACCTAAGAACCCCTAGTCATGGCCTTATATGGTTGAGAATCATTTTTCTTCATTGCTAGTTGATGAACCTCTAGAGGAGGATGGGATGGTTATGGAAAATACAATAGCTAAAATGAATTTTACAAAATATCCTCACCCTACCCCAATGGATTAGGGAAAATATATTATTGTTAGTTTCATCTCTCCAATAGATCAAGGTTTGGATGTAATAGCTGAGAAGGATACCAGTCTCGTTATAAAACATAAATTGGATAAAAATGAGAACATACGCACAAATTTGAGTGATGATTTGGATGACATTTAACTTTGAGAGTTAATCCATTACTCTTATTTTTGGGATATCCCTTCCATTCTAGAGCCAAATTAAATTATTCAAGATTAAAAAAATAATTTAAAAATGAATATCAACTAAAAAGTAGGGAGGAAATTTATTGCAACTCACATTTAAAGGGATGGAGAAAGACCTGTCTCTTCACGTATTGAAAAACAAAGATCCTAGGTAAATAATCCCTATTAGACATGAATTAAATGTATTGGAATATCAAGTGTCTTAAAGTTTTCCCCTCTAAATATTATGAAAATATTATAATGTTGAATGCTCATATCCCTCAAAGTTTATTTCTTTAGGAAACCAAAGTCTCTAGTAGTAGTATGAACCTTTTTGGCTCAGAAGATTTGGCTAATGGCTAATGTTTTTGCCAATTATTCTTAGGGAGATTATGGGGTAGTGCTTATTTTTATAACCTTAGGTAAATTATGGTGGTTAATGCTCTGGTTGTGCAGGCTATAATAGTGATCCTAGCCCAAACTAGATGTCCAATTTAGTAGTTTTTGTTGATCGATGTTTACTTTTCTTTACCTTTGGAGGGGAAAAATAAATGGGATAATATAGAATATATTATTCATCTCTTTCCAAGAACATGAGTCCTATTTGGAGGATATATTAATGTTATTACTCTTTGAAAGGAAAAAACTGATGGCAACAATAAGATTGACATCAATTTAAATATCATATAAGAATATATTTATTCTCTTAATCTTATTGACATTAATATGGATAATGAGATCCTAACATAGATAATCCATATATTGGGTAATGATTTCATTGTAGATAGGTTGGACATATTATTGTTGACAAAGCAGATTCTTGTTAATAGGCAAATCCCCAAGTCTTCAATTCTTAACAATGCTAGATTGGATCATTACCATGTTATGATAAAAGTCTATAATTTTCAAAACTAAAATCTCATTTCCATTTCTAACCAATGTGGATCCATCATAGTGATCTCAAAATCTAAATTCACAACTAGTGGAGGAAAGGTAAGCCTCACCATGGAACAAATATGTTAATTTTTTTTTGTAGAGGGTCAAATATGTCAAATCCCAACTCATGAAATGGAAATGGGATGAATTTGGAGACATCAAGGTTAAAAATCAATACATGTTTGATAGATTGGAAAATTTCATTCAAACCCTTCATTTGAGAACTATTAATTAGAAGCATAAGTTGGAGGAACTTGATTTAATCAATCAACTAGATGAATCACATCTTAGATAGGAAATTATTAGGAAACAATAATCTAGAATCAAATGGTTTCAAGAAAAAGATAAAAATTTAGTGTTTTTCACAAATCCATTCAATCATATTTATTCACTTGAATTAGATAACGGAGTTCAAGAGTTCTCGTCATATGGTCTTTTTAACATTGTGATCAATTTATTTTCTCATCTCTTTATTTTTATTTCTTTATATATGGTGATAAAACAATAGATTATCCAAGACATTTCAACTCTTATTTTTGTGGAGGACAATTGTTATCTTATGAATAATAATCCTTTATTAGAATTAAGGCACATTGTCTTTAGCATGAGTAAAGGGAAATACCCTAGGCCAGATGGGTTTCCTATTGAATTTTATCAAGAATTTTGGGATATTATTCAAAACTTGTTAAAGGTGGTGGATGGATCCAAAACAAATAAATTTTCTATTAAAAATATCAACAAGACCTTTATTGCTTTGGTTTCAAAGGCGTAGAAGGCCACAAATATTTTTATATTTCATCTCATTGCTCTATGTAATGTTTTGTACAAAATCATTTCCAAAAATATGTCTAATAGATTACATCCCATCCTCCACAAAATTATTTCCCCTGAGCAAGGTGGTTATGTGATTGGTACACAAATCCTTGATGATATTGTGTTAGATAAAGAATCTATCAATTCTATGTAACTCCAAAAAACTTATACTATACTTATAAGGTTATGTCTCTCTAAATCCTATGATAGTGTTGATTGGGCCTTCCTCTTAAGCATTCTCAAGCATTTATGTTTTTCTTAGTAATGCATTCTTTGGGTGAAAGGTTGTATTTTATCAGTTTATTTCTTGGTTTTATTGAATGGTTTTCCCACTAGGCCTTTTAAATCTTACAAATGTATTCAATAGGGATACCTTTTATCTAATTAATTATTTATCATCATGGTAAAATGTTTGGGTAGAATTATGGATAGAGATAGATAATACAAACTTATTGAAATTTTTACTATATATGGGAGTCTTTAGTTGATGATACATTTATAGATTGTGGATGACTCTTCCATGATGTGAAAATATACAACAAGAGGCTTCCAACTTTAATAAGAATTTAAAACTTTGTAAGGATGCAAATGGTCAGATTATCAATGAGAATAAGTTAAAATGTTATTCCTCTCACACATCCCCTATATAGGATTTTATGATTCTTGACATGATTAATTTTCAAAAATATTATTTTCCATTTATCTACCTTAGATTTCCCTTATGTATAGAAGGCATTCTAATTGAACATGGTTAGTGGAAATGTTATAAACTAAAATTTCCAAGTGAACCAATAGATGCGCTCTATGGGGGGGGGGGTGAATCACCATGATAAAAAATGTTCTAAAAGCTAATACCATTTACTTCTCTTCCATCTTCCATGTTCTCAAATACATATTCAAATAAGTTGATTAAAATTGCCATAAGTTTCTATGGAAGGGACTAAATCTTATGAAAAAATGGTCTTTGGTGAAATGGATTGAACTTTGTATCAACAAGTAAGAAGGAGGTTTGAGTTTTTGTTCAACTTAGATGAAATGTCAATATTTAGTTGTTAATATTTATTGGTGTCTTATTTAGTCTTAATCACAATTTTGGGCATAAACCTTAAGATCTAAATATGCTAAAAATAAACTTCTTGATCAAATTATCTAGTTATCCCTACCCTCCAAAGGCTCCCCTATGCTAGTTGTTCTCAAAATTAGTCTATCTTTGACTAAGAATAGTTTTTTGGATCATTAAAAATGGTGAAAAGGCCCAATTATGGATAGATTCTTGCAATGGTTATCCCCTCTTATTCAAAAGTATCTCCATGTTCATGGCATCATGGAATAAATGCAAGAAGAATATTGGATTATGGTTTTAAAATACTTAAATAGTGCTAGCAAAGAAAGGACAATTGAAAGGAAGTGGATTTCCCCTGAATACTTCCTATTCAAATTTCATTGCACTCTAAAATCTAACTACTTCATATTCTTAAAGATATATATATTTTATGCTCAAAGGAGGAAAAATTATTAACTTGGGGAGGATAGTGTAATGGAATATATATTATGGTGGATGCTTATAATTTTTTTGTGTTATCCTTCATTTTAACCACTCAAAAACAATTAAAAAACTTTGGATTCACAATATATGGCCTAAGATTTGATTCTTCATCTAGATTCTCTTTCATGGTAGATCTCTTAGAGGAGATTAACTTATGAAAATGAGATTTAATGGACCATTTAGATGTGTACTATGTAGGGATCATGAGGAAACTTTTTATCACCTATTTGTTTGTTGTCCCTCCATTACTAAACAATGGTAATTATTGGTGAGCCTTTTGGGTGTCCCATGGACTGACATTTCATGAATGATGTAACCCCTCTAGGATTGGATCCATATTTTCTAGTTTGATGTCTTTTTGAATTAGATTCCTTAGGTTGGTTTTTATTTCCTCCTATAGAACATGTGTAAGAATAAAAAGGCCAAAATTTTCATGTAGATATCTAATGATAGTGTTTGTATTTAGAAGCACACTCTTAATAATATTAAAGAATCAATCATGAACTTGATAAAACAACCTATGAGACCTTCTCAAAATGATTCAATCATTATTTAGGATCTTCACATTGTTATTTTCCCCTCTTCCAAGAGGACTCTAGTGTCAAGGATCACTCCTATATTTTGATCCCAAGATTTAATAGAATCTATACAGATGGTACTTTGAGGGGAAATTTTGATCATTCTAGTATTGGAGACATAGGTAGGGATTTGGATAACTCGATTAATTTTTTTTTTGGCCAAAATTTGTATAACCATAAATAATTTAGCGAAAGGGAAAGCTATTATGGAAGGTCTTAAAACTACTTGGCAGGTTGGGTGTAAGAACATGTAGCTGGTTGCTAACTCCAAGTTTTTATTTAGGCCACTCTTTAATCCAAGTTCTAATAGTCCCAAGGATTATAGAATTTATATAATTATCTACTAAATTAATTTTCTTAAAGATAAATTTGACAAGATTCTTTACTTTCATACTCCTATAAATTTTAATAAAGTTGTGGATGCTCTTGATAACTAGGATCTTGACCAAGCTAAATTGAAAGGAATTGGCCCTCATCACTTATGTTGGTAGTCAAAGTTAAGGAAAGAGTTCTTACCCATGTTATTCTAGGACAATAATTGAACTTATAGTCATAATATTTGTAAGGATGTCATTACCCTCTCTGTTGGCTTCTATGTTTTTTGTTTTTGCTTGGATGGTCATAGGCTTCCTCTCCATTTATTTTTTTAGTTTTGTGGCATGATTAAAAATTTAATCTTGATTAGAATTATGTTGGGCATCCTTTTTTATCTCAATTTATGCATGATCCAAAAGGATTTGGTATTTTTGGTTTCCTTGGCTGATACATGCATGGATTAGTGACTATTTATGTTTTGGTTAGGTGTGTTCTTTGGGCATGTTGAAGGAAGTAGGCCAAGTGTGGGTCCTAAGAATTTTTAGAAGAGATACACCAAAATCCTTTGCTATTTCACTTTTGTGACATCTCTCTAGAGATTTTTTCCATAAAACCAAAAAATAAAAATAAAAATAAAAATAATTTTTAATATTTTTATAGAGTTTTTTAATTTTCTATATTTTTATGTCTGATGCATTATATATGAAAAACTATGTAAAGACACATCTCAAATAGCACTGAAAAAATAATTTTTTTCCCCTATCAACTGATGCTGTGTATATAGGGAAAGTGTTATTTGCATAATGTATTTTTCATGTTTTGTGTCAACCAATAATTTTGATGGAGGTTACAAGTATGAAAAATTAATACAGTTAATGTTCATGGGGACTAAGTTTGAGATAAAAAAGCATTCTTCATTTTAATGGTTAGATAAATCCATATTGGTTTATGTAGACCAAATCTAACCTCCAAGTCTCTACAAGATCTGCCTTATAACTTAAAATGTGTCTTTCTTTTATGGACCCTATCAAGCCCAACTTCCATTAGCTATAGGTGTACATTTATATTTTGACTATCCTTTGAATCATTTTTGTATTTTTATAATGTTGGATTTGAAATAAATGCATTTTAATATGATTATTGGCTTGCTAATAGAGCTCAAATGTATCCCCTTATCTTTACCAAAAAAATGTTTCTTTCTATTAAATAGTTATCCATGAAACAACCAAACAAAAAAATCAAGAAATATTCCAAATTTTGAAATGGTCTATCAACGAATAAATGAGGACAACAAACACCATGAAAAATTATATGAAAAGATCCAACAAGTGATTAACATAATCATAATCCCAAAGTTTGATGTCTCAGTTATCCTCTAAGTGTCATATATAATATACATAAGGAAAACTAATAGACCAAAATATATATGCACAAATAATGTTTATTCATAGTTAAATATAAATTTGACTCATAGATTTAGGCTCTCTCTAACTAGGCTATAATATTGGGATAACACCAAGTTATGGGTAACCTATGATGGGGTTGAACCTGCAAAAAAGGCTGACTTCCTCTTGATGAATCACCTATACTAATGTTTACATAGGGAGAAGGATTATAAAGGGAGAAAATGGATCCTAAGAAGGATAAAGGGTGATTCACCAAATAAAAATGGGAAACTCCCATAATCTTAAACCCACACTAGATTTACAGAAGACAATGCTAGCTCACACAACCTCAAAATCAAGCTAATTGCATAAGTGTTTCATAGACTAGGTTGAAGAAGCAATGAATGCAAACAAAGAGGAGTTCTAAGACTGATTGATGGCTTATATCAATGGTATAAATAACACTAATCTATACCTTTAATAGCTTAAGAACACCCTAAAAGAGGTCAAAAATGAGGACAAAGGATGAGGAAGATTATCCTTCACTATACCATCATGCACACCTCACTCAACATAGATCCATGGAAAAAAATAGGCAAAGAAAGTCTTTATTGCATCAAGAGGTACTTCTTATAAAGGATTGATAGGATTTAGCCAGATCAAGATGAACATATTTATAAATATCTTAGAGAGACCCTTGCTCTTCAAAATTAAAAAGTCCTCATAAGAGTCTAGAATACGAGAAAGCTTACAAATGGAAAGAATGGGTGATATAGAGAAAGAGAGAGAGAGAGAGAGAAGAAAGAACATGTTAACTAAGAAAAATTAATGAGCTACCACCTTTCAATGATTTCTCCACCATCTTTGATCCAATCAAGACTAATATTTATCAACAAGTTAACTTGCATTTTCTCTAATAGTTTTCAAGCTTTCTCATTGGCTAAGAAAAAAATAGAAGACAAGAGTCTATTTTTTAGATAATGAGTCATGATTGTTTCAAGGAAGAAAGCTACTTAAGATCTGATCAACATTGAATGCTCCCACAATGCTCTCAAATTCCTAAACACCTTTGCTTTTTATCTTCTATGCCATCTCTCACTTACTTTCATTATAAGGATAAAATCTTTATATCCTTGGGCCTAATAAAGCCATGCTATGTCTACTTTGAC
Source organism: Torreya grandis (assembly GCA_037957365.1). Lineage (NCBI taxonomy): Eukaryota > Viridiplantae > Streptophyta > Pinopsida > Cupressales > Taxaceae > Torreya > Torreya grandis. Next base: position 641,762 of record JARHVA010001490.1, on the reverse strand, counting down.
CAGTGGTTTGTTTGAGTTATGATTGTGTCAAAGGATGAGACATTCCACCATATATCATAAATGTTTTCATCTTCTCCAACTTGAATATTTGAGTATAGGTATTTTATATAGATTGAAAACCAATCTCATCATTGGTTTTCATATAGTATATATATCTATAAATAGCTTACAGACTGCATAGATTTACTTGAACTATATTAGGTTTAAATAAATCTATTCTACCTTTAAACCTTCTAGAATCTAAAAACTCATTATATACATAGATCCTTCTGTAAAGAGAAATGATCAAAGTCATGAAACAATACTGCAACCCCAAATGATGGGCTTTTTATGTTCCAAATCTTTGAACTAAAGGTTCATATTAAAATTTAATGGCAATGAAACTTCAACATGAACAATCTTGATTGTATGGCTACATTTGCTTATGATATTCTACTGAGCTCTAATGGTGACACATGTCATTTAGAAAACCTACCCTGGTTTGACCTAAACCATGTTCGACCTTTATTTGAAGTCCCTAGTTTTTGAATTTTAATGTCAGCTATTGATCTTATATTTGTTCTTTAGATGGTGTCACTTGGTAGCCCCATATTTGGTTTGAGGTATGTTGACTTCTTAACCCTATTTGCACTATTGATCTCTCTCAATATAAATTAAGTGTAGTTAGACTATGGGATTATGATCCCTATAACCATCATGTAAGCTCACAAAGTTGTGGAGAGCATGCCATAAGCCTTTGGGTTACATGTGAATTCACAGAATGGTTTCTCCAATGTTTAGTGTGGTTGTTATAAGACATTTCATTGACCCATGAATGTTTATTATTGAATTAGAAGTAACCATAAAGTATGAGTTACTATCTTATGATAGTATTGTAGGATGAATGTTGAGAAAGTTATGCATAAGGCATAAAATGTGTTGGAAAAAAAACAAATGTAGATTATGAAATATGATGGAATATAGTTGGATTGTACCTTTACAACCATTGTCATAAAGAGTTCTATATTTTTGATATAATTTCTCCTCATAAAAAGAGGAATGATTGACTAAAAACTATTTTCACTATCAAAAATTTAATCTTGTATTCATATTAATCTAAAAATGTTTGAATGCATTTATTTTGTATGAGTTAAAAAATATAAAGGTTTTGATTGGAGTGTAATGAAAGCTTTTTTGTTGGAAATTAATGAGGTGAATATTTGATCACTATGGTTGGTAATGTCTACTTTTTTCATAATGACTTAAAAGTCACGCCTACATAGATGGCTAAATTATGATAGTCTCAATAGAGCTGTGTTAAAAAAATGGCATAACCAATGGTTTATGCTAAATTAAGATTGGATTTGGGTTGATAGACCTATTATCAAGGCTATAAATAACTATTTGAATGGCCCTTTGAGTCATAAACATTGAATTTATGCTCAATTTGGGATATGTATGGACATCTAGTACTATAATAAGTTTATATATCTCCCCATTATTCTTCTTAGTGTCACAAAAATGACCTATGAGCTAATAAAACATTTTCTTATGGCTTGGTTTAGATAAGAACATGGATGTCCTTATAATAATGCATGAAACATCAAGTAATTGAGGCTAAAATTGTCCTCCTTGGATGGTGTGTCACATCCTCACTCTTTGATAGTAAGTAAGTTGATGGTATTATTAATGAATTTTATTATTGAGTTATGAAAGTACAAAATGAACATATCAATATTGGTAGATTATGGTGAAATACCAAGGGTGGACACCCTTGTTAAAAACTGAACCATTGATGGTTATGTATTAGGGTCTCTATGGATAGAATAGTCCTTGGTTATTAATTTTAGTCACTGGGATGGAACTTTTTTAATAGGGGGAGGATGTTACAACCCTGCCTTGAGATGCATTATGTTGTTTCTGACATGCTGACCTTGTAAGAATATCTACCCTAATTGGAATTTTGACTACTCAATATAGTTGATTATTCTATTTTGGACACTATGATATTAATTATGATTCATTATTCTAGTAGATGTATATGCCTACTTCAATTATGACATATTATTTTATTATGTTCATATTATATTTTATTACTATTTGATGTATATTCCTTGAGAAAGTGCTGTTGATGTTATATTCAGTGTTTGCAAGAATAAGTTGAGTGAGATAGGCTTATTGGTGGACTTTGATTATTAGGAAAATAAAAGAAATTTTATGAGTAGTCAGGATTGGTATAGATAGGTGAAACAACATGTGACAGTTATAGCCATGGTTAGTATTGAGTCTTTTTATTACAATTATGTTGTCTTTTATTAACTTCTTATCATTTTACAAGTCATTACTTATGTCATTATTTTATGTTTTGCTTGGATTTAATGAGTTAAGGGATCATTAATTGTCCCTATTCATGTCATGTTCTTGAATGTCATTTTTGTGTTTGAGGTTGTGTTTGGGATCTCTTTAGCATTATTGGTTTGAACTTTCCATTCTCCTCATTATATTTAATTGTTTAGTCATGGAAATTATCCATGATATAATAACATTGAAATATTTCCCCCCTTGAGTGGTTAGACCATGAAATGGGTTAGTCTCCCATGGACTTATAATAAGTTTAATTTTCTAAAACAAGAGTATTTTTGTATTATTATATATTAGCCTATTTTAAATTCCTATACATATTATGGATATATAATTCTATGGTATAAGCTTGGTTTTGGCATAATAATGTATGGGCTTGACTTAACTAAGCTTGTTTTTGATCTTGGTAATGTAGTAGTATTATTGGTGGGAACTTTGGGTGAGATTTAGAGAAAAATGTTGTGGCAAATAATTACTAGGGTGGTTGAAAACTTTATTTCTTGATATGGTCTGGTACCCCACTACCACCATTATTTATGAATTAACATTTTGGAAGAAACCCCAGCATGGAGCCCCTATCTAATAACATGGTGTGGGATTTTTTTAGAAGGGAAGTTTTGTTGTTTATATGGAAGCCATGGCACTTTGATTTGGGATGCATAGGAGTTAGGGAAGAAGCTAACGTGGGATCCATAAGGAAGTCTCGAGTCCTCCTAGGTGTGCAAGGAGATGGTAATGGCAAGGAAGAAAACAATAAAAAAAATATAACTCAACATTCTAATAAACTTGAAAATTTCTACAAGTAAAGTCCTAAATTTAAATGACAAGGATGACATTGATAGTATTCTAGTGTTTTTTGAATTTGATATAAAATGGATGAACCCATATGCTTATATACCTATATAAATTGAAAAAATTGATTATACTTATTTTTGGGATAAGCTATCACCATATTTATCTTCCATTATGTAAGTCACCTTGTTAGTGGATTGGAATTTAAATTTTGAAATAATTACCATGAAAATAACAAGCTATAGGGTGACACCCTATATGGATTAATTATAGATCCATGTTGAGTAGGGTATCACTGAATACCCAAATTTTGTTTATTCATCTTAAAACCCCTATTAGGCATTACAAGCAATATTTTAGTCTTTATTTAATCACCATATATGTTTATGAATATTTATATGGTCATAGTAAGGTGCCTTGCTACTAATTTTATTTTTGGTTGGGTTCTAACAATACTATATAATGTTTTTCCTTAACCATTTTGGATGCCCTAAAATAACACCCAGGTTTGGTTAATTATTATGAAACTATGATTTTTATGCCTATCCACTATAGTGAGGCTACAGAGGCCATTGTAGACACCTAAAAAAAATTGTACTTTACCCTAGTTAAGTGGTCTCAGCCTAGGTTTGATGTTGAATTAATTTTATCTTGTTTTCACCCTTTGGTCATGTTGTGGATACATGCCTTTATTAGGAATATCAAAATAATCTTGTTATGTGTTGGATATTTGATACAAGGTTTTGTTATGTATTAGTTTATTTACTTAGTTTATTAGCTTAGATTAATTTTTTAAAGTTATTTGGGTAATTAAAACCCCTAAGTTATTTGGAACTTCACATGAAAGTTTTATATGCTTTCACTATCTTTATAAATTCAACCAAAAAAATAATACTTTATAAATTTTTTGTCAAAAGCTTTATTCCAAGATGCAATTTTCTAATTTCCTCCACTATTAACTAGGCCATTAGTGGTGTCAGAGCACCTAGTTTTTAAATATGAAACCATGATTTTGAAGGTGGAAAGAGAGAGACCCATGCAGATCACATTCTCAGGATTTCCAATTTTTGATATTGTGGAAGTGGTGCAATGGATTGTGAGTGATGCCTTTTTAAACACTGCCTTGATATGAATATTTGACTTGCTAGAAATAAAACATTCCACTATATGTTACACCAATGTTTGGTGTTAGAAGTTATTTTTTGAACCAAGCACTCATCACCAAGTATTGAGGCAAATTCTGTGAATGAATATTGGTTATCTTACATTGTTTTCCATTACTTCACAAATATCATTATGAAGAAGAGAAAATAATACAAAAACAACATTGAGTAGATCTAGTACGGCAATGCAAATAAAAAATAGGTTGATTTGAATTAAGATTTCTTAAAATTTCTTGTCTTTACAATAATATTAGGCCCCCCCACAATAACAACAAGGTTAAAGTTAAGAGGTATTAAGTAAATTACACCATATCTTTTTACTTTTAGTTATGTATGAGTTAAAAATAGATATCTCATGTAAAAGTCTTAGTAAATCAAATCCATAAGGGACAATTTTAAATATATGTACTTTTTAAGGAGACAAAGAATACATAAAATATCTTGTATTTGGATTACAAAGTTTGTTTATGGAAAGATGGCTAGTCAAATTTGGTTAGTCCATTAAAAATAAGAGAGGTCAAGGGTTACACCCTCAAAAGTGCCAAGAAAATATTTTTGGCAAATAGGTTATTTGAATTAATTATGAAAACTAGGAAAATCTACACCTACCATGACCATTTTTACCATATCTTGAACACACTATCATATTATTTTTCCAAAGTTATCTTTTTGGAAACTAGACTTGAATAGATTTTCAATGAGTATAAATAAGGAGGGGTCCATCATTTCTTATTATGGTATTTTAATCTCCATAAACTAGTCTAATTTTATAAATTAGCTTTGAGGGGGGGGGGGGGTGGTTTACCTAACTTGATAAGGGAGCAAAATTTCAAGTTGTCATATCTTCTATATATGATGGCCAAATTATTCATATGACCACTCTTTTTTCATGGAAATGGATTTATAGGAGCATCAGTGTGATCAATTTTTGATTATGGCATGCATAAATATGTTTTTTTATATATTTTTAATAAATTATGTGTTGTAATGAAATCCAGTGGATTTTTGATGGAATCTGACACCCCCAGTTTTTTTAAATGGTAAAAATGTGTTTTATACATCAAACAAAGATCATAAAAGTGTGTCCCATAGCTTTTTTTATAGGTGGTGATGGTGTTACATTTTAATATTTATAGGTCCTTTAGGATCTAATAGGCTAAACAAATCCAACTAGAGGTTGGAGGATTCATAGAGGTTCGAAAATAATTTCCATTCTCCAATTTGTTATTCATTTAAAGTATGGGTTCACTATTAATATAGAAATTTTTGGTTTGTGCACTTTGATTTTAGTTTTGATTTTATTTTAGTGTGTTGATATGATTATTGAGGAGCAAAAAAAGTAGTTTGAATTTGTTTTTATGTTACATAGATTCTCACCTCTTGCTTGATAGAGGCAAAGATACTGCATAGTGGCCTTTGATCAATCATCAATGGTTTTATGAGTTAACATTAGATTTTTGAGCATTTTGAGTGTTGAGTAAAGGCATTTATACAATGTTGATGATTATTGGGCATCTAAAAGATGTGCCATATAAAGTACTCGAGGATCACTTGGATGGGTTCTTGTGTGAGACCTTATGTGGGTCCATGCACTTATACAAACTTTTATTGGGTTCTAATAAAATACAATATGATGATTATATGGGATGAGTAGGCCTCTATCATGTTCATCAACCTTTTATGCCACAACTTATAGGGTGGGCTTCTATATAGAGTGACATTAGTTTAATCAGTACCATGTTGTATAGTTTGTTACCTTGAAAATGTAGTAGAGATTCATTGATGACTTCCTAGTCATAGCTCTAGATCTTCATCAACTATACCCATTTGGATCAAGGGGGGCTTGTTGGATATTTCATATAAGGTTTTGTTATGTGTTAGTTTATTTACTTAGTTTATTATCTTAGATTAATTATTTTTAGTTATTAAGCTAGTTGAAACCTATAAGTTAGTTGTAACTTTTCATGAAAGTTTTATATGCTTTCACTATCTTTATAAATTCAACTAAAAAAATAATACTTTATCAATTTTTTGTCAAAATCTTTATTCCAAGATGTAATTTTATAATTTCCTCCACTATTAATTAGACCATCATTATGATCTTACCTTTTTATAATATATTATACTATTATGACATTGATATTATTATTGTTAAACTAAATTATTGATTTTTATTTTTATTGGATTATATGTGGTACTTGTTGTAGCAGTGTTTGGTTAAATGCTTAATTTTGTACTTAATGATTTCATGGATTCAGTATTGCAATTGATGATATTATAAATATATATTTATTTATCAATTTTTGAGATGGTATGATGTCATTTTTGGGGGTTGCAGGTTCTATCTATGAGCTAGGCAAATGTTGGAGGTTGTACTCTTAGAACTAAATGAATTTTGAGTAAGCTAGACATGTTTGATAGGTATACTTTTTTGGATTTTTTTTGTCCTTAGGACATATTGACTGGTTGTTATGGTTATCAATTGTTGATTGTGGTCCTTGTACTTATTATTTGCAACTATACTTCACCTTGTTGATATTGATGTGATTTTTCTTTGTCTAATGTCATTATTTACCATTTTTTTTGGTTATTGTGACTGTAGTCTTTATTCCACCTTACACTCAGCTCTATTTTATCTTCCCACGTAGGCTTTTGTTCATTTAGACATCCCTTCAATGATCCTATTTACATATGAAAACACATTACCTAAAACCTACCAATACCTAACCTTGACACCCCTTGGAACCTTGACACCCCATTTCCCTCAGACCCAACCCTTCAACCCTATAACACTTTATACTAAGGTCGTGGCATGTTATTTAATTACTTGGTTATATTATTAGCATTGATTTAGTGTTATGTTGTTCATTTAAAATTTTAATTATTTTATTTAAATTAACTTACATCAATTATGATCATTATTTAATTCAATTAATATGGTAGTTAGCATAGACTAGGGGGTTAATTGGCTAATCCATTTTGTTTTCTTTAAGCTTGAGGGTTAACTACTAATCTACATTCTTATTGGTCAATGGTTGGTTTAGTGGTCAAGTTTTCTAGATAGGCCATTAATGGAAAAGTTGGTAGGGGATTTACCTTGGGATACAGAGGAAGGTTTTTCTTTTTTCCCATTCAATGCAGACATTGAATGGGTATGGGAAAGTGGTAAGAAGGAATGGGGAATTAAGATGATAGATAAAGGAAGTTAATGGGGATAGCAAGATGGAAGAATAGAGGAGCCAATAGTAGAAAGTTTGGCTAGTTTTAATGGTGGCCATGATGAACTTTGCATACAAAGTAGTAGTTTGAAAAGAATATAGAGGTTTTGTTCTATCATGACTTTTTAGAGTTCTCTACAATATTGAGTAAGTTTTGTTTTACTGGTTATTTATTGTTGTGTAACTTAGAAATTTAAATTATGAGGCTACTTATATAGTTGGAAGTATTAGGACTTCTAGATGCATATACAAACCCTTATGAAATACACACACACACACACACATACATATATATATATATATGTATATATATATATGTATATATATATATATGTATAAATATATATATATATGTATGTATATATATATATAATATACATATATACATATATATATATACATATATACATATAAATATATATATATATATATATATGTATATATATATATATGTATGTATGTATGTATATATATACATATATATATATATATATATATATATATATATATATATATATATACGCATATATATATATATATGTATACATATATATATATGTGTGTGTGTGTATGCATATATATATATATATATATGTATGCATATATATGTATACATATATATATATATGTACATACATACATACATACATACATATATATATATATATATATATATATATAATATGTATATATATAAGATTACAAGGTTATTCTAGTTTAAATTTATTATTCTATTAAATTGGTTATGCGTGCATGGAAATAATTTTATGATTTAAATACTTTGTAGGGTTTATCTGTAAGATTAAAATATCTTGATGTTTTATTAGCCTACTGGGAGCATATATCATTTTATTTTTGTAAGGTTGCATTCTTCATTTTCTATAAAATTTAAGTTGTGTTATTATGATTGGACTGAACCCCTATAAGTATTTGCCTCTACGTGGAAGGACAGAAATAATTCCCATTTGAGTGTCTAGGTTTTGTATTGGCATGCTACATTACCATCTTATTGAATGAAATACCACTGGGTCTTTTAATGTGATTGTGTTTTCCTTGCACTATGTTTTGGGTGTGACTCTGTTGAACCTCATGGTAGTCTATTGGGTCTCAACTGAGTTTTAGGTAACCATGCTTTTCCATTCTTGTTTCTTGCTTTAAATAGACTTACGAGATAGGGAAATATTATTGTTTCAAAACATTATTATATAAACTCATATATTTTCCCTATTGGTATACTAAGCTATTAATATATTATAGGGTTTGTGGGTATATTAAATATCTATGTCTTCTGTCATGTGTTACATTTTTGCTAGTTATAATTTTGATTCAAATTTTCTTATCACTCTTTTGTCTATAAAAAATATAATCTTAGCTGGATTGTTTGCAACAACATTAAAATGGGCCTATTGATATTAACTACATCGATGGGTAACATTACCTATAACTACATTTTTTTTATTATTGTGATTATAACAAAATAGTGAAATGAGTTATGTTAATGGTATTATGTCATGAATTTTATTTGTTGGATTGTGTTGACCATTATATTTATTTTTGAGTGGGTTATGATTTATTTGTTTATGTCTTTGGTTGACTGAGTTATTTATTTACACCAACTATTTTACAAATACATGTTTTGAATATAGTTATATATGTATGTATTTATTATGGATTTAAGTTATATTTTGACTTAGGTTTAATACTAGTAATTGAGTTATTTGACTCATGTCAAAGATGGGATGTATGTTGTCATGTCCCCTTTTTCCTGGACATTGACAGTCTTGATGATTAGCCCATTATACGACCTTCGTAGGCTAATAGGATGGATAGAGGGTCATAATGGAGCTTGGATTGACTTTGATTCGCAAAATTTCTACATTTGGTTTTCATTCAGGGTCTTTCAGACATGTTTGATTGATGCTCCTATTATTTAGGGATATTTGACATGCAGCAGAGCACCTTTATTTTAGTATGGTCATATGCAGAATCACTCCCTGATTCACCTGCTTCGATTGGTTTGAGGATTCGACGTATATTGAGGGAGATATTAATATTTGATTGATTTAATCAAATATTAATTATTTGGTCTCATTAATAATTAATTATTAATTATTAATTATTTTCTCTAATTTTAAATTAGAAACCCTAATGCCAATTTAAGAAAACCCTAATTAGGGCAAGCATATCTTTTGAGGGTATAAGGGTTTCTCATGGAGGCCATTATTATGTATGCTATGGATTATTGATATTGATTTTGAGAAATTCTTCTGTGAAGACTGAGCCAAGGGTTCCAGGATTCCATTGCAGTGAAGAACGTTCCCTCTTCATTGTGTGTGATTTAGAGGCTATGAGATATCAGCTGATTTATTGCCAAATTGAGAGATAGCTTCATCCAGAAGTTATCACAGAGATATAGATCTGAGAGATAGCTTCACCCAAAAGTTATCACAGAATTCCAGGGTTGAGAGATAACTTCACACAGATGTTTATCACAGAGCTTTCCAGGTATTTTCTTTATTTAGTTTTGATCTAATAAGTTATACAGAGATAGATCTTGTGTTAGAATCTATATTCGTGAGATCAGGCTGTTCAGCTATTAGGGGTTAAGAAGAGACAGGTTGGCGGCCGTACCAAGTCCGTACAGGTCTGTACAGATCGCATCAGGGACCGACCTTGGTAGAGAAAGGGCTACAGTGACCAACATCAGTCGACTGAAGACCGACATCAGCAGAAAGCAGACCGACAGTGACCGACGTCGGTGATATATCGACCGACGACGGCGTCTGTGTGTCGACACAGAAAGGCCGAGACACTTCCAGCCCCAGTTTCCATTGCCAGATTAGCAAAAGCCAAGGTTTTAAGACTAGGATTTTAATATTCTTTATTTTGTATAACAAAGACTCAATTGTGTAATCTTCCAGAAGAACAAGTGATGAGATCTTTGATTTGCTATTGAGATATTATATTGTGATTTGTTTATGCATGTTTTAATCTATTCCACAGAATTGTATCTTGTTCAGAGCTTTATATGTTTCTATATTCCCTGATTGAAGGGGATATTACAGTTTTTCAGAGCTTTTGTAGGAGAAAAAAAGAGCCCCTAAGTAAGGGACATCACAGTGGTATCAGAGCATTTGTAGGAGAAAAGGAGCCCCTAAGTAAGGGACATCACAGTGGTATCAGAGCTAAATTCCTGCCATCCTGTTGGGCACATCAGAGCTAATGTCTTGCCATCCTATTGGGTAGTTTGGGTAGATTGAATCAGCGAAGTATCATGATGCCTTCATATACTCAGAAATAGTGGGACAATGATATGAAGACGCTGGAACGCAGTTTGAAGCAGTTGGAAGCAACTCAGAGGAGGATGAAGGAAATTCTTTCATATCCTACATCCAAAAACAAACCCGCAAGGTATAAGATAGCGAATGATGAGTGGGACTTATTACCTCCTCATGTTCAAGAGAGGATGACCTTTGATCATTTTGTCAAGCTGAAGAGAGAGCACTACAGATCACTTAGACAAGAGAGCAGCATGTCCCATAATTATTATGATTATGAGATAGGATATAGTGAAGATGATGATGAGTTAGATGCTTGCACTCAGAGTGTACAGGTGGGCTCAGATGTTAGTGCACTGAGGGTTGATAATCTCTCAACTATGGCAGAGATTGTAGTATAGTCCCAGGATCCTATTATTGTAGATGATACTCAGGAGAATGCAGTGGACAGTTTTGAGGACTTAGTTTCACCGATTGTTTCTTTCTGTATGGAAGAGTTAGACAGTGATGCTATAGTTGTTGATACTCCATCTGTTGATATGAGCTTTGACATTGATCATTTGTATATTGAGGTGGTTGGTGATGAGTACATTCCTGTAGTTGTTGCTGAGGAGCATATTGCTGAGGCTGATACACATGTACAGGATTTGGATCTTGCTGATTCTGATGAGTTTGAGATACCAGTGGAGTCATGTCTCCAGATTGATTATTCTCACACGGATGACAGTGTGGTACAGTTGGTTGTGCCTCCTTTACAGAGAGATTAGTTGGAGTGTGTGGGGGAGTATGTTGATGCTTCCACATATAATTTCTACTGCACTGAACCATTCATGGAGTATTTGCTGGATAGTGCAGGTGTTCGTCTGGACTCACATAAGATGACAGAAGGTGTTCTTGTTAGAGGTTCTAGTGTGATTAGCAGATTGGGTGAGGAGATTTTACAAACCCTTTCTACCATGTTACCTTACAGGGATGTTGAGGTGATGTTTGATGAGCCGAGATTGGAGCCATCCATTGAGTCCCAGTTTGGCAATAGTGTGCCAGTAGCAGAGTTTGGGGGTTCTTACCAGCATCATACGGTGAGGTATGCTCCTTATTTTTCTTTGCATTTAGAGATTAGTTTTGGTGTCAGTGACTCAGGGACCAATGATTGTCATATACACGATCCAGTTGGATGTGAGTATCAGTTAGATAGGGACTTGAATTTTGACAGAGTTGATATTTTAGTTGGCTTGAGTCCCTCAGAGTGGTTTCTTCTACCGGCATCTACAGTTGGTCTTCAGATAGTTGTTTGGGTGTCGAGTGCAGTTTTTTTGTTGATGATTTATTCACATGGGTTGATTGGTGACATGATGGATGTTACACAATTTTTTCCTTGGGATCCAGGTGGATCGAGTAGTTCATTGTTCCAAGATTGCTTGGGGACAAGCAATTTCTGGAGGGGCGGATTGTCATGTCCCCTTTTTCCTGGACATTGACAGTCTTGTGATTAGCCTATTATACGACCTTCGTAGGCTAATAGGATGGATAGAGGGTCATAATGGAGCTTGGATTGACTTTGATTCGCAAAATTTCTACATTTGGTTTTCATTCAGGGTCTTTCAGACATGTTTGATTGATGCTCCTATTATTTAGGGATATTTGACATGCAGCAGAGCACCTTTATTTTGGTATGGTCATATGCAGAATCACTCCCTGATTCACCTGCTTTGATCGGTTTGAGGATCCGACGTATATTGAGGGAGATATTAATATTTGATTGATTTAATCAAATATTAATTATTTGGTCTCATTAATAATTAATTATTAATTATTAATTATTTTCTCTAATTTTAAATTAGAAACCCTAATGCTAATTTAAGAAAACCCTAATTAGGGCAAGCATATCTTTTGAGGGTATAAGGGTTTCTCATGGAGGCCATTATTATGTATGCTATGGATTATTGATATTGATTTTGAGAAATTCTTCTGTGAAGACTGAGCCAAGGGTTCCAGGATTCCATTGCAGTGAAGAACATTCCCTCTTCATTGTGTGTGATTTAGAGGCTGTGAGATATCGGCTGATTTATTGCCAAATTGAGAGATAGCTTCATCCAGAAGTTATCACAGAGATACAGATCTGAGAGATAGCTTCACCCAGAAGTTATCACAGAATTCCAGGGTTGAGAGATAACTTCACACAGATGTTTATCATAGAGCTTTCCAGGTATTTTCTTTATTTAGTTTTGATCTAATAAGTTATACAGAGATAGATCTTGTGTTAGAATCTATATTCGTGAGATCAGGCTGTTCAGCTATCAGGGGTTAAGAAGAGACAGGTTGGCGGCCGTACCAAGTCCGTACAGGTCCATACAGATCGCATTAGGCACCGACCTCGGCAGAGAAAGGGCTACAGTGACCGACATCGGTCGACTGAAGACCGACGTCGGCAGAAAGCCGACCGACAGTGACCGATGTCGGTGATATATCGACCAACGACGGCGTCTGTGTGTCGACACAGAAAGGCCGAGACACTTCCAGCCCCAGTTTCCATTGCCAGATTAGCAAAAGCCAAGGTTTTAAGACCAGGATTTTAATATTCTTTATTTTGTATAATAAAGACTCAATTGTGTAATCTTCCAGAAGAACAAGTGATGAGATCTTTGATTTGCTATTGAGATATTATATTGTGATTTGTTTATGCATGTTTTAATCTATTCCACAGAATTGTATCTTGTTCAGAGCTTTATATGTTTCTATATTCCCTGATTGAAGGGGATATTACAGTTGTTCAGAGCTTTTGTAGGAGAAAAAAAGAGCCCCTAAGTAAGGGACATCACAGTGGTATCAGAGCATTTGTAGGAGAAAAAGGAGCCCCTAAGTAAGGGACATCACATATGTGTTGATTGTGTATATTTTTCCATGGTCTTAATTTTCATTTTGACCTTGGTATTTTTATTTGAATGGATTAGGATTATATTTTTTTCATTTTATGATTATATCATTTTCATTCAGATCAACTATGTTATTCTTTTACACCAAAGTTGTAATATATATGTATGTGTGTTGGATATGAATACGTGTGTGTGTGTGTGTGTGTGTGTGTGTGTGTGTGATATCATAAGGTTACATTTTGAGTTGGTGACTATGTTCAATTGTTATAACCCATTGGGTCTTGTGATTGTGTTGGAATATTATTGATGACATCTTTTTGATATCCTAACTACTTTTTAGGCACTAATCAATTAAAATTTACTGTGATTAATTAATTTCTATTGTGAAATTGATCTTGGACTTGACTCTATCCAATTGGCATGAAAATACATGTTATAATCTACCAAGAAAATGGGCATAAAATAGGTCTAGGGGAGTTTATTTGTTTGTATATAATAAACTAGTTTTGTGTTGGGGTTATATTTTATTCTGAATTATTATTAAAATAATTTACATGATTTAATTGGATGTTATTTTTTTGGTTATGTTGTTGTTTGGTTATCATTCCTAGACTAGGCTTGAATAAATAATTGGGTATATATTGGGGGTTTGGATGGTTAAGGATGGTTGTAACTTGGATGGGGATTATAAACACCAAAATTACATCACACACACGTGTGTAAGTGTTGAAACCCCCTTAAGCCCATTTCCAATAAAAATAATTACCCTCCCTAACCCATGCTTTTACCCCTCACACATTTAATTAATTTAAAATACTTAATTAAGTTAATTAAAAACCCCTTTTGCCACCTTACCTAGCCACCTCACCATAAGACTAATTCTCACTTGATGAGTCACCTCAAGACCTAGTCTCCTCACCCTAACTACCCAAGACTTATTCTCACCTCAAAACTAAATTCCTAATCAACTAAATCCTTCTTAACCTCTTATTTCTATCATTTTATAATGGGTGCCACACTTGACATAAAAAGTAATAGAAAAAAGCCAAAAAATAGTAATTTTTACTTATTCTAAGGCCACTAATGTTGGTCAACCCATGGCTGATGTTGGTGGGATCACCGACATAAGTTATATAAGCCAAACTCTAACCTTATGTTTAGGTCAACAAAAATCAATAAAATTAATTCTTACTTGCATTTAAGATCTCAACATTTAACTTTTGACATCCTGGCTTACTGTTATCTTGTGTAAGTCAATTATGATCAAGAACAAAGCTCTTGAGGACCAATAACACCTACTTGTTCTCTTTATTCATGGCATTGGTTCAAACTACTTGATAGGAGCCATCAATCTAGTACTTATCATTTAGTCACCACTAAAAATAATTATATCACTTATTCTATATGTATTTTAAGTATTTACTTTACTATCACTTTATATCTACTATTCATTACTTTACACATCCTGATCAAGCCCCCATGACAGAGTTACAAAGCTTCCCTGCCTGTTTCCCCTTGCCCTCACACACCAAACCTCTGACTAGATCTATTCAAATCATACTCTCTCTCATAAATTTCCCCAACCTCCTAGACTTGATCAAAACCATTTCCCAAACCCAAAAAATCCTTCTATAAACTCTTAGGTAATTATTACCCTTACCAACCTCAGCAAACTAATTGACATTAGTCACCTTCACCCACTGACCTTAGAAGTATAACTGATATCATTCACTTCCTTATCGATGTCAGTGATTGTGGATGTTCTTAACCTTTTCAAAACCTACCCAAACACCTTCTAAAATACAAACAAACATACCACCTATACCCTGTTACTTTCTACTACACTCAGGGTATAAATAAATGGTAAATATTTCTCTCTTTTACCTTCTCTTTACCTCTTTTATATTTATTTATTACTCTCTTTTCTCTAAAAAGTGGACTATCATCTCTAAATAAGTTTGTCACTTCCTAGAGCAAGCGTGTAGTTTGGCAACCCACTCATTTATCTACTAACAAACATTTTGTAGTAGTGTTTTCTTACTTGTAGGTAGTCCTCAGCCAAAGAGGAGTGACCAAAAAGTCTAGATACAGTGTGTAAACCAAAATCGGTTCATTATAATCACTTATCCCTATCATTCTTATCTCTTTTCCTTAAACTTGAAATAGACAAAATTTAGTGAAAGATTTTTGGCACACCTTATGGGACCCTGGAGTTTTCCTTGGGTTCATTTCTTGTTTTAAGCATTCATATAGGTGAATTATAATGAAAACTTCATTTCTTCCACTTTCTCCTTCTCTTCTCTCTTAAAATGAAAAATTCAACATTTTAATTTCTATTTAAATTTAATAAACTAAAAGTTTCTACTTTTCTCTTTGCCTTTAAAAATAATACATCATTTTTTCTTACAAGTGAAAGAATCTATTTATTTCTTTCTTGCATGCACATTAGGATAGTTAAGTTCATTCTCTACTCTTATTTCATCTTTTCTTTCATTCAAATCTAAACATTTCATATTTGGGTTTAAAACTTACTACATTTCATTATTTGTTTGTTGCATATTAACTTACCTAGTTAATTACAAGCATTATGAATAAATTGTAGTGAACCTATATTACATAACCAAATCACACTCACACAAACAAACATCTAAACTCACCTAAAAAAAGGCTCATCAAGATTTCATCACTTGGTGGATTACCTTACCCTACCTTGCTATCCTACTTGGATTTCACCATCAAGGGGAGAACCCACTTCATTCTCCAGTAAAGTATAAACTCTAGGCAAAAGGTATATTTTGGCTAAGTGGCCTAGCTTGGCTTTAGGTCCATGAAGTGTGGGGAATAAGCCCTTATAACAAGCCATGCACCTGGTCTAACATAGATTTCATCTTGAGCACTAAAACTAACCTAAAGCTATCTCTAGATTACTTTTTAATACCTTTGATAACCAAATTTTTCTTCTCACTATCTGATTAAGGAATAAGCTAACACGAGACTAAAATTAATCTCTAGGAGTTAATAGTTGCTGGTTGTATGTTCTTTTTCTTATTTTTTATTACCTTCTATATTTTGGAGTTGGTAAGGACATTTTCCTATTGATTCATAAAATCAACACTATTTCTAATACTCAGTTTGTATAATTTGTTATATCATGTTTTTTTAGTGTTCTTCTTTCTTATGTAGACCTCTTCCATCCACCATTTTACCTAGTTTCTACTTTTGGGTTTCTAAAACTTTGGATTTTTCATCTTCTAAGCTATCACAGTGATCAACATCAGTTAACTATACTGACATTGGAAGATTTTAGCTACCAACATTGGTTAATCCCACCGACATCGATAAACTTTTACTACTGACATTAGTCAAATGACTGACATCAATGACTATGTAATTTTCATTTTCTTTAAAAAACAAGATGAAATAACCCACTTCCCTACACTCAAACCTAGTTTTTCCTTATTTTGTCACTAATATAGGGTAGTAAGACTATTTATGTTTACTCTTGCATGGTATTGACATGAGATCAAGCCATAATTCTTGCTGATTATGCAAGCCAATAACCACTTCCACCTTCCCCTTTTGTTGCTAAGTCTGTCATGGAGCATATTTTAGATACATAAAAAACACCCAACTCCAACCAAATTCCCATTGTTCTTAAAGGAGATCAAGATTTTTCTAAATTTTTAGATCTCAATGTGGCAGCCCTTCAGCATTACCTTGCCATGAGTTGAACCCATAATTATTTGGGAGACCCAATCTATGGTATGCCAACTTCTCTTATGGAAAAAACCTCAGTTTAAGCTACCTCCACTATTTTCCTATGGTTACTCAACCACTACTTCAACAAGTAAACCAACCATAAATAATGCCCAAATTTTAGCATCACCAACTACCCAATCCCACCTAAACCATGGAGTGACTTCCCTACTTTCACAACCACAAGTAGTTTAGTCAAGTCTTACCCCATTCCAAAATTTGGTGGTACCTATTCCATCTAATAATGCACCTATAATTACCCAAGTTATGACTCACCCTTCATCTAGTATAACTTTACCAATAACCCAACTTGCAATAACAACTAACCAAAGCATAGTCTCTAACCTAATGAGATAACCCCCTTTTCTTTATGTACCCCAGCCTATGACTCATTATCCTTATGTTTCCCCAAGACAACCTTATCAAGCTATGTCATACACTCCCTCTGCTTCTTATCAAGTTCCCTATAATTTAGGAGGTATCTCCCAAACTAATCCCCCTTTAGATCACATTAAGATGTTGATGGACAAGTTGTCTAATCTAGAGACATCAGTTTCTTGTTCAAAGAATGTATTATCTTATGAACAGATATGTAATGAACCCATCCATCTTTCTATGCCTATTCATCTCTATTCAATCCAATGGTAACTTCCCAAATTTACTCATTTCTAGAGGAAAGAGGACCCATAACAACACTTATAAGTATTTAGACATGCTTGTTATTTAATAGGGCATGATGATGCATTACTACTTTGTACTTTCCCTATGTCTCTTTTAAGTGCTGACTTGGATTGGTATAGTTCTATAACTCAACACACCCTTTTCTTGTTTTCCTAACTCACACAAATATGCTTAGACCGTTTCTCTATTAACATTTCTAAAAAGGTTTCTATAATAGACCTTTATTTTATTAGACAATTTGATGATGAATCTATCATAGATTTTGTTGCTCACTAGAGAGGCTTGATTAATCAAATCTCCTTCTCCTTACCCTAACCTAAGCTTATTGAGCTCTTCTCAAGATCATGTGATAAACAAATCTCATCTACCCTCTGAGTACAAACTTTTTTCACATTTGATGAGGCCTTTATAATGGCACAAAAACTCAAGATTCATGCTATCGTTGAAGGTAGAGTCAAGTTGTGTAGCAAAAATGCCAATTCTAAATCAAATGACTCCTCTTCTAAAAATTCTCATTCTAACAAAAAAGATAAAGAATCCACAAACATAGTGGTTGTTAAGTCATCTTCTTCTACAACCATAAACCAATTAAACTCCCAAAATCTAACCAAACAATTCCAAAAATGGTATGAACAAAGACAATACACTCCCATTGGGGAGTCATATACATCCATTTTGGAAAACTATTACAACAAGGTGTCATAACCCTTCCTCAAATCAAACCTCCTATACAATTTGACCCCTCCCATGCTATTACAACTTGGTATAAAGATGAGTTTTATGGCTACCATCGAGTCAAAGGCCATAATTCTAATAATTGTAAGACACTCAAGAACATTGTTCAAAATTTTTTTGATAAGGGTGATCTCATCTTGGATAATCCTAATGCACCCACTAATCAAAATATGGATGTGTTCAAATAGCATTTTCCTAACCATTCACCCAATAAAAATATTATTCAAACCACAAATAATTCAGGTGATCATAATATCCATATGGTTAATATGGTTTTTTCCTTTACCTCTAGTTTAACCTCCCCCTCAACAGGAGACACCCATTTTATCGACTCCTCTCCCATAATAAATGGCATTTATTTTTCCTATTCTTTCTCCTCAAGTAGAAGAGCCTATTTCACCCATTCCACTCCCTCATGAGGAAAAGCCTCCTTTACCACTTCTTTTGCCAACAAAAGAGCCTATAATACCAATTCTTTTTGAACCAATATTACCTATCCTCTTACTACTTGAAGACCACACCCTACCCGTTCCTCAACCACATGTTGAAGGGAACTTCATTCCTATGTTATACCCTCTTGAGGAACCCTCTTCACCTACTTATCCTCCACCAATAGAGAGTAGTACCCCAACCACTCCACCTTTTCACCTAAAAGAGTCAGTGTTATCTATTTCCACATTAGATGAGAGACCTATTGTGCCTACTCCAATTGTACCACTCTTAATCCTTTTACCTATGGAGGATCATAATTTAACCTATTCCTCACCCACATGTTGAGGGAACAATTATACCTATGCTTTACCCTCTTGAGGAAGCTTCTTTGGCTAGCTCTCCTTCACCCATGAAAGACCATGCCTCTTCTCATATCTCGATCGAAGAGGACCCTGTTGTGGTTATTTCTCATCTTTGGCTTGAAGTAGAAAAAACTAATAATTTATCTCTTTCTCAAACACCTCAACCTTATAAAGATGCAACCCTAAGTCCTACATCAACTACATCTAAGCCCTTCTCATGGTTGGTGAAAAGTCTATAATTTCTTGACTCCATGAAGCTAGATCATGCAGAATTTTGGGACCAAATTAAAAATCCTTATCCAACACAATGAATGTTGACATTTACTTCCAATCCTCTCACTACCATTTACCCAAAGGTCTTCGAAAAAGTTAGAGTTTCTCCACCTAAATCACTAGAAGCTCATCCATCTATGTCATAACCCTCACCTTCATAGGCATCTACCACATTAAAGTAGATCAGATCTTTAGGTGTATACCTCATCTCTAATCTAATTCATCCATAGGTGAAATTAGATTTAACTCCTCAACCATAAGTTGGAGTTTCATGGCCTAAACTACAAAGAAATGTTAAGTTTCCTAGGGCTTGCCAATCCTTCCCTCTTTAACCCTCAACTCTACCTTCAATTTTAGGACCACACCCCTCTACTTTAGTTGGAGTATCATTGACCCAAGTAAAACAAAAGGTTAAGTTACCTCCACTATTTCTCTTGCCACTTGGTAGGCCTTTTAAATCTGACACCATAATATCGAACATCAAGAAATTTTCAGCAAAACATGTAACTCCACTAAACAAGGAACCAAATAAAATCACCCTTATGACTCCTTAAAAAAAAAAAAGGTATCCACTCCTATTATCACAATAAGTGCAAGCCCACCCACATGCTTGTAGGGATTTTTCCTATGTCAGTTATTACAATCTTCCATAATAGCTCTTCTTCCCATTAAGCCTTATAGTCCTCTTGGAACATGAACATCTTGGTTTGATGATACACAAGTGTGTTTATATCATCATTCCCCTAAACATGATACTAATATTTGTAAATCCCTCACAATATTCATTCGACAACACTTTGATGTCAACACTCTCTTTGATGACACTCCCATTAACCTTCTTATTATTCCACCTTTAGCATCAACAATGCCTCCTACTATTCCACCTAAATTCAAACCCAAAGATGTGGTTTTACCCCCTTTTCCACCTCCTTCACCTATATTTCAAATCAACATAGTTAATTTGGCCACACGATCATAAAAAAAACATAAAGGCAAGGAAAAACCCATGGCTCCTTGGGCTCATCCCTTTTCTAAAGACACTTCTTCTCCCAATCCCAAGATTTACATCTTGGGTGTCCCTAAACTGACATCTTCAAATGTTATTCAAGCTCAATGGTGAAATAGCTTTATTAGACTCCTGTGAAAATGTCCTTATATGAGTTAATCCAAAACTCATTCCAACATTTTCAAGATTTGATTAGTGCCTTGCAAGCTATTGAAGTACAACCTGATGATCCCCAACCTTTTTTAGCTTTACTCAACTCCCTTAATTCCACCTCTCTTATTTCTTTTAGTAATTCAAAAAATTCACTTCAACACCCTGCATATCAAGATTTTGCCCTTTTTATTACCACATATATTGATCAAACTCATGTCAAGAGAGTCATTATTGATGGGGGAGCTAGTATTAATATTATTTCCACACATACCTACAAATAACTATCCCTTATTGATAATTTCAGGTCTCGAATCAATGCAATACTCTACTCATTTAATGATACTATAGATACTATGGTGGGCACTATTGTCTTACATATCCATGTAGGTCCCCGCACTATTCCTGAGCTCTTTTATGTTGTGCAGGGAGAGTTATAATATAACATACTACTTGGGTGACCTTGGATACATGTTATGGCATTTGTACCCTTAATTTTTCACCGTTGTGTCAAGTTTGAACATGATGGACAAGTACATGTTATACCCACTGACCCACCTCTACTTAAAACATGCAACTTGACTTATAGTCCTAATAATGTTCACATTCCATTAAAGACATCATCTTCCCTACATGAAACTTCTAAAGATTCTAAAAGCTCCATTCCTATAATTACAAAAATACCAACAACACAAATTCTTGACAAGGATCGCATGGAGGAAACTTTTTAATGTTTGTCACTCAATAAATATCATTTGTTGACACTTGACATGTTCGACACTTCAAAAGAGTATATAAAGCTTCACATGCATCCAAATTATGATCCTCACATTGGGATGGTTATCCTTTATGGGCCCCCTAACCTTCAAACCAATTTCACATATGGGGGAATTGATCAAGCTCCCATTATTGGCAATCCATCTTCTTTTCCTTAACCATTTACCTATGACTTCTCTTTCTTGAGCAACCCTAGTTTTACACACACCTATCTCGATTAGTGTGCTTGAAAAGTATTTGGTTTGGGTCATTATGAATAGGGCTTCCATATGCCTATTGAATATCCTACTAGCAACACCATTGAAAATGCCAAAAAAAGGCATAGAGTGAGTTATGACGAACTGAATAAACTCACTAAAACTTCCCATGAACCAATTATTGAAGAACCAATCTCTCCTTCTCTACCTTATTCTCTATTATCACCTACTAAATTAGAAGTATCTATACCTCCTAATATTTTTTTCTAATAAATGCCATCCATTTGGGGCCTCTCACCTATCACCAGGGTAAAGAAACAAGGTCCTTTCTTCTCATTCATTTTAAAATAATTGATGAAGATTCTCCCACTATTAACATTGACCAATGTCATGATGATGATGCAATTCTCAAATACATGGGTGAAAACTATTCTTATATCTAATTATCACTCCCATATGAAACACAAGCTATGTTAAATGAATCAACCATTGACATCAACTTGCCCTCTCACAATAACCCATGCATCCTCAAGATTGGCCAATCTTTAGATTCCTTTGAGCAAGCTGATTGAACCACATTTCTTAATAACCATATCAAAGCCTTTGCTTGGTCTTATAATGACATGCTTGGCATTGACCCCTCTATCATCACCCATAACATTGTCACCAATCAAGATGTTAAACTTGTAAAGTAAAAAGCTTCACAAGATGCATCCTTGTATTACTCTTTTTTTCAAAGAAGAGATATAATGCCTCATTTTTGTTAAATTTATCCAAACCATTAACTACCTGTAATGGATTTCTAATATCATACCTATCACAAAAATGATTGGGGTAATCTATATTTTTACCAACTACTATGACTTAAACCTCACTTGTCTAAAAGATTACTTCTCATTGCCAAGTATCAACCAACTTGTTGATCTGATGATCGACTATGAGATGCTATTACTTATGGATAAATTATCTAGATATAATCAAATCTTGATTACTCCCAAGGATCAGCACAAGACAACCTTTATTATCCCATGGGGAATATCTATTATTAGGTTATGCCTTTTGGTTTGTAGAATGTTGGTGCCACCTATCAACGCACCATGACTTACATTTTCCATGATCTCCTACACAAATTATGGAAGATTACATGGATAAGTTAATCAATAAGTCTAAACTTCACCAAGCTCACTTGGAAATTCTTGAAATTATATTTTCTCATCTCCTCCAATATAATGTTCAACTAAACCTAAAGAAATGTGTCTTTGGTGTTCTTTTAGGTAATCTCTTAGGTTTAATCATTACTCTCCATGGTATCAAGGTCAATCTTGTTAAGGTTAGAGTAATCCTAGAGATGCCTTCATCTACTAATATCAAATAACTCCATAGCTTTCAAGGCAAACTTTAGTTAATCCACCACTTCATCTCTTAGTTGGTAGATCATTACCAAACCTTTCACCATCTCCTAAAAAAGGATGTCTCCTTACATTAGAATATAGATTACCAAGAAGATTTTGATGCACTTAAAAAATATCTCCTTTCCCCACCAATTCTTATTTGACCTAAGGAAAATAAACCTTTCTACCTATAGATATCTATAATAGACCATTCTCTGGGTGCTATGATTACACATCAAGATGATCAACATCGAGAGTAGGTAGTTTACTAAATAAAATACACACATATTGATTATGAGACTTGGTATACCCATATTGAAAAACATTACCTTGCGTTGGTCTTTTCCACCTTTAAGCTTTGCCATTATCTCCTAAATCACAAAACCTATGTGGTCACCCATATTGATCCCCTCAAATACATGCATTCCAAGCCATATCACAACCAATGTGTGGCTTGATGGATCATGATTCTTACTAAATTTGACTTAGAATTCATTCAAAAAAAGTCTATCAAGGGGAAAAAAATCACTGACCAATTAGCTACTACCCCTTTATCTGATAATCAACCTTCAAACCTCAAATTCCCTGATGAATCCATCATAATGCTCTCCATCGATGACATCTCCTATCAAGTGATGATGTTCTTCGATGGGTCTAAATTTCAACATGGTATGGGTTTGGGGCTCATTCTTATTCCTCTAAATGGAGAGTCTATGCCTTTGTCATTTAAAATAGATTTTGAATGGACTAACAATATGGCCATATATGAGGCTTTGATCTTAGAGTTTAAATAGCTCTCTTCTTGGGTATCAAATCCATAACCATTTTTGGTGATTCTCAACTAGTGGATAACTAAGTTAATGGTTCCTACCTATGAAAAAATGAAATTCTATAGTGGTATAAACATTGTGTAGATACGCTCTTAGGATCCTTTGAATCTTATCTCTTATAAACTATTCCTCAATCTAAAAATAAGTTTGCTGACATAATGGCTTCACTTGCTTCACACATACCCTCTTCATCCTCTTTCTTAAGAATCTATGTCACCATTCATCACTTAATATTACCCTCATATGTATCAACTAACATCCTCTTTATCAAAAATGTAACCTCCAACCCACATGACTTATGCTACAAACAACACACAGATTACCTTTCTTTTTCTATTACCCTTTCTGATCTTTCCAATAATGAGAAATGTGACTTCATAAAATGTGCCACTCATTACACTATACTAGGGGGACTTCTCTACAAGTGAGGTTTTGATGGTCTTCTCATTAGATGACTCACTAGTACTGAGACTTCCTTTGCTATTAAGGAAGTCCATGATGGGATTTATGGTGGAGATTTAATGGTCACATAGTTGCCAAATGTATCCTTTGACTTGGCTATTATTATCCCACATTCCATCAAGACTATGTCGATTACATTTGGTGTTGCATTAAGTATCAACAACACGCTAACTTCCTTCACATTCTGAGTCATGCATTACAAATCACCAAATACTTTTGGCCTTTCTCTCAATGGGGCATAGATTTAATTGGGGAGATTAACCCTTATTCATCCCTCCATCATTATTCTATCATTACTGCCACTAAATATTTCACCAAGTGGGTTGAGTCCATCCCTCTCATCTCCATTAAAGTTGACAAAGTTGTTGATTTCATCAACCATCACATCATCTATCATTTTTGTGTTCTATATAAAATTATAATAGATAACAATAAATCTTTCAAAAACAAGACTATCCAAAGTCTTTGTGATACATCTGAAATAAAATTAATCTTCTTATCACTATACTATCCACAAGCAAATGGATAGGCAAAAGATTTTAACAAAACATTGACCAAAATTCTCATGAAGGTAGTCAATGATATGGGCAAGGATTAACACATGCACATTCCCTTTTCTTTATGGTCTTATCATACTAGCATACAAACCCCTATGGGTGCTACCCCTTTTTCCTTGGTCTATGGGATAAAGGTTGTTTTGCCCCTTGAGGTCCAAATTCCTTCTCTTTGTATTTATCTTAGAGACATACTTACTAATGACAACTTTCACCAAGAATGTTTGGTTCAGCTTGAATTGCTTGATGAGCACTGTCTCATAGCCATCAACCACCTCCAAATTTATCAAGAGCATATCAAACATGCTTATAAGAAAAACCTCAAAGAGCAAAATTTTAATATTGGAGATCTCATCTTAAAATAAAATCAACATGTGATGAACATGGAGAAAATCAAATGGGGTAAGTTTTATCCTAATTGGATTAGACCCTATATCATAACTCACAAGTATGGATCATGAACTTATCGCTTGTCTTCTTTCAAAGGAAGGCCAAAACTCAAGCCTTTAAATGACTTACACCTCTGACCATTCTTTTATTAACCAAGCATCACTTCACTTTGTGTTTAACTTGAGTTTGTCCCTTGATCATCCTTAATACATCCATTTCCCTTCCTCTTCACCCTTAGTCTTATACACTTAGTTAACTTACGCTGTGGTATGGTTTTGCCCTCAAAATAGATAACCCATAAGTATCTATAGTCTTGTCTATGACTAAAAGATAAAAAAACAAAAACAAATGGGATATGTGACAAGTTATAAACTCTCAGGTCATATTTCTCAATATAGACTACTTTCTTGAAGAAAAACTATGCAACTTCTCTTTGATACTATCAATAGACTAATCCCTTGAAGGAAAACTATTGAAACTTATAAACAAATGCTTAGACCACTCCCTTGAAGGATGGTTAAGCCAAGCTTTGTTCTCAAAGGGAAATACAAATTAAAAAAATCTTCTCATATTGATCAGCTTTATATGACCTTAACACATACAAAATCCCATTGTAGACTTCCCACATTGATCAACTTACACACAAAAAAATATTAAGTCATGGACTTGCCTATAGTAGCTCTTGGGTCACCCACAATAAGGGGTATATCATCCCCACTTTTCAGGTTATGCTACCCAAACATTTTCCCTCATTTTACCCTCTTTTCCCTCATACTCTTTGAAGGGACTATGAAGCTAACTTAACATAAGGTAAACATGATGCTTCTATAAAAAACACAAGGGTTCAAAGATATAAGGCATGAAAGAGGCTCATTTTACTGAGCCTATTTATGTTTTGATTATGGTCTTTGCTAGTGCACAAGCATTTTGCCTCTTTATTTTCCCATCCAAACCACATGTTGATCTATCTACTAAGATGAAAAAAAATATCATACCAACACTATTAAAGTCTACTCCATTTATTTTACACATACACCTTTAAAAATATGGAAAAATGCTGAAATAAAATAACATAACCAACCCATTCATTTTAAGTATACACCATCACAAATATGGAAAAATGCTAAGATGAAGTTAACCAACCAACTATGCATATACCATCACACATATAGAAAATGCTAAGTACACCTTAGATAACATGCTTAACATTAATATCAAATTAACATAGCATAAAATATTCATCATCTACACCAATATCATTTCAAAATCACAATAAATATATCTCAAAATCATAATAAATAAACATCTCATGTATATATATATATATGCTCAAAATACATTTCCATCAATACATCATCATAATATCATCTCTCTCTCTCTCTCTCAAAATATACATCTTGCATCTTTGGCTCACAAGCTGATGTACATATAAGATATATAACCAAAAAGTCAAAATCTAACACTCAAAGTCCTCGAGGCTCTCCATGTGGTCATGAAGAACTAGTGTCATCACCACTCTCCACCTATCTACATCTATGTGACATAGAAGCCATGGCATGTGACATAGATCTCTCTTACTCTTTGAAATTTGAATATCTTTGAATCTATAGAAAATCCTTGATAGCCCTCTTATAATAGGAAATCTCATTAAGGGCAGTAATATATCTCACCAAAGGTATAGTCTGTGGTGGTTCCATAGCACCTACTAGCATCCCAACATATACTGGTCCCTATAGTGGAGGAGGAGTAGCTTGACTTGATACTCTCAGACTATCCCTCTCTATTGTCATTGAAGTCACCTAACCTTATAAAAATCTAACTTAACCCTATAGTGATACAACCTAGCCCTATAGTGCCTCAACCTAGCCTTACAATGTCACAACCTTCCCTTATAAGGCTAATACCTATGTTTGTGCTATATCTCTATCTTATACTACTACATCTTATGCCTGTATGGTTGCATCTCTCTCTCTCTCTCTCTCTCTCACACACACAACCCCTATAAATTTGGTAGGGGCCTCCTAACCTCCACCATAGGATGTAAACTTGCCCACCAAGCTATATACACCATTATACAACCTAGATCTCCAACACCTAGCCCTATTGGTAGCTCCTCAAAATCTGGCCTATCTATTTCCTTAGGTAATGGTAGGGGTGCCTCTATGTCATCCCTCCTATATCAAGGGAAGGAAAGTGGTATATCTTGTAGTAAACCAAACTACCTTCTAACCCATGCCATGAGTACCATCTCCAACTCACCAACTCATCTCCCTCTAAACCATAGTGAGCTTTGTAATCCAACCAACTATTGTGCTTGAACTTTGAATATGGGGTATATCAGGTAAGGTCTCTACAAAATATTTTTAAGGATCATACCCTTAATCATGCACCTATAATAGGCAATATCACACACTACACCATCCACTCAGGTCTATGCCATACCCTCTCTCCATCATCTAGAACCAACCCTAAAACTAAATAAAATCATGGTAGGTAACCTTAATGGTTGGATCACCATGATGTGCTCATGTGCCCAATAGTGTAATAGATGGTTGACACACAAACAATATCATTTTCATAGTCTCAGACCCCCCAACCCTCTATATAACTGTGCTAAAAACACTAGACCCCATACAAAAATAATTCACTACTCAACCATCTATATAAGCACACCTATCAATGCAATATAAAATCTACCACCTTCTACATCTGTTAATGCATACACTATGATCTCAATCATCATTAGGATGCTTAATTGATGTTGTTCATCATCGGCCATATATAGTGGCTCATAGGATAAACTTTCTAAATGATACATCACCTCACTAACATACTCACCATATAATTCCACCATGTAGATATCATTCTCCTTTCTTAAGCATGCAAAGAGCTCCTCACCCTAGAGTGGTAGCTATAAAATCCTATAGACATCCTCCTGGGTCACTATCAACTCTCTGATTAGTAGATGGAAGGTGTTGGTGGTATAATCCCACCTCTGAATCAATGCTATTATAAGGCTCACATCTCAGGTGACTCAACAATATTGTCACACTCCTTCTAACCCCATAATGACCATATGCTCCCACTCATTCAAGGTGACATCCCTTTTCCATTGTGTTAGTAACCTCATTAGGTGATCTTATATCATTAGCTCCATCCTCACCTACATCCATACACATAAAACTCAAGTCACATACTTTATAATATAAATTACCACCACCTTTTTACCTTCTCTTTGGGAGAACTACATTGGTATGAGGCCCTAAACTAGGCTATGTAGGTAACACTCAGTTGACATGGGGTCTTTTAAGGTTAGCTCAGACATATACTCCCCTCTCTACCTTAGGCTTCATTACCTCTCTCTCTCTCTACTATAGGCTTCACTACATCTCTCTCTCCACCTTAGACCTAACTGCTTATCACAACTCTATGCCTCACAACTTCTATCCCTACCCCTCGATTCTATGCCCTATATTTTAATCCTTAGGTCTCTTAACCTATCTCAACCCCTCATTTTTTTAAAATCACACTTTTAGCCATACCTTAGATATTTTCCCTAGGCTCTAGGAGAACTACATTGGCCTAAGGCCCTAAATCAAGCTATGTAGGTAACACTCAGTCGACATAGAGTCTTCTAAGGCTAGCTTGACCATTTAATTAATTGATTACTTCTATTTGAGATCTAAACTAACCCTTTATCCTATTTTTTCTTTATTTATAGTCACTAATGTCAGTTTTAATGCCAACATCAATAATTTATAGGCATAAGTGTAAACCAACATTGGTAGATACGTGCTAACCTCAGTACTATGTTGACTAACATTAATGGACCCCATCGACATCAGTGACTAGTTTAGCCCTAAAGCTAAATGACCCACCCTTAAAATAATAATTTTAACCTAAAAAACTACCCTAAATTCCCCCCAACTTATCCTAAAACTACCCTACCCCATTTCCTACCCCTTTACTAACATTTTCTATCCCCCACCTCTAAATTAGCTTAAAAACTCAAAATAACCAAATCAAGTTTTAAAACAACTAATCGAGACTCTTACCTCATCTGTCCATCTCCTCTAGGTTGACAAAACTAGCTCTTATGGTGGCACATCTCCCACTGGGTCCCTTACTCTACCATCTCAATCACTCTTAAAACTCTATTTTTCTCCAATCACAAGTTACAAATGAGTTTGGTCAGCCACCAAACCCCTTTTTGTCAGGTTTGGTTGGCCATCGATGTCAGCATGCTTAAACTAATCCATTGATGTCAGAACTTATGCCTACTAACATAAATAATGTTACCCTAATATGTTCATGCCAACACTATTTACTATTAACATCAACGATATTATCGATATCAACACCATTACATTAATATTCCACCAATAACCCCGACTCTTTAGACTTTACCCATACTCTAGGATAATTTGAAGATCACATATATCTCCCCAACCCTGATAACTACCCATAGATATCACTTAAATCTCTACCCATGATGACTTTGCTTGGAGATCATGAATACCTCTTCACTCAGTGACTCTTTTACACCAACCTTGCATTGCCTATCTTGACTGCTTATGCTATTATGCTATAGTTGGCTATTATACACATATATGTATATTAGGTGTTTCAGATGACAACCAAGCTCATCCTATCACCTATACTATTTTGTGTTTTCTAGGGGCATTTCTTACCTCATATACTTGGGACACATTGACCATTAGAGCTATAACTTTGATTATTTTGGCCTATCAACTGTCACTTACAAGTTGTGCTTTGGTTATTTCTATCTGAGTCCTCCTTAACCTTACTTATTCTTGACTTTGTTGAATATATCTCTTAGTAGAAAATGCACATGAAGAGATACTCAATTCTCCACCACTCACCCAATTACCTTTTTATCAAACTGGTAACTGATTCTAGTTTCTCCTCCATTAATTCCCATTTTAAGGGGGATATGTCATCCAATAATTATAGCATTTAACTCCTATTTTTGTCTTATAAAATTGTTAGTACAAATTATAATATAAAAAGAGGTAAATATAGACACCAAAATTATATCACACACATATGTGTAACTCACTATGTCAAAACCCCCTTAAGCCTATTTATAATAAAAACAATTGGCCTCACTAACCCATGCTTTTACCTGTCACATATTTAATTAATTTAAAATACTTAATTAAGTTAATTAAAAACCCATTTTGCCACTTTACCTAGCCACCTCACCCTAAGACTAATTCTCACCTGATGAGTCATCTTAAGACCTAGTCTCTTCACCCTAACTACCCAAGACTTATTCTCACCTCAAAACTAAATTCTTAATCAACTATGTCCTTCTTAACCTCTCTTTTTTAACATTTTGTAATAGGTTCCAAACTTGGTATGAAGAGTAATGAAAATAAGACCAAAAATAGTAAGTTTTACCTATTCTAAGGCTGCTAACATTAGTCAACCCATGACTGATGTTGATAAGATCATCGATGTTAGTTATATAATCCAAACTCCAACCTTATGTTTAGGTTAGTAGAAATCAAGAAAATTCATTCTTACATTCAAGCTCTTGACATTCAAATTTCAACATCCTAGCTTACTATTATCTTGCATAATTTAATCATGATTAGGAAACAAGATTTTGAGGACCAACAACACCTAATTGTTCTCTCTATTTAGGGCATTAGTTTAGACTACCTGATAGGAGTCATCAATTTGGCACTTATCATTCAGTCACCACTATAACTAAGTACATCACTTATTCTATAATTCTTTTAAGAATTTACTTTACTATCACTTTATATCTACTATTCATTTCTTTACACATCCTGAACAACCCCCATGAGGGAGTTACAAAGCTTCCCTACTTGTTTCCCCTTGAATTGACACACCAAACCTCTAACCAGATCTATCTAAATCATATACTCTCTCTCATAACTTTCCCCAACCTCCTAGACCTAATCAAAACCATTTCTTAGACCCAAAAAATCCTTCTATAAACTCTTAGGCAATAATTTCCCTTACCAACCTCAGTAGCCTAACATTGATCACCTTCACTCACTGACCTTGGTAGTATTCCTGATATCAGTCACTTTTTTATTGATGTCAGTGACTATGGATGTTCATAACCTTTCCAAAACCTACCCAAACAACGTCTAAAATATAAATAAACATACCACCTACACCTTGTTACTTTCTACTGCACTCAAGTTGTGAATAAATAGTAAGCATTTCTCTCTTTTACCTTCTCTTTACCTCTCTTTTAGTTGTTTATTACTCTCTTGTCTCTCAAAAGTGGACTGTCATCTCTAAGGAAGTTTGACACTTTTTAGAAAAAAGCACATAGCTTGGAAACCCACTCATTTATCTACTAACAAACATTTTGTGGTAGTGATTTCTTACTTATAGGTAGTCCTCCCTAACCAAAGAGGAGTGCTCAAAATGTCTAGATATAACACGTAAACCAATCTGGGTTCATTCTAATCACTTATCCCTATCATTCTTCTCTATTTTCCTTAAATTTTAAATAGACAAAATTTAGTGAAATAGGGATCCAAGAAGGTTAATTCAAAGAATATATAATGTTTTAAATTTAATCCATTCTATATCATTCAACAGCTAGGATTAACCTTCTCCACTTCCAATCTACACTATAGACAAATTAATTATTCATATCTCACTTTGGAAAGATATAGTTTTTTTTTGTGTATATTTTATTTTGAGATGTCTATGTTGGTTGGAAATTTTATTGCTTATAATTCACTTCATGTTCCTAGTTACTGCAACCAATATCCTACTAAAGGTTAAGGTGGTGAGGGCCACTAGTGGTTGGGCTCATAGGGCTAGTTGGGTATGTTTGTCCTAATTAATTTATCCACATTCAAATTCATGCTTTGATGAATTCACACATGCATAAATAAACATGGTAATAATTTAATTTGGGTTAATTATTTGATATATCTTTCTATAATTGATATTAGGTTAGATAGTATTCAAATACTTAGTATATTTGTTAACATTGATATTTAATTAATTAGTATGTAATCCTTGTTATTGATCATGTTAGCTACTAACTTATGTTATGAATAGATTCTTGAATTAAAATGAAATTTTAACATTGTATGAGATAAATTGGTTATTGGCTAAAGGTGACATACTTCAGTTACATTGAATTATTAGTTACTAGTTTTAACTTTGCGTTGATTTAACATTCTATTATAATGTTAATTATATCTAAGATAGATTTATTATAAATTCTTGTATGTGATTAATCCTTATATATATTCATTTTTATATTGATTTTTGGATCCAAATGAATTAATCTATGAATGTTATCTTAGGACTTACTTAGTTGTTTATACTAGGTTCTTAATCATGTAAATCTATTTGAATTAGAACAATCTTGATTAGATTATATAGTCAAGTAGATATAAGTTATATTGTTGATTCATCAATACTAAATTTAATAGTTGTCTTTGGTTCATCACCTTATGTATGCAGTAAATTTGTTTACATAGATGCATAGGAATCTCTTAGTCAATTTTAGCAATGAATAAAATTATGGTATTTGGTTCATGGGGGATAAAATAAATCAAAATCCTTCATTAAAAACATGCATTTCAGACATACTTGGTTGTGTGTAAGGTATGTAATATACATATGTATGATCTTAAAACTATTACTTTCATATCTTAAGACATGAATGCCACATAAATATAATATTAGCATTAATGCTTTCACTCTTGCATTACATAATGAATGAAGTAAGGATTAATTGAATGCCTTGATTTAACTATAAGCATGTATACAATTTTTACATAAGAATAATCATGTGATTAAGTAAAAGTAGTTAAATGAAATTAAGATAATATCATTCTTATGAATCAATAGAAGAATATAAGCAAGTTATATATCACTTCTAATCCATTTGATGATGCATAGTTAAATAAATAACATCTGCATGCTTGATGATTTATTTCACATTAGGTTGTATGTGTTTTCACTTTCCTTTCTGATAGCCAAACTTGCTTGCCTCGTTGCCTTGGCTGGCCAATAGAAGAACTTTTAAGAGTTCCTTAAGTGGAAAATTTTATTTAGGTTCCACACAACTTGAACTTGGATGAACTAAATTTTATTTGATTTTCTTAAATTCTATTTTTTTTATATCAATTATGCTATATTTATCACTTGGTTATCTCTTTTAGTCTATCTAATTATGAGTTTAATTCTGAATGTAATAATTTATTAGGCATACATGTACTTTTATGATAATGGAATATTTTATAAAAAGAATTGAATCCCTTATGAATTAGTTATCTGAATTGGCTTAGCTATTGAATCATTACATGAGTTTTCTTCTCTTGAATTGGATTATCTATTGATTAATTAAACCATGAAAGCCAAAAGGGCTTGCCTAGCTGTGTATGCATAGTGTGAGAATGGTTTGAGGGATTGGTCCTTTAGACCAATGATTGATGCCAAGAAAATATATATAATTTATGAATAATGATCTAGATAAATTAGAGGAACCATGTATGTGGATTAGATAATATTTAAGTGTTCTTTCAAGTGCTAAACATGAACTTGTTCATAACTATGTTTTTGCGCTACAAGCAATTTCTAAGTGATCACTTTCCAGAAGTGAGTTGGAAGTGTTATTGGTAGAGTTAAAGGATATAATGAGTATAGAGATATTGTATAAGTACAAAAGGCTCATAAAAAGGCATTGGAAGTCATAGTTTTTCCCTAATAAAGTGTGAAATTTCAAAGTTGCTTGATTGTACTTTGACTATGTTTGACCAATCTAAGTGGTCCTATTACAGAGGTGGTTTTGGGATCTTAAATCCTATGTGATGATGTCAAATGAGTTTATTAGTGTTTTGTAAATCAGGGAGGATATATTAATATAATTTTTTGAGTGATTTATGTGATAAAATCAACTATATGCTTCATTTTTAGGAGACAAGCTTTTTTGTGTGTGAAGGCCTAAAAGGTGAGTAGACCTAATTGATAGGTTTAAGGTGTGAAATGGAGTTCCAAGTATTAAGGACCCAAGGTCATATTATAATGTGTATATTAAATTTATATTTTAATTGTTTCAATCATTATTGGAATCCAAATATGGGCCAAAGAATTCAAGGGTAAAATGTGCCTTAAAGAAGGGCTAATTCTATTAGGTTTGTATTAGGCCTAATTAACTTTTAGCCTCTATAGGTTATACATGACACATGGAGTGTTTGGTTATCATATGTAATGTGTGTATGAACCTATTGTAAGTGATATACAAGTGGGTTAAGGATCTTATCCCACAAATATGGGTTAGATGAAGTGCATGGTATAAAGGTAAGGCCTAATTAGATTATTTAGACTAATTGAGAGGGAGTGGACTTAAACAAAATTAAGAGATAAATCAAGGAGTAGGGGTAGTTAATTTAGGACCATAATAGTTTTAATATAAAAATTCATGAATATATAATCAAGTTAATGTAGGTGGATACATAGGTCATTAGACTTACTAAGCCTAAAAGAGGCATATTAAGCGAAGGAGCCTAACTGGCTTGTATGAGGTAGAGACGTAGGGTTTTAGGTGTTATAGAAATATAATACCATAATAAGGTTTTTTATGCATAAAATAAGAGGTGAATATCAATTTTGAGGTGATTGAGTTGGTGATTGATCATCTAGGGGGTTATAGCCTCCTTGCTAGTTGGTGCTAGCTAAAGGTCAAGTGGGTGCTCTTTGATTAGTTAGTTTTAATAAAAATTAAAAAAATAACTTTAAAGGATAGTATTACAATTATTTTTTCAATGGGATTTATCCCCCAAAAGGGTTTACCACATAATCTCTTGTGTTATCTTGTGATGTACTTATGTGATTATTTTTTTATGCATTTATCTCTTATGTATGCTTCATAGAATGGTGTTTGGAATTAAATATGAATTTATGTGAAAATAATTCACCCCCACTCTAAATATATACTTAAAATAATTGGTATCATGTATATACCTTTGAAGGAGGATTGATATCCTCCAGGTGATCCCAAGTAGCTTGAAGTGTGATGAGGATAATGTTCATCTTATTTATGGTGATGGATAAGTTTGTGAGGATCATGGTTGAGGTATAAATAGAAGTTTGCATGACGGTGTTATCTAAGTTGAATAAGAAGGATTATGATAAATATAAGTCCAAGATCAAACCTAATTTGATAAATAAAAAAACATTGAAGACATGTTGAAAGATAGTCCTATTTATATTAGGTTTTCATGAGACCTAGTGAAGGTATGAGAGCTAATGGAGATTTATAAAGTAAATTAGAATGGTTTGTGGATAAAAATACATGTAAGTGTTTATAAAATTCATATGGTTCATGTGAATAATTTGAGAAAATTTGGAAATGTCCATGTTGATGTGGATAGCCAAATTTTATTGACTTTGTATTGGTAGAATTTGATAGCTTTGAGTGAGCATCTTACAAATAAATTTTAGTGGTTTTAGAGGTTGAGTTGAAGACTCTAATGATATGTATTATGACACTAAATTCATAGAGTGTCTGTACATATATATTTTTTCCATGATTTTTTGACAAAAGTGTGTTTTTAGCTTCAATTTGCATGACTAGTTTTTGAGTGCATAAGTAGTCATATGTAAGCATATTGAAAAGATAGGTTTGAGTCTTTTTGGCTTGTGTGGAAGTATATAAATCATGATATGTTGTTATTATGGTCTTTTAGTTTCCATTTTAGTGATTATTTAACCATGGTTAATTTTATCAATGTATATTTGGCTTCATTACTTGAAGATAGTGTTTTTGGCTTTTGTTTTTCAGGATAATAAGACATACGTAGCCTAATGGAAATTTCAATGGGTGAGTGGACCCTAAAAGAGATATGAGGATTATTTTAGCTTATTATAGGGATATTAAATCATTTTATGAAGTGTTCCATCTATAAGAGGAGTCTCAATGTGTCAAAACGGGCTAAGAAGGTTGACTATGCTTAAGGTTTTTGAAGTTGGAAGACAAAAGGTGGATGATATGCATTGTTTATTTTAGTTGTCATCATTCTTGTGATGCATGTTTGAGTTAAAGGTATAATTTTTTTGTCTATGGTGTTATAAGAGTGAATATGAAATGTTTTATATTCCATGAAGATAATAGTGGACTAAAGGTGATTGATGTTTTGAGTTTCTCATTTAGAATCTTGACTATGTAGAGATAGAGTTTGAAGAATGTTGTATGTAGGTTCACTTACTATTATTTACCATAAATATGAGATGATTAGTGATAAAAATGATGATATTAGGATAATTTATTTCTTGTGACCATGTTATGTATTCCCTAAAAAAACCATGAAGGAGTTCATAATGTTTTGAAGGTGAGAGTTTCCTGTAGCATCATGTTTTTAAGTAAAACTTGCATGAAGGAGGTTGATATAATACTCAATCAGAGTTGTTTCATTGTGTTGAGTGTTTATTGATGTCATGGTGACCTCAAAAGGTCATAAGAGAATATATTGATAAGAATTTTTGAGTTTTCATTTATACAAAGTTTGAGTTATTTTCAAGAGTTGACTTTGGGTTTGTGCCTTATAGATGAGTTGTTTCAAAAAGAGAGAATGATCTAAGGATAATTAAATTATTTAGGTTAATCATATGAGGAGTTTATTTTCCATGTTTTAAAGTTGTTCAAGCTTGCTTGAATTGGTCTAATTGATCCAATAGGACATAGGTAAGTAAAAAGGAGTGGATCCATGTTGGTTAGGTCTCCAAGAGCCCTATTAGTAACATGAGGGCTAATAGTTCCTTCATAGTGATAGAAAATGATTGGAAATTATATAAATCATGGAGGAGGCTTATGGAGGTTGGAAATGAAGTATTTGACATGGTTTGGTATCTTGGTGAGGGAAGTATGGGCCATTAAGTCTCATTATTTATTCATTGAGGAGACTTTTTAAAGATGAATTTTTTCCATATGGAGTATGGAGTTAGGGGGAGATAACTCAGATAGTTTGAGAGGATTAAAAATATGTGCATGATGTGAGGGGGATCATATATAATATGTTCCAATTTTGAGCTTAGCTCATGATAAAGAAGTGTGTGACAGATCTCAGAAGATAAGTCAAAAAAGTTGTTATGATGATTTAATCATACCAAGTCATAATTTTGAAAATGTATTGAAATATTCATGCATAATAAAAGGGATTTTTTGAGCCCTATAATTAAATAGGTCCAAATATCAATTAAGTAATAGTGAGTGATATTTCAAAGACAAGCTTTGTAGTAAAAGAATAAGAAGGTATAGGTTTGGTTCATGAAGAAGATGATCAAGATGTGTATGTCAAAAGGGGATCAATTATTCATCCATATTCATGAAAGGTAAGTTATTATCTTTAGCACCTAAAAGTTTATTGGAATTCATGCATGATGTTATGGGGATATTAGTTACTATTATTCCACTTTGTCATAATGGAGAATAAAAAAGAGGTTGTCATCAATGACAAAGGGGGATATTTATAAAAAACATGTCATTAATGTTAAATTTAATCAAAAATTGGTTATGTCATTGATTAAGGATGATTTCATGAAGTGACTAGAAGGCTTTGAGTATGGAATGTCTATTTTAGTGTGAAAATGAGCATGATGGATCTAGGAGATGAATATATAAAAACATGTGACCTGTGTGAACATGGAGGTAATATTGAGAGCATGGTATGAGTGCATATGAAATGTTTATGATTATTTGAGATCAATATAAAAAATTTCCAATTTCTTTCAATAGCTAATTTTGATTGATGGTTCTAGACCTAATGTGCATATAGATCTAGTGAGGTCCAAATGAAGGGTAAAATTGCATTTCTAAGGTTTTGAATCCCATGTAAGCATGGATTGAGGTATAAAAGGGTGGTTAAAAGGTGTTTACCAAGTTTTAGGTCCTCGAGAGGAAGACATAATAAGAAACAACACTGGAAGGTTTCCTATGCATGCAAAGTGAAGGTTTCCAAGCCTAAGAAGGAAGTTGAGATGTTGATTGGAAAGTTTGGAGTTTGCATGGAGACCTAATACATTTTTAGTAGTTTGGGAAGGATCATAAGAATATTCAAGAATAATTTTGTATAGAAACCAAGCCCTCAGCTTTATGAACAAATATTAATAAGGTAAGGAGGTTTTTGTGCTTGAAAACCCTCAGAGTGGAGTGATTGGAAATATGTGAATGGTTTTGGACCAGAATGGATTGTTTGATAAATTTTAATGATTGTATTTTTTCTAGGACTCCTCCATTCACATCTAGGTGGTAGTGGTGTATCAGGGTAGTGAGTATAAGGTACATAAAAGTGCTTCTTTTTTAATATTTTTATTCTAAAAGTAGGGTTGACTAGGTCAATACATGTAACTCATTAGAGTTTAAAGGTCAAGAATTTTTATTTATGACCATGGATTTATTTTTTCAATATATTTTATTTTTTTCAATCAAGTTTACCTATTACTAATATGCCTGATAGTGAAAATAGTGAAAGAAACTAGGCAAAGTGAAAAAGTGAGTTGGGAAAAGTTACAAGTGACTAGAGATGGATAAAATGGTTTCAGTTATTTATTTAATACCTATGACTCATTTTAAATTTGTTGGTAAGTGTTTATGGTTCTAATACATAGGCTAAAATATGTTCACAGAGTGACTTATCTATGTAAGTGAAGACAGTGAAGGTGTGTCTCACATAATGATCTATATGTTACTTATGTACTATTAGACCCTCATGAATTTGTAATTGGAGTTGATAATAAGGTGTATAAGGATATAATTAATGTATTTTTAGTTTAATTAAGTGAATCTAAAGGTGTTAGGAGTCATGTTCACCATGACTATGTTTTGAAGCCAAGTTGACAGTTCTAGGTGTGCTAAGGTAAGTGATGAGTTTCAATCCTCATGAAAAGAGGTGATGCATAAAATGGAAATATTGATGTTTTTGGAGACATAAATGAATTATAAAATAGTTTTGGAAGTTTAATATATAGGTTAAGTGATTAAACCATGAAATACAAAAGGGCTTGTCTAGTTATGTATGCATAGTTTGAGAATGGTCTGATGGATTGATCTGTTAAAACAATGATTGATGCCAAGATGAGATATAATTTATTAATAATTATATAAAAACCTAAGAGGAACAATTTATGTGTGTTATATGCTATTAAATTATTATTTCAAGTTCTAAACATGAACTTGTTCATAACTCTATTTTTGTGTTATAGGGAGTTTCTGAGTGATCACTTTGTAGAAGTGATTTGAAAGTGATACTAGTAGAATTAAATGATATAATGAGTATGGAGATGTTTTATACATATAAAAGGATCATAATAATTAATTTTAATTCATATTTTTTCCTTGAGAAAGTGTGAAACGTCAAAGTTTTTTACTAGACTTTAACTATGTTTGACCAATCTGACTAGTCCTGTTGTAGAGGTGGTTTTGGGATCTTAAAGATTATGTGATGATGTCAAATGAATTTATTGATATTTTAAGTAATTTAATGAGGATATATTAATGATATTTAGTGATTTATGTGATAAAATCAACTATATGATTCATTTCTAAGAGATAGACTTTTTTGTGTGTGAAGGCCTAAAAGGTGAGTAGACCTAATTGATAGGTTCAGGGTGTGAAATGGAGTTCTAGGTACTAAGAACCCAATGTAAAATTATAATATATATATATTAAATTTATATTTTAATTTTTTTAAGTTTTTTTTTGAATCCTAATATGGGCCAAGGAGTTCAAGGGTAATGTGTGACTTGAAGAAGGGCTAATTCTTTTTGGTCTTTAGTAGGCCTAATTGAGTTTTAGCCTCTACAGGTTATAATCGACCTATGGAGTGTTTGGTTATCATATGTAACATGTGTATGAAACTATTTTAAGTGTGGGTAAATTGGGTTAAGGATATTATCTGACCAATATGGATTATATGAAGTGCATGGTATAAAGGCAAGGCCTAATTGGCCTATTTGGACTAGTTGAAGGGGAGTGGACTTAAACAAAAGAAAGAGATCAATCAAGGAGAATAGTTAGGTTATTAAGGACCATAAGAGGGTAAAAATAATAATTCATGCATATATAATAAATTTGATGCAGGTTAATACACATTTTATTGGACCTAATAAGCCTAGAAGAGGCATATTGAGCGAAGGAGCCTAAGTGGCCTG
Source organism: Torreya grandis (assembly GCA_037957365.1). Classification (NCBI taxonomy): domain Eukaryota; kingdom Viridiplantae; phylum Streptophyta; class Pinopsida; order Cupressales; family Taxaceae; genus Torreya; species Torreya grandis. The sequence continues at coordinate 600,922 of JARHVA010001490.1, read as the reverse complement.
CATGAGGTAGAGAGGTAGGTTTTTAGATGTTAGAGCAAGAGAATTCCATCATTAGGTGTGTGAGACATCAGATCAGATGTGGAGATAAGTTTGGAGGTGATTGAGTTTGTTCTTGATTATTTAGGGGGTTATATCCTCCTTGTTAGTTAGTGCTAAATAAAGTTTAAGTGGGTGGATGACTAAATTGAGGGGCAGGTGATCCTTCATTAGCTGGTGTTGATCTTACTTGAATAAATACCTCTATAGGACAATAGTTCAAAGATTTTTTTAGTGGTTTTTATACCCTACATAATCTCTTATGTTATCTTTTTATGTACTTATGTGATTGTTTGCTTATGCACATATCTCTTATGTATCCTTCATACAATGGTATTTAAAATTAAATATGGATTATTGTGCAACTAATTCACCCCGCTCTTAATAGCTACTTCCAACAACCATAATCATGTATAATATTTTTTTATAAGAATAATCATATGATTAAGTGAAATTACTTAAAAGAAATTAAGATAATATCATTCTTATGAATCAATGGAATAAGATAAGCAAGTTATATATCACGTCTAATCCATTTGATGATGCATACTTACATAACTAATATCTGCATACTTGTCAATTTCTTTCACATTAGCCTATATGTGTTTTCACTTTCCTTTCTTATAGCCAAACTTATTTTCTTGGATGCCTTCACTTCCCAATGTAATAAATTAAAATATTTCCTTAAGGGGAACATTTTATTTGGGTTCCACTCAACTTGAAGCTCAGATGAATTACATTTTCTTTGATTGTGTTACATTCTGTTGCTTGATCAATTATTTTGTATTGACCACTTGTTGATCTCTTCTAGTCTATATAAATTATGAGTTTAATTTTGAATGCAATAATTTATTAGGCATACATTTAATTTTATGATAATGGAATATTGTATAAAAAAAATTAAATCCTTTCTTAAATATTTATCGAAATTGGCTTAGCTATTGAATAATTACATGAGTTTTATTCTTTCAAAACAATTATATAATTAAGTTTAATTGATTATATTTATTAGACTCTTTTCTTCATAACATCACATTGGCTATGCCAATGTAAATGGTTATATGATTTCATTTCTTGACTGCTTATAGAATAATGATGTTGATCATAACCATATCATTAATCATTATTCTAAGTAATATCAACCATGTTGTTAATTAAATGTTGTATGAATTATTTATAAAAGTAGTGTGGTGACATCAAAGGCCATGAGTCATTAATGACCTTGGCTAGTATCACTATGGAACTTTGAGTTTAAAAAATATTTTCACTCCATGTAATAATATCTTCTGCTACATGAACGATTATAAATCTGTATGTGTTGAATTGAATTCTAGTTGCTGATTTTGTTTACTTATCTGAATTATATCTAAACATAAGGTTAGTAACCTACACCTTTAATGTAAACTTATGTTAACCTAAATGATAACTTAGTACAATAGAGATATCCTTCATAATTAAACTAATCATTTAACTTAACTATCCTTGAGTGGGACTGAAACCCACTTAGAAGAGTGATGTTTTTACCTAGGGTTAAGGATCTAGAAATGGTCCTATGTGGAAACATGAGTGCCACATATGTCACTCAAATCCTATTTATGTATGCTTACACCAATATTCCCCAAACCAAATAAAACATATAATAAAATAACAAATTTCCCCATAATACCTTTTGTATATGTTTACCTCTAGGCAATTATCTCAATTCACCTCCTTTGTTTCTAGTTACACTACATGAGTCTGATAAACATTTATTTATTGTGTTAGAAAGCAAATTAAGTGGGTCTATCACTCATCCAAAACGTACTCTAAAATACAATTCCAAAAAAAAATTGGGGGTTGCTTCATATCTTTCAAAATGCATTAAATTATATGTTGGTGGTTTGGGGGTTTTTATTTGACTCTTGATATTGAAACTACCCTTTTAACTTCTCTTTAGACCATAAATATGATGTAAACCTTGATAATTGTTTTTATTAATTTTTAAAAATAGATAAGGTTCATGGAGTGTTGAACCAATTATTGTCCATTTTTTATTAAATAATGGCTTAAATTCAAATTCTCCTTTGACTATGCTCTGTTAAGATCTTGAGTTATTCCTAGTTTGTTAATTTATGTATGTTCATGGTGGCATGGGAATATTTGGGAAACATAATCTCACCCATTCTTTAGATCATTGAGGTTTTGAATTCATGAACTTAGATTTATATTTGAATCTACCTTCTTGAGTTTGAAGCTAATATTAAGAATCCAATCATAATTCTTATGTCCCCTTGGACTAATGTATTTGACTTGTTTCATACATAACTTGGGTGTTATGCATGTTATTATTTCTTGTGGTTTTGGTTAGTGTGTTAGACCTAGTGTTTATTATCTATGGTTTGGTATTATTTTATTAAATTTTTGACTATTGATATGCGTACCTTGTCTTTTGTCACCTGTATGCTCATAACTTCTTGGTAAAATCTGGATTCCTAATTCCACCATCTAGATAATGGTTGGGGTGGTCAGGGCCATAAATGGTTGGGCTCATCAGGAAGTACCTTGGGTTTTAGAACTTTTAGATCATGTAATTATCACTTTTGGATTAGATTTTCATGTTTATGGTTGATGGATCCATCATGTTTAGTATGTTTTATATTTTTTTATTAATCATAGTGGTTTTATTAGTGTAAATGATTCTCATGATTATGTTATGAGACTTGTATCATGTATTATGGTGATGTGGTATTATTATGATAGTGGTACACATGCATGGTGATGCATACTACATGAAGGGTAACATCATAATGCATGAGTATCAAGTAACAACTAAATCTATTATATAATTCTAGTCTTTCATATTTATTAAATGGTTATAATATTTTACTCTTGTAAATTCATGTTGAAATTTGAAGGTTGTTATTTATGTTTTTAATTAATGATAGATTAATTCATATGAATAAAAATTACTCTTGATAGTTATAATGCTTCCAACTTCATATTCATTAATGTTGTATCTTTACCATTTTGGCATATGAAAGTGAACTATACAATGTTATTCTTGTTTAAATTTTGAAATGAGGGGTATCTAACCTTGAGGTTATTATATGCTTAAGTATGAAAGATTTTGATTGTTTTAATAAACATATATGGTTATATGAAAACCATAAATAAGATTAGAGAAGTACAATTAAGGATACAAATTGGTCTTGAAAGGAAATTGATCATTGTTACTAAGTTATTGATTTTAGTTTGAATCTCTCCTAGTTATAATAAGTATGTGGATTTGCACTTAATTGGAGAGGTTTCTTGATGAAGGTTGCTAATCATACTTCCTAGTTATTGAATCGTGGAATGTTATGTAGGCTGAGTTGAGTTTGCAAAAAGTGTATATTCCTTGGTGAATCATTATTCCTAGATTGAGTTATATATATATATATATATATATATATATATATATATATATATATATATATATATATATATATATATATATATTGTTACCTTTTTATTATCATGAGATTTTAAATATTTTTTTCCATGAGAAGCTGAAATAATATTGACTTAATATAGATGCTAGCAATCTTACAACTAATCTTGTTAAAACTCTTGTGTGTTGTATGAATAACTTAATCCATTAACCAATTATAAAATTATTATATACTGATATGTCAAAAGGGATTATATACAGCCAAAGTAAGAATTTAAAATATCTTAGAGTGACTATTTTTCATCATATTTGATCATATTAATCCTTAATAGATAGGTAAAACTACTTGTATACCTCTTTATAACTATGGGTATTATGGTTGCCTTACAAAAGTGTTATAACTTACACTGACTCTAAAAGCATTAACATGGAATCTTTGATAAATGACAAGTTTAATTATGGTTGATCTCCTTGAGTTCAATACAAAAAGTGAGAATGTAAGGATGAATAGATGGTGATCTTTCTAATGATCATGGTATCATTCTAATATGCATTCATATGGTATATATATTGAAATGAATAACTCCACATAGTTGGAATGTGCTAGTTATGAATTATTTAAATGTATACTTCCATTCAGTATGCCTATATGTATGTGGGAAAGATTTGGCATGATGCATTTACACTTTAACGACTTGGAGTTAGTCAATTGATATAGTAAATTGGATTTAGTATATTCATTACTAATTTAATTAAATGCAGAAGTTGATTTTACTTGAGTTAAATTATACACTATAGATTCAATCTAGTAATATATATATAAATCAACTATATGTGATTTGCATTAGTGATCCATGGATATGTTGGAGAGTTGTTTGGAATATTAGCATCTATGCCTAAGGGTGCCTAAATTTAATTATTTTACAACTTATTTTTTGAACACTTATTGCTAAAATAATTAAGTGTTATAGGCTTTGACTATGCTAATATAAACTTTCATATGATATATATATATATATATATATATATATATATATATATTCAACCACATTGATTTTTGGCATTGGTTAACTTTTTAACTTTGAATATTGGGATAATGCAGTTGATCATGTTTTCATTTTGGCTAATGTTTAAGGCCTATATGAATGTTATGGAAGCAACTATTCTCCATATCATAATAGTGTGGGTCTAAGTGTATTTAAATTTGGATAATTATGGGTATGAAGGCTTGTATACATGTTTCCTCTCATCTTGTTGTCAGATGAATCACTTTAAAATGAAGTGTTGTAAATGGGCTCATAGTTGGTAATGACAAAGTCACCATATTAAACTATTGATATCAAATATATTTCTTGTGGGATTATTATTATCCAAAGATAAGAATACCTAATGCCTTGGGGACAAGTGTTTGATTCTATGACTACTAAATCCAAGATTTAATTTATGAAATCTCGATGAATAGCTTTGTAGAGTTGCCCAAACCATTATTGGTTATATTGGTAATTGGTTGATATGTATATATATATATATATATATATATATATATTATATATATATACATATCAACCAATTACCAATATAACCAATAATGGTTTGGGCAACTCTACAAAGCTATTCATCGAGATTTCATAAATTAATATATATATGTGTGTGTGTGTGTGTGTGTGTGTGTGTGTGTGTGTGTGTGTGTGTGTGTGTGTGTGTGTGTGTGTGTGTGTGTGTGTGTATTGAATATATTTTTATTATTTTTCCTTACCATGATCAAGCTTAACCTTGAGTTAGATGTTAGGGTATTCTACTCTAAATTACTCTTGGTTGTTACATATATAGTAGCTACAGGTATGATAGGGAGTAGTTGTTATCTTCATATCTCAAACAAGACTTTATTAGACTCCTAATATATTGAGTAGGGTTATCTAACAACTAAATTTTCCTATTGGTGGGAGTTACCAATACTTGTATAAATTTTTAATTCTAACTATGTGTGCATAGACACTGATACACCCAAAACTATATAATCCTTAGCAAGGATACACTCCCATATAAGAATCTTTACTAGTGACTTAACCCTAGTTACATGTCTAATAATTACTGAGAGTGTTAATTGGAATCAACCTTCTGTGCAAATACACTTTGATGCACTCTTGCATCATCCAGTTGTGTTTGGGTCTAGCATGTAGTGTTGCTTTGTACTCTGAAGTAAAGTGATTCCTATTTTGTTTTTGGGGGCTAGTTTCATGTTTATCATCAATTATTATTACCTATAATAATATGAGAGCCTTTGTATTTTATATCTATACATTATTGAATAAAATATATGATTATTTTTTTCCACATCACTAGTGAATTAATCTTTCCTTTTCATATGTGAAAGATTATTTCAAATAATATGTGTAATTTAAATATGTTTCTGATAAAAAATATTGCCTTTATTTTGTCTTGTAGTTTTTTTTCTTATGTAAAAATATTGTCGTTATATGTGTTTTTTGTATATGAAGTATCCCTACATTCTCCCAATCCAAATGTTTTAAATAGAGTATAAGACACGTGTTATTATTAATTAATGGGATTTAAAATTATTTAATTTTTGTACTTAATCATCTATGATATTTTACATACCATTCATATTACTATCATAGTAATATTTGATTACACAATTTGGATTCTCTAAATTTACCAATAGTGGTAGCACTTTAAATTTCTTGTGTGTCTATATGTGAACTTTTCATGTTTTATTTTATTAATTACTATGTATGAATATACATTTTTATTTAGTTTAATTGGCTGACCAACTTCATATGTATGCATCTTATTAAGTTGGATGGGTTGTGTAAGTGTTATAATAAAACAATCTTTACATTGAGACTAAGCCATTTTGAAATATTTTAAGGGTTATCATCTACTATAATTATATTATCATGTTTGTCATATATAAATTTCATGCCTCTATGGAATGTATAATGTTCAATGTTCATCACATGATCCATTTTCATGATTTGAAATATTATTTTAAATAATATATATAAGTTGAATAAGTTTCTAATTAGAAAATATTTCCTTTCCTTTGTCTTCTAATTTTGGTTAAGTAAAAATCTTATTGTTATCTATGTTTTTCATATATGAATTATCCATACATTTTCACACTCCAATAGGCTTAAATATACCATGAGATAAGTGTTATTATCCACCAATAGTATTTAAAATTATTTCACTTGTATACTTCATCATCTATGATATTTTGCATATCAGTCATATTACTATCATAGTAATATTTGACTACACAATTTAGATTTTCTAAATTTACTAATAGAGGCATCACTTTAATTTTCTCATGTGTCTATGTGTGAAATTATCATGTTTTGTATTCTTAATTATTATTTATGAATAGTCTTTTTATTTACATTAATTGACTGACCAATCGTATATGTATTCATCTTATTAATTTGGATGGGTTATGTAGGTGTTATAATAGAATAACCTTTACATTGAGAATCTACAATTTTTCAATAATTGAAAGGGTTATCAACTAAATATAAATATATGATCATATTTGTCATATTTAAATTTCATGCATCTGTAGAATCCATAAGGTTCAAGATCCATCACATGATCCCTTTTCATGATGTGAAATATTATTTAAAATAATATGTGTAAGTTTAATATGTTTATAATCAAAATTTTCACCTTTCCTTTGTCTTGTAATTTTTGTTCTTAACTAGAAATCTTGGCATTCTCCTTGTTTTTCATGTATGAATTATCCCTACATTTTTGCACTCTAATAGGTTTAAATAGATCATGAGACAAGTGTTATTATTAATCAATGGTATTTAAATTTATATCACTTTTATACTTTATCATCTATGATATTTTGTATATTTTATCCACATTAGTATCATAGTGATTTTTGACTGTACAATTTGGATTTTATAAATTTATCAATAGTGGGAGCACTTTAATTTTGTCATGTGTCTATGTGTGAACTTTTAATGTTTCATTTCATTAATTATTATGTAAGAATATATCTTTTTATTTACCTTAATTGACTAAACAATCACATATGTATGCATTTGATTAAGTTGAATAGGTTGTGTAGGTGTTGTAATAGAACAATGTTTACTTTGAGATTATGTCATTTTACAATATTTGAAAGGGTTATCATCTACTATAAATATATGATCATCTTTGTCATATATAAACTTCATCTTTTTGTGGAGTGTATAAGGTTAAAGCTCCATTACATGACCCCTTTTCATGATGTGAAATATTATTTCAAATAATATGTGTAATTTGAATACATCCCTGATAAAACAATATTGCCTTTCCTTTGTCTTCTATTTTTTATTCTTAACTAGAAATCTTGTTGTTATCTATGTTTTTTGTATATGAATTATCTCTAGGTTTTCACACTCTAATAGGTTTAAATAGATCATGATACAAAGTTTTAATATTTATCAATGGTATTTAAAATTATTTCACTTTTATGCTTTATCATATATGATAGTTTCATAGTGGTCATATAACTATCATAATAATCTTTCACTACACAATTTATATTTTCTTATGTGTATATGTGTAAAATTTTCATGTTTTATTTTCTTAATTATTATTTATGAATATATATTTTTATTTACTTTACTTGACTGACCAACTACAAATATATGCATCTTATTATGTTGGATAGGTGGTGTGTGTGTTATAATAGAATAATATTTACATTGAGATTATTTTATGATCATGTTTGTCATATATAAATGCCATGACATCACCCATTGGCACATTCATATAATTATTGGATAAGGTTCAATTGCATGTTTTATTAGATCACGATCAGAATTTGACTAATCTTTTCAGATGCAAATCTTGAGGTTTATATATAAATATGTGTGTGTGTGCATGTGTCTATATATATAATTGGGGTGTACATTTATTATGCCTAGAATATAAAGTGGTTTGTATATTTTTATGTATATATATGTATATACTCTAAGTTGGGCCATTGAATTGATAGCTTGGGTGATATAAGCTTGAAATTTTTGGTAAGTCCATAAACTTGCATTGGTTATTTATGAAAGTTTATAAATTATGGTAATGTTTGGGTATGTATTAATAAAAGACTTTTTGATTATTTTTTAATTCTTAATGTCTTGGTGGTATGAGGGTTTATGCTAGGCTCATGTCCTTCTTACAATGAAAAGGTTTTGGACCCTGATATGTCACAAACTTATAATGACATTTGAAACATACCTTGAGGCAAAAAAAATGATTTTAGTGTTTTTTGGATGGTGTTTTATTGGCTATTATTTGGGTCATTAACTTCAAAGGGGAGTGAGGATAGTATTGGAAAAAGATAGGGTTTTGTGGACTGTGTTTGGGAGCCACCATGATGAAGTGAGGAGAGGAAGGATGCATCAAGGAGAGAGAAGAATAGGAAATGGAGAGAAAGGAGAGATGACAAAGAGCTAGAAGCATTGGAAGAAAGAAAAGGATGTAGAGTATGGCATTCTATTATTTTTGGTGTGATTCCATTATTTGGGAAAAACATAAACAAAACCCTACTTAGAATTTTAATAGGCATGTTTTTTCCTCTTTGTGGTTTAATTTTTGTAATTTAAATTATGTCTTAATGTTACAAGTTCTATAAAGAACTCAGTTGGGTATATTCTCATGTGGGTATATTTTGCTATACTCACATGGGCCTATGCCATGGCTAGGGTAGTAGCAGTTGTTGTGTATATAGATTTGGGTGAAAATATCTTGTTAAAGTGTTACAATGACAATAAATCTAGGTATAGCCCTAGGCAATGCTCTTATTTTCATTGATTGAGTCATCTATTAGTTTTTGGCTCTGTTATGCCATATTGGTTTTCATAGCATTTGGGTAAATTAGATTGTATTTGTAAGATTTTGAGAATCCTTTTAATTATTGAATTTTTCATGTTAAGGTTTATGATATATAAATATGTATGTATTACATAAATTGAGGAGACATGTATTCTATAATTTTTTCATGAAAGATTGCTTCCAAGCTTTCATTCAGGTTAGGGCATATCCTATGCTTTTTGCCCTTCTTGGGTGAGCCATGTCTTATCCCAATCTCATCCTTCTAAATCTGATATCCTTGAGATAGATGACTTTAATGTGAGCAACAATGAATTTTTTCATCAAATAAATAATGAGGGTTGGGTTAGATAATGTCTAGCTTTTGGAATCTTTAGTTGAGCACTAGGGTTTTAGGCAATTATTGCAGCCACAAAATTCCTAGGTTGAAAATTTAATTTCTTCAAAGATGTTGGTAGATCAGTCAACCCCTACCAAGGATTTAGAGGCTAGGGTTTGTAGTGATGTCTCAAAATTTTAATCTAAGGTTTTGAATCTTGTAGTGGTTGATTTTAAAGGTAAAGCTCTAGTGAATATTCTTAAAGATGAAGCTTGGCATTTAGAAAGAAGTTTGATTTTTGGCTTTGATGGGTTTTTGTCATCCTTTTCATATTTTCTTAAGTGTATTTCACTCTATTGGAAGCCATTATTGGTTAGTGATTTAGAAATTTATCCCTGTGATAGGGATTTGTTATAGTGGCTTTTAATCATTTTATTGATAAGATTAAGATTCTTCAAGCTAAATCTTGGTTTTTTTATAATCACCTATTGTTGATGAAACCTTGGTTCCCTGAGTTCAATATTTTAAGTAAAAATATTTTTGTTTTCTTGATTTGGGTTACATTGCCTTACCTACCTCTACAATTCTAGAACAAATCTAGTCTTTCAATGATTAATAAAGATTCGGGAGAATTATTAGAAATAGATGCAACATTACTTAATTTCTCTTGGGTAAATTTTACCAAATTAATCATAAGTTTATTTATCTCTAAATATTTACCTAAGAATATTAACTTAAAAGTGCAAGAAAGGTGTTGGTCTCAAAAAATAGATTATGAAGGAATCTCTTTTAGATGTAGAAATTACTTTCAATTGGGTCATGTTTCAGCTTCATGCCCTAAATCCATTAAAAAATAGTTTCTTCTTATGGAAAGGAGAACAAAGAAGAAGTATTGATACTAAACCCTATTAGCAATCCTAGTTTGTCTTCAAGTAAAATAGTAGGGTATTCTTCATAAAAGCATTTAGTTCTTAGTAAAAAAATTTATGTATCTTCTTTGTCAATTACTAGAAATAGTGGTAAGAGTGAAAGGGGCTTGAATCCATAAAATAAAGTAGATAAAGCCAAAAAAGTGGCCAATTTAGACATCTCATTCTCAGTAAAATCAAGTATTGAAGAAGAATGGAAAGTTACGAAGAGTAGAAATAAAGGTCATGTCATTCCTAAGTCTCCTAAAAGGGCTTTTAGTTCTCAAGGTGGATAAATGATTTTGGAATAGTATTTATAAGTTATTTTTTAATAATTATGGCTTGAAAGTTATTGAAAAAACTTTTAGATGTGTGCTTTTGTTGGTTTTAGTTGGCCATTTGCCTTAATGGTTATTTAGTTCAACTAGGCCCCTTTGGTTTTTTGGATGTTTTGTTAATGGGATAGGGACCCATTTTTTCCCTGAGTATTGATAAAAAAAAAATTGTTTGTATTTTTTTTGTATGTTAAAGATGTGGTGATTTTACCCAAATTTGGCACCACCCATTTAAAATAGAAATTGTTACTATAGTTGGAAATATTGTTACCCTAATTTTGTGGTAAATATGGGTCACTATGTTTGATAGACTATTATATGGTTCTAATTGTTCAGATTGAAAAAAAAATTGGATTGTGGTGATTCAATAATGTATAAATTAAAATTTGTATGTTGACATGATGTCTTTTTCCTAAATGATAAATGAAAACCACTTTTTTTAATGTTTATATTGTATTTGGGTTACTAAACTATGTGTAATGTACCTACTTAGCTCAATTTTCTACTTTATGCAATCACGATGGCAATTGATATTTACAAGAGAAGGAAAAAGTTATTATTTATGTATTGTTTATTAAATGATTTTTTGAACTTGAGACTAGGTTAAAAACTCCACATTTACTCTTGGAAGGGGCATTGGATTGTTATCTTTTGAGTTTAAATTTTTTGATGCATTCCTAAAACTATTTTAAAGTTCAAAAGTTGATTGAGTTAACATGGTTAAGATCATGGAATGCTGGGATAAAGAATTTTAATAAATTATAAAAGGTATAAGACATATAAAAATACCTAATTAAAGTTATTTTGGTATTTTAAACCCTTTAGACCTTTAATTAGGAAATTTCATAGGCTCTCAGCCTCGGTGTAAGCAAGAAAACCCTAAAATTAGGGTTTAGGTGATTGGAAGAGATACCACCATAAAAAATTTACAAAACTTTGTAATTTTTGTAATCTAATAATTATTGAATAAATTAAAGGGTTTTTTTTAGTGAAATGGTATGACCTTGTATGAATATTTATAGCTGAGTGCAAATAGGTCTAAAATAGGCCTAATTTGGGGTAATAGACGATAGACAAGGTTAATATGTGGTGAAATAAAATGAGATATGTATTATAAATTTATGAGGGATTTAATAGAGATAATTAGAGTCAAAGTTTTTTATTATACCTTTAGTAAAGGTGATAGGTTCCTCAAGATAAAGGAAAAGGATAAAATAAGGGCTACAAGCTTAAAAAGGTTATTGAGAGCAAGAAAGATGATTGTAAGTCTTAGGGCCTATTTGGTCACTTAAATTAGATTAAGATAGGTATTAAATTATATTTTAAGAGTATTAATGTAATTATTTTTACTCTTAGAAGTCTAAACCAAGGTTTGGTTCTAAAGACCTAAAGGATTACTTAGTGTGAGAACTAGTGACCACCCAAGGAGAAGTTTGTGAAGGGAAATCATTCTATAAGATGGTGTATGAGTTGTAATTAATTTTATAGATATTATATCAATAAATAAGTGTTTTTAAGATAAAAATAAATAGGTACATTTGTAAATAGACCAATAAACCCAAGATTCCAAGAGCAAGTTTAAACTAAAGAGGGAATTTTTGAAGACCAAATCGAGTACATTGAGACCAGTTGAGTTTGCAAGTAGATAATTATGATTATGATGAATTTTCCCCATGAATCCAGATCATTTGGTACCATATAAATTAAATATAATATTGGGTAAAGTTTTATATTATAGTCTTTACAACTTGTTGGTTTGAGATGAAAACATATGCTATGAGGTATGCTTGAGATGGCACTTGTTGGGCATTAAGGGAAAAGAAGATTACATGTTTTATTTGATAAGGCCAAAATAAATGATAATAAGAGTGATAAATATAAGAGATACATACCCAAATTCCTTTGAGAAGGACAAGAATCTAGTCAAGAGAAGACTAAAAAAGATAGAGGGAAAAGAGAGCAGTGAAGTTTCAAGAGAGAAGAGGAAAGATACAAGACTAAAAAAGAGGGTTATGGAGGTTAATAAGAGATCATAGATAGAGGAATAAATAATATTAAAGGCCAAAATGTTGGGGGATCAAACCAACAATAGATTACACTTGTGAAAGCAATAAATGCAGAAATAAATCAGATAGATAAGTAACTGAAATGATAAATAGCACAGAACAAGATATACAAGAAAACACCCTGAAAACTTGTATTGAAACTCTTTACAATAGGAATACAATGAAGAAACTTCGTTCTTCCACACCTCTCTCAGATGCACACAAGATCTCTCACTAGATCTCTATTCCTCAAGAGCTCTCTCTCAAGTACACTCAAATCCAACAACCTGGATTGATGCAACTCTGTACTGTCCTTCAAACATTCACAATGTTCTACTATTACAGTTCTACACTCTTCTACTACCTTAAGCTAAGAAGATCTTTCCTACATATAGAAATAGGAAACTTGAGCATGCTCTTACAGCAAATAGTTAAGCCTCTTCAACAAGGGCTCTAAAAATAATATTGCTAATAATAGAGACGCGAGCTTGAGACTACAACTCAAAATCATCATGCAAACACTCGCTTCTATCCTCAAAAATTGCTTTCTGGACACACAGGTAATTGACGTCGGTTCCTGCCTATTCGCCTGTGACCGTCGTCAGCCGACCCTACTGCCGACATCGGCGCTTCTGCAACTGCTACTGACCGACGTCGATCGCTCCTAACCGACGCCAGCGTCTGTGTAGACCCAAACCTATTTGAGTATGCTCCTTGGTGAAGCTTTTAGCTCCACACCCTAACAATCTCCCACTTGGAGATAAACTAGCTGCACCAACCTATACAGCAACCTCTTCTAGCTCCTCCATCTTCAACTCAATCATGAAGACCAATAGAAGTTAAATGAAGATTTAACTTCTCCTTCGTAACTGGCTTTGTTAGCATATCAACAGGATTCTTGTCTGTATGGATCTTCTCCAGCTTCAACTCACCATCTTCCAATACCTGCCGTATGAAGTGGTACCTTAGCTGTATGTGCTTGGTTCTTGAATGAAAGGCCAAATTCTTGGCCAAATGGATTGCACTCTGACTGTCACTATACAATCTGTAACTCCCATGCTCCCTACCAAGCTCATCCATGAACCGTGTCATCCATATCATCTCCTTGCTAGCTTTTGTAGCTGCAATATATTCTGCTTCTGTAGTTGACAAGGCAACAACCTTCTGCAACTTAGATATCCAGCTAACTGCCATTCCACCTACAGTAAAAACATAACCTGTGGTGCTCCTTCTACCATCCAAATCCCCTGCCATATCTGAATCTACATAACCATGTAGAGAAGTATCTGAACCTCCATAGCACAAATGCTTGCTGCTGGTTCCTCTCAGATATCTAAGGATCCATTGAACCGCTTTCCAATGTTCCTTACCTAGATTGGCCATATAATTACTTACTACTCCCACTGCTTGGGCAATATCTGGTCTAGTACACACCATTGCATACATCAAACTTCCTACTACAAAAGAATATGGAACCTTACTCATGTACTCTACCTCATCATGTGAATTGGGACATTGTTCTTTACTCAACTTAAAATGTCCAGCCATAGGTGTACTTACCGGTTTTGCATCCTGCATATTAAACCTCTCCAACACCTTGTTCACATAATCTTCTTGAGACAATATCAACCTATGATTTTTCCTGTCTCTACTAATGCTCATGCCAAGGATTTTCTTAGCTGCTCCCAAATCCTTCATAGCAAACGTTTGAGCTAACTTATCCTTAAGCTCAGAGATATCCTGCATGTGAGACCCTGCAACCAGCATGTCATCTACATACAACAATAGAATAATATATCTACCATTATCAAATCTCTTGAAATACACACAATGGTCCGATTGACACCTACTATAGCCATGCTCAGTCATAAACCTGTCAAATTTCAAGTACCATTGCCTTGGAGCTTGCTTGAGGTCATACAAGCTTTTCTTCAACCTGCACACAAACTTCTCCTTACCCTTGACCTCAAAACCTTCTGGCTGTTCCATATAGATTTCTTCATCCAAATCTCCATGAAGAAACATTGTCTTAACATCTAGCTGCTCGAGATGCAAATCCTCAAAAGCAACCAAAGACAATACAACCCTTATTGAAGTCATTTTAACAACTGGAGAAAAAATTTCAGCAAAGTCAATACCTGGCTTTTGTGCAAATCCTTTCACTACTAATCTGGCCTTATATCGCATCTGTCCATCCTCACTTTCCTTCAACCTATAGGTCCATCTGTTCTTTATTGTTTTCTTACTAGCTGGCAATTCAACTAAATCCCATGTTTGGTTCTCTCTTAAGGACTCCATCTCCTCAACCATGCCACGCTCCCACTTACTCTTGGACTCCACCTGTAATGCTTCTTCAAAACTCTCTGGTTCTCCACCATCGGTTAGCAATAAATAATATAAGGAAGGAGAATATCTAATTGGAGGCTTACTTACCCTTTTAGACCTCCTGATGGGTGTCTTGGACTCGTTTTCAACAATCTATCCACCCAAATTTTCTGACAGTGACCGACCTCGGTCACCTGTAGACTGTTACTGGCCGACGCCGGTTCCTCCTGGCTGACGTCAGTGCCTGGTCTGCCGACGTCGGTCTCTGTATGACCGACATCAGTTTTTGTACTGCTGACGCCGGTTCCTACCCTGTCGACGTCGGTCTCTGTGTTTTCCTGCAAGTGATTATTTCTTTTTCCCACGAGCTCATTTTGGACCATAACTTCATCCAATTCACTATTGCTCTGCCTAGATTGATCCAGCTTCCTTATCTGATCACTGTACATCACTCTTTCATTGAAAACAACATCACGACTCCTGATTACCTTGTTAGTTTCTAAATTCCAAAATTTGAAACCAAAATCATCTGAGCCATACCCTATAAACGTGCACCTCATAGACTTAGGATCAAGCTTCTTTCTATTTTCCTTATCTATGTGCACAAAGGCTTCACTACCAAAAACTTTGAGATATGAGAGATCTACCTTTTTACCTATCCATGCCTCTTCTGGAATTCCACCATCCAGAGCTATAGAGGGTCCTCTGTTAATCAGGTACACTGCGGTGTCAACTGCTTTTGCCCAAAACTCTAAGGGCAACCCTGCATGCAATCTCATACATCTTGCACGCTCCATGATAGTTCTGTTCATCCTTTCAGCAATACCATTCTTCTGAGGTGTCCTTGGAACCATCCTTTGCCTATGGATTCCATGTGTATAATAATACAATTTGAACTTAAGACTGCAGAACTCACCCCCATTATCAGATCTCAGGAACTTTAATTTTCTGCCTGTTTCATTCTCAACCATAGCCTTCCAAAACTTAAAATTCTCAAAAACATCAGATTTCTTTTTAATACAGTAGATCCATACCTTTCTTGTGGCGTCATCTATGAATGTAACATAGTACCGTGATCCGCCAATAGAGGCTACCTGAGCCGGTCCCCACACGTCTGTGTGAACAAGCTGCAACTTTTGCCTTTTCTTAGTAGACCCAGTCTTGAGAAAACTAACCCTTTTCTATTTTCCAAATACACAATGCTCACAAAATTCTAGATCCATACTTTTCAAATCTGAAAGCATACCTTTAGACTTAAGAATTGACATCCCCTTCTCACTCATGTGGCCAAGCCTTGAGTGCCACAATTTACAATCCACATCTGAAGTAGATAAAACTGAAGGAGATTTGTTAGTAACACAATTACACAAATAGAGAGTACCTTCTCTCTTACCTCTGGCCATAACTAGTGCACCCTTGGTCACCTTCCAAGAATTTGCTGTGAGAGTTACTGTACAACCCTCATCACCTAGATTACCTGAAGAAATCAAATTTCTCTTCAAACTAGGAACATGCATCACATCTCTCAACACCCATGTGTTGCCATTCTGTATCTTCAGCTGCACTTTACCTTTGCCAGTAATCTTATAAGGCTCATCATCCCCTAAGTACACTATTCCAAAATCTCCATGGATATAGTCACTGAAATATTCTCTGTTAGGGGTAGCATGGAAAGATGCACCAGAATCTAATACCCAAGATTCTATGTTATTATGCAAAGAGAAAATTAAAGCATCTTGTGCAATACCTGCAACCTTGGCTTCTTCCTTTCCTTCGTGCTGGTTGTCCTCCTTAGGCTTTGACCAACAATCTCTACTTATGTGCCCCATCTTTCCACAATTCCAGCATTTTGGCTTCCTGCCATTCCTGGATTTGGATCTTCCTCTCACCTTAGACTTAGATCTTGATCTCCTCTTGCTCTTTTCTTTTTACCTTCCCCTGCTCTCAAAATTTAAAGCATTCCCAGATGTCTCTTCTGTGCTTTTCCTACATATTTCCTCATTCAAGACAACACTAACAACATCCTCTACTTTCAAAATATTTGATGCAGATGCAGTATTAGAAACTGCCATTACTAAGCCATGCCAGCTTTCAGGCAAAGAACATAATATCAAAAGAGCTTTTATTTCATCTTCAAATACAATATTGACAGAACTTAACTGATTAACAATTCCATTGAAATCATTCAGATGAGTAGAAACAGATCCACCTTCATTCATATGCAAATTTAATAACTGCTTCATAAGATATACCTTATTTGAAGCTGAGGGTTTTTCATACATATTTGCTAACGTAGTCATCAACTCTACCGTAGTTTTTTCCTGTGACAAATTAGATATCACAGTGGAGGCCAGACTCAGTCTTATAGACCCAAGAGCCTTTCTGTCAAGAACTTCCCATTCTTCATCCTCCATGTCCTTGGGCTTCTTTGCTATCCCACCTAACGGTAAGTAGAGATCTTTCTGATACAGATAGTCCTCTATCTGCATTCTCCAATGTTGGTAGTTCTTGCCATTAAACTTTTCCATTCTCAACTTACTTTCTTCTGCCATTGCTTCTCCCACTCAAATAGAAATCCCTGCAGAAACCCTTGTGAGCAACCTGTAACCTGTAACCTGTAACCTGTAACCAAGGCTCTGATACCACTTGTTGGGGGATCAAACCAATAATAGATTACACTTGTGAAAGCAATAAATGTGGAAATAAATCAGATAGATAAGTAACTGAAATGATAAATAGCACAGAACAAGATATACAAGAAAACACCCTAAAAACTTGTATTGAAACTCTTTACAATAGGAATACAATGAAGAAACTTCGTTCTTCCACACCTCTCTCAGATGCACACAAGATCTCTCACTAGATCTCTATTCCTCAAGAGCTCTCTCTCAAGTACACTCAAATCCAACAACCTAGATTGATGCAACTCTGTACTATCCTTCAAACATTCACAATGTTCTACTATTACAGTTCTACACTCTTCTACTACCTTAAGCTAAGAAGATCTTTCCTACATATAGAAATAGGAAACTTGAGCATGCTCTTACAACAAACAGTTAAGCCTCTTCAACAAGGGCTCTAAAAATAATATTGCTAATAATAGAGACGCGAGCTTGAGACTACAACTCAAACTCATCATGCAAACACTCGCTTCTATCCTCAAAAATCGCTTTCTGGACACATAGGTAACCAACGTCGATTCTTGCCTGTTCGCCTGTGACCATCGTCAGCCGACCCTACTACCGACGTCGGTGCCTCTGCAACTGCTACTGACCGACGTCGGTCGCTCTTGACCAACGCCGGCGTCTGTGTAGACCCGAACCTGTTTTAGTATGCTCCTTGGTGAAGCTTTTAGCTCCACACCCTAACACAAAAATAGGCATAAAAGGAAATATTAGCAATCTTGCTAAGAAGAAGGTCTAAATAGGCTTGTAAAAGAAAGAAGAATGGAGGAGATGAATATAGAAAGAGAAATAGAGGACACAAGAATAAAATTTGGGCAAGGCATAGAGAGGATAGATCTAATGATGAAGATCATAAGAGAACAATAAATCCAATGGAATAGATGGATTGTGAGAAGAAGAATAAAGTGGCCACTAGAGTCACTTGTGAGAGGAAGAAGGAACAAGAAAGGTGTCTTAAGAGATGATAAGAAGAAGAGAGAAAAGACATCCCAAAGAGGCATGAGAAGAGAGATGTTTCCAAGAGATCAAATAGAATAAAATATTGAGAAGAGGTTTCTCATTGAAGAGAAAAAAGAGTAAAAAGTGCCAAGAATAACACATGAGAATGAAGATAAGAAGAGAATATGGAAGATGTCTATGCCAAATACATTCAAAGAGACTATGTTATCTCTCATTTTGTATGCTAACATTACTTTCAATTTTGTGTTTGTAGGTATGAAGATAATTTTGAAGAATGCCAAGCATGAGGTCTCAAAGTTTATGAAATATGGACCAAGAATGTCACTCATCAAGTGGTAAAGGGATGAAAAAGAGAAATAACTTCTTGAAGAATATAAAGTTTTGAAGATTGAAGGCATTCCACATGTTAAAGATGAATAAAATGAGGAATACTATGAAGCATTTCTAAGTTTAGCACCTAAAACCAAAGAAAATATACACCAAGAGGACATGAATGTCACAATAGAAGACAAGAAGTTCACCCAAGAAGACTTGAAGGCCATTCATAAAGACATGGAAGAAGAGATGAGCTTGCATTAGTTTCCATTAGAGGTAAATGAATGCCTAAATTTTGATTTTGATTGCATCTATGATGAATAAAATGATGATATGTAGGTTGAGATAAAACATGACAAAGTGCATCCCTCAAAAGGAGAACAAGTGAATGGATATGTATGGCCTAAGTCAATTAAACAAGTAGGTAATGATAAGGAAGAAGATAACCTCAAAAAATATGTTAAACAAAGTAAAATAATGGTTGGAAAACAAACACAAGTATGGAAATAAAGTATAAAAGGCAAGGTACATCAAGTTGGCATGGTGGAGATTAAAGGCATTAAGTATGAGAGTGATGCAAAGATAACCAAGTGGCATCCTAAGAAGGTATAGGGAATAAAATGGGTGGAAAATAACATGGAAAGAGCATAAGAAGATCATAATATAAGTGTACTCCAAGCAAGCATGAAGTTGAAAAAGATGACAAGACTACAAAGCAATCAAAAGAGATGTATGCAAATGAAGCAAGTGAGATGATGGTACAACCATGTATTTAATAAAATTAATGCATAAAGGAAGATAAGTGTTGGTTATATTTATTTTCCAATGTTGTATGTGATGAAATAAGTGAATTTTATTCTAATGATGAAGACATTTTGTATATAGAAATAATGACATTGATTAATGGTGTTTAACAAAGCAAAATGAGGAATAAGAACCTCAAAGATTGCTTGATAAGCATGGTATGTAGCATGATGAATTTGATATGACTCTCACAAATGATGGATTCCAAGGAGAAGACAAATAAAAATTTTCCCAAGAAAGTGAATAACAATGTGAGACAAGGTTTAATGAGGATGTTGAAGAAATATACACTCAAGTTGCAAGAATAATTGGTAATGTTGGAAACATACTTTAGTCCATTGAAAGGAATACATATAGGTGTACATCAGAAAGAGAAACTCAAGAATGATCTCAAAGAAGGATAAAATGAATAAGGATTGGATGGTTTAGAGGATGATAGCTATGAAAGAGTGAACAAGGCTCTTGAACAAGGAATAGTGAGAAATAATGAGATGAATATTATAGGTATGGACCAATAAGAAGAGGTTGAACATCAAAAGAAAATGGATAAGGAAGAAGATGAGTTACAAACACTCATGAATAAGCATGGAAAGGAGAATAAAATGAAATCAAAGTAAGGAAAGAAAAGGACATGTTTATATGATGATATAAAATCTAAAATGGGAGGATAAAACCATGAGGAAGAGGATGGAAGAAATTTATAAGATGCACATCTAAGAGAAATGCTAATGGAGGAAGATAAACAAGCTGATATGAAGAAAAATACAACTAAGATGAAGAATAAACAAATCATACAAGATCTATAAATGATTTAAGAGGCAATTTGGCCCCATAACATCTATGAACTACATGTGAATGATGTTTTATATGTAGGTGCAGTAAAAAAAAAGGATAAATAAGAGTATGAGACTCATGAATTGATTGCACAAGAAGTGGAAACATGGATAATAACATCAAAGAAATATTCAAGAAGAAATAAATGGAAGAAGAAAGTAAGGACTAACATGAAGAATACCAATAAAAACCAAATTGGACAATATGAACCTATGAAAAGCCATGAAGAAGATAGAAAAGCAAGACAAGTGAAGCATAATTGGAAAAAGAGAAAGAAGATGGTGTTTGATTTTTCTCCCTCCTAGGGAGTATGATGAAAGAACATCAATAAAATTAGAAAAATTTTATATTTAAAGGTTCAAGTACCTGCTAAAATGTCTAATGAAGGTAATAAAGGTCTTAGGAATCCATGAGATGGCTTAGAATTTGAATTGGAGGTTTTCCCTCCAAATTTGTAATTTGAATTTTCAAATGTTGTCATAAGCCAAACATGACCTAAGCAAAGTAAAAAATGAGGTCAAGAGTAAATAATGGTGTTAAGGGTCAAAAATCCTTGTAATAAGTGTTTTAAGTCATAATTATGTATGGTCATAGGGGGAAGGATCACACTTTAGTCAAGAGATCAAGAAAATACCATGTTGAACTTGTAGTTAGGGAAGTTTCTGGTTTGTAACTTCCATAACCAACATTAAATTTGGTCGAATGGAGGATTGGTATGTGATTAAATAGATGGGTATATGTGAGAGGAGAGAGAGGTCTCTAAGAGAGGGGATAAAATTTATGAGCATAAAATTTTATTAAAAACTCCTTAAGAATAGTAATGGAGTTCTATTGTAGACTGAACAAGTATGTTTGATGAATCATAATGAATAAATAAAGGATAGTGTTGTGTATGTGTTTATTATATTGTATTGGTATTTATATTGACTTAATATTACCTTTAAAGGCCCTTCAGGCCATAACCATGCAAGATGAGTTCTATTAAATTATAGGATCAGAAATGAGACTGTTAATTACTATCAAAGAGGAGAGCAATTGCTAAGAGGCATTCAAGTTAAGGAGAGATGCTCAGTTACCTTTAGATAAAGACAAAGGTATTAAAAAATGGAAGTTTTTAATTCCAAGGTGGAAGTAAAATAATGTGAAACCTTCAAAAGGTTCAGATAGTCAAGAATATGCCTTGTATATAGTGAATACCATGTTGGTACCTAGACAAGATTCTATTGATAGAGTTAATACAAAGGTAAGTCTATCAATGTTTGTTGAAATGTTGATTATATGAATGTGTGGATAATATAGAGGGGAAGATTTTTTATTTGAATACAAGAGGGTAGTGAGTTTTTAGTCACAATCCACAAAAGGACCAAGTCTATGACATAATTTATAACCCTTGTTTTGGAGTGCATTATCTAAGTATGGTGTACACTAAATTATCTTTATAAGTCTTTAAAAAATGGTAATTATTATATATGTTTGTATAATGTGGTCTCAAGTAAGAAATGATACATTATAAATCTCAAGAGGTGGAGAGTCTTGAAATTGTTTAAAAACACCATGTTGTCGTTCAGACCTATCAAAACCCTATTTGCATGGTTTGGTTTTAGAAAGAATGAATGTAAATTCAAACACAAAGACAAGATACATTGTATACATGGATATTTAAAGATGGAATTAAGTGAATTGGCCTTAAGACTAGTTTTAATGTCTTGAAATTTACTCATATAAACACATGAATGTGTTAGAACCCTACTAAATATAATAAACCTTGTTTCTTGCCATTACCAATGAGAGGTTGAAGGATATTTGTGATTGATAGGAATATGGTAATGATTTTTCCTTTAACCACATCTTGAAGGTGGTTTTAAAAACAACCTTGTGAAATTAATTGATGTATCCTTGTGAAGCACTACTTGATCCTAAAAATTGGAGTTTTATGAAAACCAATAAGACTAAACTTGCTTATATATAGACATGTATTGACTTGTAAAATCAAGCATGCTACAAATAAGGTAATAGATGAATTACCTGAAAAGAATGTTATAGAATAAAGATTTTGATTTGAAGGAATGTGTTGAATAGTAAGTGAAACCATGTTGTGAGCAAGGTATTATTTATGTAAACCTAAAATTAATATACTAAAACGAATA
The DNA here is from genome assembly GCA_037957365.1 of Torreya grandis. Classification (NCBI taxonomy): domain Eukaryota; kingdom Viridiplantae; phylum Streptophyta; class Pinopsida; order Cupressales; family Taxaceae; genus Torreya; species Torreya grandis. The sequence continues at coordinate 577,963 of JARHVA010001490.1, read as the reverse complement.
TTTCTAATTTGTTTAAAGCATGACTGGAATGTATGTTGATTTTAAAATCAAAAGGAATAATGTAAGTCCTAATTAGGTAGTTTGAAATTTTGTTTAATGTTGTTATGAAGTAAGTCCATTAATATGGTGGGATTTTAATCCCTAAAACCATCATGTGAGCTCAAAAATTTGTGTAGAGCATGCTAAAATCCTTGGGGTTGGATGTGAATGCTTGGTGTGGCTTCCTTGATGTTTGGTGTGTTTGGTGCAGGATGTTGTACTAACCCATGAATGATGAATGGTTAAATAAAAGTACTCATAGAATTATGGATCTATATCCTTTTTGGAATTATGTGATTAATGTTACCAAGAAGATGTGCAATCATAATGTGTATTGTGAAAACCATAGCAGTATGGTTTTTATTGTTAGTTTCATTATAAAATGAATGATATAAGTTTTGTGCAAAGCATACTTAAAATTGGTGAAAATATCACATATCTATATAAATGTTGTAATATAAAATTTTGTGGGAAATGATATAAATTTATGAGTTATATATAACTTGAAATTTTTTTGGAAGACAACATCTCAATTCCAAAAAAAATGTGAAAATCTAGTTGGTTTGGATTTTTGGCAATTTTTGTTATGAGTTACAGATTTCTATGACAATACTTCCTCATAATGAGAGGAAGAAACAACTAAAAATTGTTTTTCTATCCAAATTCTGATCATGAATTAGTATCTAAGTTGAAAAGTTTTGAATACTTTTGTCTTGTATGATCTAATAGCTATTAAAATATGATTTGAAAAGGGTTAAAATCTCTTTTATTAGTAAATATTGAATTGAATTTGATAACCATAACTTAGAATTCATACTTTTGAAAGAACTATTTAATTTTATAGTTGCATAGGTGGATATAAATAAGGTGGAAATTCAATATTACTACATTAAAAATAATAGTTATTAATAAAATTTTCCAAGGTAAGGGCACTATTAAACTAGAAAAACTTATTGCAAAAGGTGTTAATGTTTTCCTGAGTGAAACAATAACCTTGTGAGGTAAAAAAATAGAATATATATATATATATATATATATATATATATATATATATATATATATATAGATACACACACACATATATTCTAATATACATACATACATACATACACACACACACACCCACAAATATATATATATATATATATATATATGTGTATGTGTATATATATATATGTATGTGTGTGTATATATATATATATGTATATACTAATATACATACATACATACATACACACACACACACCCACAAATATATATATATATATATATATATGTATATATGTGTGTGTGTGTGTGTGTGTGTGTGTGTGTGTGTGTGTATGTATGTGTATATATATATATATATATATATATGTATGTGTGTATATATATATATATGTATATAGATATATATATATGTGTATATGTATTCATATATATGTGTGTGTGTGTGTGTGTGTACACACACACACACACACACACACACACACACACACACACACATATATATATAGAATATTATGAAGGCAAATGTGCGTAAAACTCCCCATTTTTATCACCTTGGACTTAAAAAATGAAACCAAGCTAAAAGGACAATTTTATAGCTTGGTTAGATGAAGGACATGGTTGGCCTAAGGGCAGAATGTGGAATATCAACTAGATAAGGTTATATTTATATTCATGATAATTTTTTTTATAAATTACTTGTTATACCAAAAGGGTAAGTATAAGGCAATATCCCATGTTTAAATAATGGACTACGCAAGTACATAGTGGACATGACTTCAATTTTGATAATAATTGATAGAGTTATCAATCTGGTTACTTCAATTATAGAGCTTATTTTTTGATTTATTGTAGTGTGTAAACATTTTGTGAAAAGAGTTATAAAGACTATTTTCAATATAGAATTATTGATGATTGTTATTTAGTCACTAGGACAACTCCTCTTTAAGGAGGGGAAGATGTCATAACCTCACTAGTTGGCACATTAATATAACCATTGGATAAGGTTTAGTTTTGTGTTTTATTGGATCATGATAGAAATTTGAATAATATTTTTAGATGAAAATCTTGATCTTTATATATATATATATATATTATATATAATGTATGTATGTATACACTCCATGTTGGGCCATTGAGTTTATATCTTGAGCAATATAACCTTGAAATTGTTGCTAAGCCCATAAGCTTGCATTAGTTTTTTATGAAAGTTTATAAATTATGGTAAAGTTTGGTTATTCATAAAGAAATGACTTTTTTATTATTTTATAGTCTTAATGCATTGGTGGTATAAGGGGTTAATGATAAGATCATGACCTTCTTATGGTGAAAAGGCATTGGACCCAAATGGGTCATGAATTTGTCATGGCATTTGAAACTTAGCTTGAATAAAAAGCATTTGATTTTAGGGTTTGTTGGATGGTTTTAGATTGGATATCATTTAGGTCATTGAATTCAAAGGAGAGTGAGGAGAGTATGGGGAAAATATAGGGTTTTTAGGATTGTGTTTGGCTATTCTCATGATGGGATGAGGAAAGGAAGGATGCAACAAGGAGAGATAAGAAGAGGAAAGGGAGAGAAAGGAGAGTTGACATATAGCTAGCAATGTTGGAAGAAAGAAAAGGACATAGAGTATGGCTTGATGATACTATTTGTGTGGCACCATTATTTGGTAGAAACAAAAACAAAACCCTACTTAGCATTTTAATAGGCTTGTGTTTTCCTTTTTCTAGATGAAATTCTATAATTTATATTATATCTTAATGTTTCAAGTTATATAAAGAACTAAGCTAGGTACATACTCATGTGGGTATATTTTTCTATAGCTACATAGGCTTATGACATGGATAGCATAGTAATAGGGTTTGTGTATGTATATTTGGGTGAAAATATCTTATTATTATGTTATAATGAAAATAAATCCAGGTATAATGCTAGACAATGCTCTTGTTTTCATTGGTTGAGTCAGATGTTGGTTTTTGGCTCTATTACACCATAGTGGTTTGCATAACATTTAGGTAAAATGGACTTAAATATATATGTGTGTGTGTGTGTGGCATAATATTTGTTATATAACAAATTTTATGCCCCACACACACACACACACACACACACACACACACACACACACACACACACATATGGGGCATAACATGTGTTACATAACACATATATGGGGCATAACATGTGTTATATAACAAATGTATGCCGTGTGTGTGTGTGTGTGTGTGTGTGTGTGTGTGTGTGTGTGTGTGTGTGTGTGTGTGTGTGTGTGTGTGTGTGTGTGTGTGTGTGTGTGTGTGTGTGTGTGTGTGTGTGTGTGTGTGTGTGTGTGTGTGTGTGTGTGTGTGTGTGTGTGTGTGTGTGTGTGTGTTCAAGAGGGGCATACATTTGTTATGAATATATATGCCCCTCTTGAATATGAATGTGTGTGTGTGTGTGTGTGTGTGTGTGTGTGTGTGTGTGTGTGTGTGTGTGTGTGTGTGTGTTTGTGTACACTCCATGTTGGGCCATTGAGTTTATATCTTGGGAAATATAAGCTTGAAATTGTTGCTAAGCCCATAAGCTTGTATTGGTTTTTTATGAAAGTTTATAAATTATGGTAAAGTTTGGGTCTGCATAAAGAAATGAAGTTTTTTATTATTTTATAGTCTTAGTGCATTGGTGGTATAAGGGGTTAATGCTAGGATCATGACCTTATTATGGTGAAAAGGTATTAAACCCCAATGGGTCGCAAACTTGTCATGGCATTTGAAACTTAGATTAAAACAAAAAAATTTGATTTAAGGGTTTGTTGGATGTTTTTTGATTGGCTATCATTTAGGTCATTGACTTTAAAGGAGAGTGAGAAGAGTATGGGGAAAATATAGGGTTTTCAAGACTAGGTTTGTTTGTTCTCGTGATGGGGCGAGGAGAGGAAGGATACAATAGGGAGAGAGAAAATAAGGAAAGGGAGAGAAAGGAGAGTCAACACAAAGCTAGAAATGTTGGAAGAAAGAGAAGGGCATAGAGTATGACTTGATTATACTATTAGTGTGGCAATATTGTTTGGAAAAAATAGAAATAAAACCCTACTTATCATTTTAATAAGCATGTGTTTTCCTTTTTCTAGTTGAAATTCTATAATTTAAATTATATCTTAAAGTTTTAAGTTCTATAAAGAACCCAACTAGGTACATACTCATGTGCGTATATTTTTATGTACCTACATAGACCTATGCCATAGCTAGGGTAGTAGTAGGGTCTGTGTATGTAGATATGGGTGAAAATATATTATTATTATGTTATAATGAAAATAAATATAGGTATAATGCTACACAATGCTCTTGTTTTCATTGATTGAGTTGGATGTTGGTTTTTGGCTCTATTACACCATAGTGGTTTGCATAACATTTAGATATTATATATATATATATATATATATGTATGTATGTATGTATGTATGTATGTATGTATACAGTCCATGTTGGGCCATTGAGTTTATAGCTTGGGCGATATAAGCTTGAAATTGTTACTAAGCCCATAAGCTTACATTGGTTTTTTATGAAAGTTTATAAATTATGGTAAAGTTTTGGTATGCATAAATAAATGAGTTTTTTTATTGTTTTATAGTCTTAATGCATTGGTAGTATAAGGGGTTAATTCTAGGATCATGACCTTCTTATGGTGAAATGGTATTAGACCCCAATGAGTCACAAACTTGTGATGGCATTTCAAACTTAGCTTGAATAAAAACATTTGATTTTAGGGTTTATTAGATGGTTTTTGATTGACTATAATTTAGGTTATTAACTTTAAAGGAGAGTGAGGAGAGTATGGTGAAAAGATAGGGTTTTTATGATTGTGTTTGTCTATTCTCATGATAGGGCAAGGATAGGAATGATGAAACAGGGAGAAAGAAGAATAGGAAAGGAATAGAAAGGAGAGTCAACACAAAGCTAACAATGTTGGAAGAGATAAAAGGGTGTAGAGTATGGCCTGATGTTACTATTGGTATGGCACCATTGTTTTGTAGAAATAGAAACAAAAACCTACTTAGCATTTTACTACGCACGTGTTTTCCTTTTTCTAGATGAAATTTTGTAATTTAAATTATATCTTAATGTTTCAAGTTCTATAAAGAACCCAGCTAGGTACATACTCATGTGGGTATATTTTTCTATACCTACACATGCCTATGTCATAGCTAGGGTAGTAGCAAGGTTTGTGTATGTAGATTTGGGTGAAAATATCTTATTGTTATGTTATAATGAAAATAAATCTAGGTATAAACTAGACAATGCTCTTATTTTCATTAATTGAGTTGGATGTTGGTTTTTGGCTCTATTACACCATAGTGGTTTGCATAACATTTAGGTAAAATGTATTGGATATATATATATATATGTATATATATATATATATGTATATATAGATATATATATGTATATATATATATATACACACACACATATATATACATATATATATATATATATACATATATATATATATATACATATATATATATATATTTAAGAGAGGAATACATTTGTTATGCTTATAATCTAAAGTGGTTTAAATATATTTGTGCATTTATATATGTATACACTCTATGTTGGGCCATTGAGTTTATAACTTGGGCGATGTAAGATTGAAATTGTTGCTAAGCCCATAAACTTGCATTGGGTTTTTATGAAAGTTTATAAATTATGGTAAAGTTTGGGTATTCCTAAAGAAATAAATTTCTTATTATTTTATAGTCTTAATGCATTGGTGGTATAAGGGGTTAATGATAGGATCATGACCTTCTTATGTCGAAAAGGTATTGGAACCCAATGGGTCACAAACTTGTCATGGCATTTGAAACTTAGCTTGAATAAAAAACATATGATTTTAGGGTTTGTTGGATGGCTTTTGATAGGCTATCATTTAGGTCTTTGAATTTAAAGGAGAGTGAGGAGAGTATGGGGAAAAGATAGGGTTTTTAGGACTATGTTTGGGTATTCTCATGATGGGGCAAGGAGAGGAAGGATGCAACAAGGGGAGAGAATAGTAGGAAAGGGAGATAAAGGAGAGTTGACACAGAGCTAGAAACATTGGAAAAAAGAAAAGGGCATAGAGTATGGCCTGATGCTACTATTGGTGTGGTACCATTGTTTGGAAAAAACAAAAACAAAACCCTATTTAGCATTTTAATAGGCATGCGTTTTACTTTTTTTGGCTGAAATTTTATAATTTAAATTATATCTTAATATTTTAAGTTATATAAAGAATCCAGCTAGGTACATACTCATATGGGTATATTTTTATATACCTACATAGGCCTATTCCATAGCTAGGGTAGTATCAGGGTTTGTGTATGTAGATTTAGGTGAAAATATCTTATTATTACATTATAATGAAAATAAATCTAGGTATAAGCTAGACAATGCTCTTGTTTTTATTGATTGAATCAGATGTTGGTTTTTTGATCTATTACACCATAATGGTTTGCATAAAATTGAGGTAAAATGGATTAGATTTATATTATTTTGAGAATCATTTTAAATATTTCATTTTTCATGCTAAGGGTTATGATATATAAATATTTATGTATTTTTTTATATGTTGAAGATGTGGTTATTTTCTACAAACTTGGCACTGCTCATTTAAAATAGAAATTGTTACTATATTGGAAATCTTGCTACCCTAATTTTGTTGTAAATCTGGTTACTATGTTTGGTAGACTATTCTATGGTTTTAATTGTTTAGATTGAAAACAAAGTTAAATTTGCGGTGATTCAATAACATATAAATTAAAACATGTATGTTGACATTATGTGTTTTTCTTGAATGATAAATGGGAACTACTTTTTTGAATGTTTATACTATTATTGGGTTACTAAATTATGTGAAATGTACCTGCTTAGTTCAATTGGATACTTTATGCAATCATGATGGTAATTGATATTTACAAGAGAGGAAAAGAGTTATTATTTATGTATTGTTTATTAAATGATTTAATTCAACTTCAGACTGGGTTAAGAGCCCCATTTTTGATCTTGAAAGGGGCATTGGATTGTTATCTTTTGAGTTTGAGATTTTGGATGCATTCCCAAAATTGTTTTGAAAACAAGATCCAAAATAAATGATTGTGATCACCCTATTATGGAACACAAATCTGATTTTTTGGTTGTCTTTTTTCATATGACATTTGATTATTTACCAAATAATGAATGTTTGTATAATTGAATAAAACATTACTTTGTATGATTGATTTGTTTTTTGAAAATTTTAATAGTACCTTTCTCTTCATACATTTAATTCTACTAAGTGGAAAGAAAACTGATCTTTGCTATTTTATGAACTTGCTACGATGAGATATTAATATGAGAAAACAATATTTTTATATGCTTTAAAATACATTTATTTGTAAGAATCTCTTAGTTACTTTATGCATTTTAACTATTTTGTGATTCCTTGAATGTTATACTCAATAACAAATAAATCAAATTGATTTAAAGTAATAGAATAATTATAACTAAAAGAGAGTTGTAATACTCTTTGATACTATAGATCATCATATGCCTGTTAATTACATTGTTGATGTCATTTTATAGGAGCTAATTGAATGTACATTACCCCTCTTGTTTGTGAGGTTTATACAATAGTTTCATTGATGATTTACCCTTTTGAAAAAGAATAGTTACAATAATAAGGATTAAGGGGCTGCCTAAATTCATTTTAGGTTGAATTAAGTCAATTTTAATTATTTTGATATTTTTTAACTTGATTTATTAAAATAGAATTTAATTATCAGAATATTGAATAGAAAGGAATTCACATTGCCAGATTTATGCTAACACATTTGTTGTACCTCTTTCGAGTACTGGGGATCATAACAAAATTGGATTTTCTTTTTGTGAAATTGATTATCTAGTTATCTTATCACCTACTTAAAGTGTTATGTTTCCAATGATAACCCAAGACATAATTCGGGTTGATCAAGTCAAATTGGTTGATTTTACTTGTATTGAATTAATTATTATAGTTTGATTACCTCTTAGAGCCTGCCTTTTTTCTAAATTTAATACCAATATCATATTATAATGGTTTATTTATACATATGGACTCTAACTTGTATATAATGTATAACTACCAATAAATAGAGGATTGTTCAAACTACTTGTATTAGTCTTAATTATTTGATATTAAGACATGGAAGTGTGGATTATTATATGAAAATAATATTTTTATATTTCTATAGTATCTCATATTGTGCTCATAATTGACATCCTTATATTAAGGTTATTTTGATTCATTACAATTATATGCTAGAGTGACATTGCCCATAAAAATGTTTAAGTTGTCAGTATTATTGGTATCATCCTTGGATATTAATCAAAGGATATCCTAGTTAGCTAGAAAATAAAGATTATATTAATCCATGACTTTAGGTATAATTTATTGATAATAATATGCTAGCGTTAGCATAATAACTCATGTTGTGGAAGTTATTATGCTTTTTTATTTCCTATTAGTCTTATCTGTGAGGTGCTTGTGATATTGTTTTTATATATTAATGATATTAATCTTATGTATACCTAGTTGCATAATCAATCAAGTGTAGAGTTTTGATTTTGTGTGTGTGTGTGCGTGTGTGTGTGTGTGTGTGTGTGTGTGTGTGTGTGTGTGTGTGTGTGTGTGTGTTTTATACCAAGACATTATAGGAAGTGTTGGGAAAATTCATTATAGGTGCACTGTGTTATGGTATGGTGGAACTTGTTATCAAGATAATATTGTAGATTTTCATATTTCAACTTTTAGGTAACTGGTAAGTTAATAAATGATTTATTCTTGAGTTTTAATTGTATGAAATCACTAAGATCAAGTGGTTGTTAGTAAGACTTTTGGGGTGAAGCTTCAAAGCTCAATGTGTTAATTATTTTTGACATATTACTTTTTTAGATACATGGTTGACCATCTTGAGACCATGTGCAATCAAAATACAATGTGACAACTCACTATCCATAATTATAACCCATAGCTAGCCTAGTTTATGAAGTTGTTAATGCCCTAATGGTTGAATTTGTCATTTAATAAGCTATTGTTTATGTGTTTGGTTAAGTCATTCATGTTCTTAATTTAAAAAAGTTGAAAGAACCATTAGTGCAAGGACCCTATGGTCAAGGATTTATTTATATAATTCTAACCTGGTATCACTATTATTGATGGTTTATTATAATAATTGGTATTCATTTTAGATTGGGTAATAGCCCCTAAATGGATGATTTTTTTGCTTGTATGATGAGATTTTTAAGGATGTTATGCTCATTTTTAGCATGTGAATTATTGCATGGTAAACATTGATAATTCATGTTAGAAATTAAGAATGTGGTTATCTAATTCTCATGATAATTGATCTTCTTATGATGGATCTATATGTGATATGGTGGAATTTACCAAGCAAAGGAATATGGGTGTAATGACCCCTAGGACTATGGATCATGGTACAATGATCTAATTGGGGTAGAACCAGAATTGGTCATCACTTGTGTAATTAAAAAGATTATTTATTTCAAGGAATTATATCATATTATCCTGGTAGAGGTCTTGTGGCATATTCTTGCTAATTTAAAATTATTGAAAAGCTTGCATAATCAAAGGTCTTTTATGACCTTTCATGTTTGTTGTGGTACTCCCTTATCATCATATGTGTATGCTTAATAATTGGAAATTAAGATAATTATCTATTATGATAGATCTTATACTTTAGGTCCTTAACTTTATCTATTGGATTAAACTAAACACTAACTATGACATTAAAGATACCCAAGGCATGAACTAATTAGTTTAGCCTCATGAGTTACCAATTCCTAATCACATAGGGTAATTAGATACTTAAATAGGGATGAGGATTCCTAGGTGGTATGATAGGGGAGGCAATTGTATTATATAAAGTTTAGAGGTTATTAGTGTGGACCCACACATTAATACCCCTTGAATGGTATATCATCCTCTAGGAAACCTTTTTCTCTATGGAATCCTCTAGAGATGTTAATCCTTACATAAGTGTCTCTATGACCCAATCTTTTTATGGGTTGTCTACTCATCTTGTGTAGACCTAAGATGATGTGTCATGAATTGTAAAGTTATATATTGGTATCTACACATAGTTTTGTTGTGTACTCTATATAGCATTTCTTGAATTTTTTTGGGGGTTGTTTCAATAAATTTCATGCATCTATGAAATGTATAAGGTTTAAGCTCCATCACATGAATCTAAGGTCACCTCAAAATTAATGTGAATAATTAGTTCCCCATCACTTGAAAAAAATTAAGAACCAACTTGGGACTGACTAATAAATCATATGTGATATTTCCAAGTATCTGACAAGGAATATTATCAAATATCTTAATATTACATTTTTTTAATGTTTTTCATATTGGTACCCAGTAGTTTTAATGAATCAAAAATATAAATATTCAACTTGAAACCAATGTAAATCAACATAAGATTCACTATATTTTCTTAAACATAAATTTGAGTGAATAGTTCAAAATATTGATATGTGTTATGCTGAGGAGGTGATTATTTATTATAAAAATGATTTTATTTTGATATCTTTAAATACATGTATGATATAATAAAATAATGATGGTTGTATGTCACTAGAAATATTTGTATCATGAAGCATTTCATATATATATATGATCTCTTTAGTAAATTAAAACAATAAATTTTATCTAGAGTATTATGTAATTCATCAATAGTATAGTACCCTTAGATTGATTGGCTTTCCTTGAAAAATGTGGAGGGGTCAAAGATCATTTGTTTCATCATGTGGGATGAGGGAGTTGACCTCATCTAGTGTTGAGGATGTAAATAATAGAATTTAATATAATCCATGGATGAATAATATGAATAAGATATTATAAGAAATAACCTTTAGGTACAAAAGTAGGAGGAACAAAATGAGTCATACATTCAATTGGAGGTTAATTGTAGCATACTAGATTGGATATGGTAGTAATATTAATTTGGAAGAATTGAGATTTTATATTATTGATTTTGAACTAATCATTATATTTTAATCTAATCAATGTAAGTAAATAGTGAATCCAAATAAAATTAAAAAATTTCACATAGAATATGGTGATAAACCTCATGAGTTGGATGAAAGATATAATAAAAATTCATTCATCATATATATGATTTAATTGTGAAACTTTGAATTATTGGTTATAAAAAACTAGGGTGTGTTTGATTTATAGGCTCTTAAATATACTAATCCTAGTATAAATATTGAAAAATTCCCAATGGAGAACTTACCATGTAGGATAAACCATATTGCAACAACATTATCCAGTGTATGAGGAATAATAAGAGTAAATCATTTAGGCTGATTGCATAGAGGTTCACTATAGAACCAAACAACTGTAAGGCCTCCTTTGATTGAAAAAGAAAAAAAACTTTGTATGATATAATTATTACATATGTGGAAGATAATGTACATTTATATAGTTTTGTCTAATGGCTTGAGTATCATATTACCTCTCACATCATGACTCAGATAAACCTAATGAATTATTTTCCTTGAATGATAGCTCCTATGAGTTTTACAACTAATAGAACATAGTTTTAGAAATTAAAAAATGAAATTAAAATTCCACAGAAGAAAAGTTTTTTTCACAAGGAAAGTATTAATTCAAATTGAAACGCCTAGGTCAAAAATAAAACCTATAGAAACATTCAATAAAATCTTGGAAAGGATAATTAGATTTATTTTTAGTATATGAAAATCATGAATTCAATAATAAAACACTAGAAAACAAAATTATGTTCAAGTAAGAAATGTGTTTAATAATATGTTTTATCATATTTTTTTATTTGATTAGGTAAATAGCCTAGTTTTTTAGGGACTAGAACCAAAGTATCAATAAAGTGAAGTAAAATGAAACAAGCCTCATGGGATGAGGACTAAAATCCAAAGTATCAAAACAAGTAGATAACGATCAACACAAATGATGGAAATAAAATAGAAATTAAAAGGATAAACTACTTTGAGAGGGGGGGAAACCTTCATAAGTACCTTATCATCCTCAGTATCCTCTTACACAACCTATCTATTCTTTATGATTTTTGCCCTAAATTTATTACCTAAGCCTTTTGTATCCTCAAGCAAGATCATTATGGGTTTATTATATGACTATTCCTTCTCAAGGGTCTTCTTAAGGGGCATATTTTAGGGGGAAATTTAGGGAATAAGTCTTTACCTCCTCAATAAGTTACTTCTAGGGAGTGCTTTAAGCCTTTACCAGTTGAGATAAATATTGAATCATTTTAGAGACCTCCTTATTAATGGGGTTCCATTCTTAAAATAAACATGCCAAACACATCCCTACCTCATGTAATTTATTATTAAACCCTTCCAATTTATCCTTCTTGATTTTAATCTCTTCTAACAAGGGGGTTTCTCCTTTACCCACCACCTTGATCAAGTATACTTCCTCTATCACAAGGATTTTTGGCTTGATGATAGTGAGTTTCAAGGGGGAATCCCTAGTAGAAAACTTAGAATTGGTGCTTACAAGGGTAAAGCCAAGAAATGGGTAGTGAGATCTTAAGGTATGATCTTCCTTGAGGGAGTCATCCTCTGTAAAGGATCCTTCTAATAGGACCTCCTTACCCTGAAGGGTCTCACTATGTTTTACCATTAGGCGAATGAGTCCTTGGTGGATGACTATGTTGGCTTAATTGATTTGGTATGTGAGTGTTGTACACTCTAGGTATTTAAGAAGGAAATATGGTAGGCTAATTTTGAAGCCTTCAAAATGGTTTAGCAAGAGTAAATGATGTAAGAAAATGAGGGTATACTTACCTTCAAGGGTGATATATTTCATTATCTAAAAATAGACTTCAATCCATTAGAATAGAAGATCTAAGTAGGAGAACCCCTTTCTATCCATTTTAATGATCTCATTAATTCAAAAAAACCTATACATATGTTCTAATTTTTTTGATTGATCTTTAAAGGCTTTAGCTTCTTGACATTACATTACAGTAACTTCTCCTATTAGCTTCTTAATTATAGAAACTATTATGCCTCTTATTTCCATAACCCTCTTGTTCCACACCACAAAAATTTCCTTTGAGATATTGACATCATGGATAGTGACCCTTTGCATATATTTGGTGAGACCCCCTCTATGTAGCTTCTTCCAAAAAAATTCATGTTCCTAACCTTTGAATAGGATGTTGGTTCTAGTCTATCCTTATCACCTCCCATCTTGATAGTAGCTTCAAATATTGAATTTAAAATGGAATTCATCAAGCCCTGATAATCCTTAAAACCAATAGCTTCAAAGAGACTTGAAGTGTAAGATGTATCCCACCCTTTACTATTAACTCTCCATGTGGTGAAATGATAATAGGGTATAATTTTTGAATACCCTCTCTTTAATTATAAAATTTGCATGTGTGACAACCGCATCAATATCCTATTTAGAAGTGGTTTCATTTTTAATCACTTAAAATAAAAGTTTAGGGATGTGGCATCCAATGTGTTAGGTAGATAAAAGAGGGAAGCCAACTCTAATGTTAGCGAGTGATTCTACCACCTCATTCCCCTTAAAGAAAGTATGAACTATGGATAAATATGCCATTTCCATCAAGCACTACTTGACATCATATATGATGGCTTTTATTGTGTGGGAAGGTGTGGTTTTACCCTCTAAATCATTAAATATGTTGAGGGAGTCCCCTTCAATGATTATTCTATCCATCTTGAGACTTGAGGTAAGTTGAATGCCCTAGAGTGTTGCCTCAGCTTCAGCCACATGGTTTGTCTTAATTCTTAGGGGGCCTATGTACGTATTAATCAACATTCCATCTAAATTTTTTATGACTCCTCTTCTACCAGCATAACCTATATTTCCTTTCAAAGTATCATACAATTTTAGATTAACCTAGTCCTTAGGTGGTAGCTTCCACCTAACATATTTTCATAATAATTATTTGGAAGGAGACATGATTTTTTGTACTAACTCCCATTCTTTGAAGATCAAATTTTTAGAATTAGATCCTAGATTTTTTCAATAAGGGGGAAGCCCTATGAATTTTTAGTTATGAATTGACAAAGATGAATAAAGATTATTTTTGGCTAGTGTATTTTGTTTGAAAATAAATTATCATTTTAGGGTTTTCAAACACCCCAGAACTAGCATGGGAGGGTTAGATGCCATAGGAAGGAAATGGATAGGAGGTTTTCATTGCCTAATGATATCAAATATGTTGTCTGATTAACCCTTGAAAGATCAAATTTCTTCAAAAATAAGTCAAGAATGCATGAAATGAAAGGGTAGGATAGGAACAAATGGTGGATTGAGTCTTCTAATTACCTACAAAGTAAACATCAGCTAGGTACAATGAGTCCTCTTTTTTCCAAATTATCCATAGTTAGGATCTTATCTTTAGTAGCCAGCCAAAAGAATAAATTTACCTTAGGAGTCAGGTTTTTAATCCATAAGTCTTTCTAGTAATTCCATTCATCTTCCAGATCTAGGTTAATGGTGTGTCTAAAGGAGAATGAGTATTACCTATTATCTTCAACCACCCATAATAAAATGTGATTCCTTAGGGAAAAATGGAATGTGAATTTTAAAGATGAAATGGTTAAGATTCTAAAATACTTGGGCTTCTTTAGCATTATAGCCATCTATGGGTAGGACTTTCCAAGTATTCAATCCATCAGTCTCATCCCATAGTTTTTATTTAAAATGTTTAATAACAATAAATCCTTTAAAAATTGTTTAAATTGTAATACATGGCATTTAAGCACTGATTTATATGTTAATTAGATTCAATTAAAATTTATTAATAAGTGACATATGCTAAATATAGTAAGTACAACTAATATTAAGATACTTAGCATATTATAGATTTTATAATTATAGAAGGTGTGTGATAGTGATAAATAGGTTAAAAAAGCTTTTGATATCTTATATCTATAACTAGAGTCTACAACTATTTTTGGACTAGGTCACACTCTTTGGAAAACTATGTGGTGTGTCTATTTCCATCATCTACAGTCTTATTTTATTTAAAATTTACAAAACTATTAATGCTCTATCACCTGTGCCTATGCCTACTAACAGTGATGATATGCTTTGATTCTATACATACCTCTATTTTTCTTTTCCTTGCCTTGGAAACCTTAAGTGTAAATCTGAGAGATATAAACCTATAATAAAATAAGGGGAATTGTAATGGACTAAGATAACCCCATTCACCTTAGATTATTATTAAGAGTTTCATATGAAACTGGATACTCCATGGAGGGAGTCAAGCCATAAGTATTTCTCCTACATAGTTTGATTGTGTAGTTGTGTTCATTCACTATATACACACAATCAATAATTTAGATTTAGTAATTGAAATTGTTATATGTTGCATTAATTTTAAATTCTTTAAAATTGATATGTGAAAATTTATATGGAATTCAATTAAAATAGGGAATATTTTCTAAATGTGAGGAAGTATAATACACAGATAATGGATTTATATCAAGTCATTTTCAAATAAGGCATTAATGATTAATATATTAAACCATTTTTATTAATTTATAGTATAAAAATATCAAAATGTGTTCATATGGCCCATCTAAATATTTCAAATATTTTAAACTACTTATTAAATGGAAGGGGGAATTGGTTTACGGTAGTGGACTTGTCTAAAAAAATTATGGATTCAAGTTTTGAGGCCCAAATAAGGTTTTGGGTGATAGATTTTAGTTTGAGCATTGACTTTGGAAATTCAACTATAGTAGTGATTGTGAACAAAGGGGTCAAACCCACATATATATAAATCACTAGAGGAATGGAGAATAAGAGTCATGCATTTGAGCATACATCAAATGGTTTAATAAATTTCAATAATTAACATTTCTAAGTACATGTGACCAAATATAGGTTTATACACATACAAAGCATTTTAATAGTTGAAATAATATAATGAAAATGTCTAGATTGAAGATGCATAGAAATTAGATGCTATGTTATATGTAAATTCTATTGACAAGTCAGAGATCTCCTATTTGGTTAGATGGGCTCATTTTATTTATGGTTAACCATATTTGAGTATTTGGGTTCAATATTTTTATAACCATTATCATGTGGTAAGAACTAAGTTGATTTTGAACATTTTGTTTAATAGATTTTATGTATATTTTATTTTTTAAGGTTTGTGGTTGATGGTAGGTATTCACAAAATTGACTCATTGATAATAAAAGAATTCATTGATAATAATTTCATTACAACAATGAAAATTAGTAGTCTTATAACAATATTAAAAATATATCCAAATATTTTTATTATTAAAATTAATATATTCTAGTAATTGAGGTCAACATACCCCCATTTTTGAAAAATGAGTACCCTTGTTCACATTTTGCAAATTGTGATATAAATTAGGCATTCAACTTGATCATAGTTCATTATTGAATATCATGTGTTGATTTATGTTAATTGGCATACTAGCACATAAGCTTTATTTGATTTTACCTAATGTCTCTAACATTTGCTTCATGTGTTTCCATTTTTCAAGATCAATAAATCTTAATTAGAATGAACATATGTTTATGGTTTATGATTCTATGATCAATTTGACCCTTATGATTAACCTTTTAACCTTTGGTCCTTAATCAATTAATTAAATATAATTATAAATGACATTTAAAACCTTAGTTTAAATTAATTTAGTCTAAGTTCTTATATAAATGGATTTATATTATCGATGGGTCACTTTATTTCCGTCTAAGTCCTAGTTTAATTTTAGCCTAAGCTTTGATCAAGTTTATTAATTCATTAAAACCTTAGTCTAAAATTTATAATAAGTATATATATATACCCTTTATTGATTTCACTATTTACAAGTACAAAAACAAGTAGGTTTGTTAAGTGGAAAAATATTAGAAGCTTAGATCATAGATCAACGACAACGAGTGATCTCCCAAGTCAATTAGTCAAGGTTCCCTAGATCTAAGATTGATAGTGTATATTCAAACATACAAATCTTGACTAATGATTAACATTGAATCCCAAGGTTAATAATTCAAGATCGAATATCTATGACATGAGTTTAATTGAGCAAATGGAGATCTATGGTGAACATGGAGTCAAAATCTCAAAGGATCCTAAGATTAAATGTGACAGTGATAAGTGTCACGATCATGGTGAATTAGATACATATCAGTGGCACACATTTAATTAGATTCATAAAGAGTAGATTAATATTCCACATTTGATCATATACTTAAAAGATCGATGAGACATATTTAATCATCTAGATTAAAGATCAATGGCATGTGTTCAATCTTGCAAGTAAAGATCAATGATGAGAAGTGAGTCAAGGAGTCAAAGAAAAAATGCCACATGGCATAAAGACATTAACTAGATGAAGACTAATTACAAGGTATATATAAATCACATGATTCTACTAAGTGGCACAATATTTTAAGCCCATATCAGATATCAATGACCATGATGAAAGTCAAGGTTAGAAGACTCTCGAGGGGATCAATGATGCATGTTTGATCACTCAAATCAAAGATCGATGGACCATGCTAAAATAGTATAGATGGAGATCAATGGAGTGAATTTTATCAATCTTTAGGAGGCATGAAATGATGACACATGTCCAAGGAGACAACAGTCACAATTTAAAAATAAATAAGCTACAAGACAAGGTGATACAACATAGGCATACACATCATATTATAATATCTTGTGGACCTGATCATGTGAAGTTATAAATATGAGATCCAAATATGATCTAAGTCATAAAATCACATACTTCAAACTTATTTTATAACATTAAATCTTTGTTTACACCTCCAAAAATCCCTAGAATATATGAAAAGCCCCAAATTATCTTTAGACTCATTGAGTTGAGCCAAGAGAGTTGAATTAATATATGTAAAATCATAATTAAATTAAGATTATAGCAATGGTGACCTATGGAAACATTTAAAATAAAATAGTTTAGTTATATTTGTTATCAAATGTAGAAGCTTGAGTTTTCAAAGATAGAGTTTGTAGTTGATTCACTAAACACAAGAGATAACAATTGCTTAAAGTTGTTCGAGACAATTAAGAACCAGGGAGTTTTGACCAAAGAAGAGAAGTTGTTCCTAGTGAAGAGACTCTATGATGACATTGTATCCATTCATATGAATAGACTCCATTATATTTCTACTAAACTAGAGGTATTACACTATATCGATGTCCTTGGTCTAATTTTCAAATATGCTAGAATTGACAAGGGTATATTGATTCATGAAACTAGTTTGAGGAAAATTGCATACATCTCCTCTTAGAGTACTTTTGAGTCTTATTATAAGCTTCTTAGGCCCCATAAATACCTATCCTCCATTAATTCATGGGATAATAAAATTACTATGATGGGCATCATGTAAAAATGGTTAGAAGTAGGTAACCAGGTCATTGTAGATCCTACAAAGAAGATCCTTGTAAGCCAATTTAGGCCTAGAGTTAGGATGGTCATGGCCATGTTAAATAAGTTATATGGATTTTCATATATGGCTCATGTATAACCAATATGGGTGTCTATTGTATATTTCATCATTGAAGTATTAGTTCTTCCATTAGGTGAAATCATTAATATTTTCCTAAGTAAATAGATATACGGAATTAAGAACAAGAATATGATTGAATTCTACATGATGTCCTATCTATTAGATGCCCTATGTACTACCACCAAGATTCTAAACCAAAGAGAATGGTCTCTTAATGGTACCCAAACTATCTCTAAATACTATTCACAATTGCATATCTATAAATATAGAGACCATATCTAGTTTATCTCTAATAATGTATACCCTATATTGAGTCAAGCAATTGATGGTATTCCCATGATGAGGGTAAGTCCTTTAATCAAGAAGTCAATTCAGGTAATGGGTGACATATGGATTTATCCTAATTTCATTGTTATACTAATTTAAGGAACCCAACCTACCCTTCTCAAACTACTAGTTCATGTACCTAACAAGTTATCAAAAAAGAGGTGGCATACCAATTACTTAATGGGATAGATGGCATTTTCAAAACTAAGAGGAAGGGAATTTTAAATAGTTTTCCCATGAAAATCAACAAAACCATTTTTAGGTAATGGGACCACATTGAAGCTACCTCAAAACATAGGCTATCTTTAAATTTGTAGATTGATGATCATAGACAATGGGATCCCTATGGTAGGGTAAATGAATATTTGAGGATCAAAGGTATTATGGCTATACCTTATGAGCATGAATCTAGTGCATTTGATTTTATATACACTAAATCAGCCTCTTATTATGAAGTCACTAGAAATCTAAAATAACACAATATAAAGCCTGAGTCTAGATTGAATAGAGATAAAAAGATGGAAAATAGATGATATCTAAGTCCAAGTCAGTATCATTTGGTAGATTTTAGTTCCTATAGACTTACATCAATAAATACACAAATAGAACATAGACCTGATGAGAGGAGAGGAGACTAGGATAAATTTCTTTTATCTCTTCAGCCCCTAAATATTATAGGATAACATAGCAAGATTTAGCTAAATAAGAGGTTCACATGATAGCTTTAGATTCACAAGAGTCTGTGGAGGATAGATTGAGAATGTTATTGATGACATATGATATAGACATACATATATAAGAGGTAAGTGTTGAGGAAACTAAGATAGATAAGGGAAAATAAAATTCATTGGACTTAGTAGTTATTAATCCTCCCAAGAGGAAAATTTAGACTAAAATTGACAAAAAATCAAAGAAACCTAGAGTGGCCATCATACCACCTTTGAAAGATATCAACTTGTTCAGTGAGAATAACCTAATATATGGGCCACCTATACCTAAATGGTTCATATATGAACCAAGGTTAGAAAAGCTTCCTACTACATACCATCCATGGGATCTAGTGAAGACCACTAACATCCCTATGCAACAAGAGTTTAGGCCTTGGATCATTACCTTGCAAGAGGAAGAAGAAAAGAGACTTGTTGCTCAATCTCGATAATATGGATAGTTAAAAATAGTGGTCCCAGTAAAACATATGGGCTAGTCTTTAGTTAAAATTAGATATGATCCAAATACTATAGGTTTACAAAGAGTCACTAATACAATGTTCATGGAAGGTGGTCAAGAGGTGATACATCAAAAGGTCAAGCCTTTGGCATACTTGACCCAAAAGAGAGAATAAAGACCAGGGGAGGACAATATATTTGAAGAAGATGTTCTAGAGCTAGCATAATCTAAGGTAGAAAGGTTGTAAGCTACCATCAAAGGACTAAAACAAGAGAAGAAGCATATGAAATAGAAATTGATTATGTCAGTTCCTATGAACATTGTTAATATCTTTAAAGGAATCATCTATTACACATTTAGTTATTTGAAGTAAATCAGGTCTAAACTAGACATGGTAAACAAACAACATTCCATGGTTATAAACCAAGTCAATCAATGGCAAGGTTCAGATAAGAAGATGAGGTAGTTGATCAAGATAATAATGGAAGACTAGATTCATGAGCTCAAAATAGTCAATCTATCACATTTGAATATGGGTATGATAATATTTATGGATAAGGTCAAGGATATGAATAAGTGGTCAAAATGCATGGAAGATCCTTCAAGATATTTCATTCAATTGGAGGATAGAATGGTGTAAATATTAGGAGCCTTGATCAAGGATCCAACCATACTTAATCTTACTAGCTTGATAATTGATGAAGAGATCCAACATAGAGCCACTCAATTCATATAAGAGGTTAATAATAAAAGCAAAGGCACTATAGGGGCTTATAATAAGCATATTTTGGACATGATCTTGTAAGTAGATGATAAGATTATAAATGTTAGGATCATTAAATAAGCCTTTAAATAGAGATGATAAAGTCTTCAAAGATTTGGTAGGGCAAAAAAAGGAGTTGTTCATATGTCTAATCATAAATCTTAAGATAATTGGTGAACAATATGATAAATCCATGAAGATCCTAGAGCAAAAAATAAAAGGCTATAGTAACAAGGGCATCTTTAAATGAATTGAGTTAACTTGGCATATTATTTTATAAGAAAAAACATGTAAATCATTTTGAAAGAATATTCTATTTTTTAAAATCATGTGTAATTTATAATGAAAATGGATTATATGTTAGTCACACTTGAAAAGTGTCATTGATTCTAGAATGTTGTAAAAGGAAAACTATCCTTGACACTTGGATAATTCTCATTTGATAATGATTAATCGACATACCTCATAAGTTGCCTATAAAATGGGGTATTGTCATTATAACAAGGAGGAAGTTTTTAGAGCAAAAATGTTTGTGTAAATTTTGGATTAAGTAATACAAGAAAGGTAATTTTGCAAAGATTGTCTCATATTTGTTTGTTTGTTATCATGGCTATTTCCTCAAGTATCTAGTTTGATATTCAATTTTGAATTGTTTTTATAAATTGTAGATGTGCATATGTTGATTCATAGTTATTAATTTGAGCTTATGCTAGGTTGGTTAAAATTTGTTAGATTCACTTTAATTTCATTAATTTTCTGGAAGATGTGCAAATGCAATTTTCTTGTTTGATTAAATATTTAAAGTGAATTTGATTTCTTATTTGAATTATTTTAGATATCCTTAGACATTTACTTGGTATATGATAGGATCTATGATTTTGGAAATTTCATGTCATATGTTGGTTTGATGCATGTTTTTGATGAAATTCAAGCTTTTTCAAGATGTCTAGACTCAAGATCAAAAACATCCTTCTTTCTTCCCTACCCTATCTATTTTCTATTTTCTTTGATCAAATCATTGTAGTTTAATTTCTCATTGTAAATATTAATGCTATATTATATTTTAGACTTTAGGTTTTGATCATTATTCATTAGAATTAATTCATATTACTTTAAATCCTTCACATATCTTGAAGACCATGGTTGTTCACAACAACCACTTACATAATCATTTTGTGAAATAGTCATATAACTTGGTCACGACTCCACCATAGATCTCAAGAAGATCACAACCAATAACTCATGTAAAAGATTATTTGTGTCTTGAAATGAGAAGTGTTTTAAACACTACGTATGATATAATTTCATGCATCAATAGGCATCATTTCATTAGCACTATAAGGAGGGCCTCTTGAGTTAAGCTTTGTGAATCTGAAATATCTTTAGCCAATTTTAGTGATTTTTATTCAAATATCAGTGAATCATTTACATACTTCTATTTTTACTAGCTTTATTATGTAAAGATAACTGATATTCATGGTTTAATCCAATATTTAGACTTATTTATCTAAATATAATTATTCTTTGAAGACTTATGTAAATTTTTTGTAAAGATTGCTTAAGCTTTGTGAATCTGACATGTTTAAAGTTATTGATAGTAATTTTTTTAATAAAAATCACTCATATTCATAAGTTTGAAGGTATATTTAAGATAATATAGTTAAAGATAGACATCTTTGAAATATTTTCATGAATGTGTGCAAAGGTTGCTTGAGCTTAGAAATCTAAACATAAAAATCTACTTATTTATGAGAATTGAACTTATCTTTGCAAAGATAGGTTTTTTTTGTTGTGTTTTGAATAGGATCTAGATTTTACAAGATAGAATTACAAGAATTAGAAATAGGTCAAGGTTTGAGACAATATACCTCTTCTTTCTTTGGAGATTCATATGAAAGTAAGATTGGATAAAGGTAAGCATAACGTTTCTAAATTTGAACCTACTTCACATATTCGTGTTGATCCTACATTCAATCCTCATCAAGGTATGGCTTGGTTAGGTGGATCTTCTACTAATGTGCCTATTCAGGTATATGACTTACCTAGAAATCTTAAAAAATATTTGCCTTCTTTTAGTCCTAAAGGTGTTGTGACTATTGAAGAACATATCAAGTCTTTTAAGGTTGCTTTAATATTGTTAAATATTATTCATGAATATGTTACTTGTAGATTATTTCCTTTCACCTTTAAATATGTAGCATATGATTTGTTTCTTAACCTTCTTAAAATTTAATTTATATTTGTAATGATTTTAAAAATTATTTCATTGATCAATTTAGAAAGATCATTAGTCCTTATGTCCTTTATCAACAATTCACTACAATAAAAAGAGATTCAAATGAAACCATTATAAATTTCAATGCTAGATTTCAAAATATGTTTACTAGAACTATAGTTCCTTATAGGCCTATTGAAGCTTTAGCTTTAGAGATTTATAAGGATGATTTAGATCTAATGACTTTTATGTTTCTAAAAAGATATGTTAGTGTTATAGATACATTAGCTTTGGCCTATGTTGAAGCTATGATAATTAAGGATCAAATACAACCCTAGGGTCAATTAGCATATATTATTCCTAATGCCAATATTAATTTTATTAGATTGAATTTTATCCCACATGCTAATCAAAACATGCCTACTTTGAATCAAACTCTAGTTTTAAACCAGTTACCTTTGAGTCATGCTCATCCTGATCAAAACCTAGGATTTTTAAATAACACTCAAAGTGGATCTCATCCAAAATATCAAAAATCTATGGTGCCAATAGTTAGTATTAGTAATTAAGTTGATAATTCAGAGTCACCTAAGAATGAAAACAACTCTATATTTAAAATGGTTCAAAAAGTGAGCACTAATTTTCTTTAGTTACAAAAACAACTAGGTAACACTAAGGAGAATTATAACAAAAACTATTCTTATCAGAAGTTTAATAGACCTACAAATAGGTTTCACAATAGCAATAATGACAATAATCATGATCCATATACAAATAAGGTTTAATAATTTTAGAGTTCATAACACTGCAAAACATGATGAATTAGAATATATAGAATTCTATAATTCATTTAAAGTGTATAAATATGAATTAGATACATTTGAAGTTATTCCTAATAAATATAATGTTGTAAGATCATCTGGATCTTTATAAACATTTAAATCTTTCATAACAACTCTTATGGTGGACACTTTTGATTTTCCATTTTAAGATGAGAATGAAACTGAAGATACTCTAGAGGAAGGATTTACTATGCCAATCATGGAAAAAGAGCCTACCCTTTCTAGAATAATTGAAAAGGATGAGTTTCAAGATATTTATCAAGAACTTGAAGTAGTTAATATAAATCAAGTATAGGTTGATCTTTCTTCAAAAAGTGGCCATAAGGATAACTCATATAGAGTCATTGATGATATATAGAATATTCTTGAAGAAGAGGATCATTGGCAATAGTTATACCATTATTTCTTGAATTAAATTGAAAAGCTTCAAGAAGGCAATGTTATTATAGAAATCCCAAAGCAAGATGAGTTTGAGATTGATTGGATAAATGAGATGCCACTCTTTATATAAGATGAAGATGAAGTAAGTGTATCAGATCAAGAAATTCAATATAAATACATTGAAAGGTTAGAAATATGTGATCAACATGTTTCAAATGGTAATATTTCAAATGAATTTCATGTTCTTTTAGTTGATCATATGAAGAGACCTTTTGGGATGACATGGATAGTTTTTGTGGAAAGATTGATAATCCATCCCCACCTCATATTGAGATTGAGGAATGTTTTGTAAAAATTATTATTGCAATTGTTTATCAAGAAGAGATTAATGATGTATTGTATCCAAGTTTAGATATCTAGAAAGAAGTTTAAGACTTTGATATAACACTACCTCAAATGGATCATAATGAAGATATTAAATCAAGCATACTATCTAAGTTAGCAATACAATCATTGAATGATAATCACATAAGTCATTATCAGTCTAGGAATGAATTAGAATTAGCACTCCCAATGCAAGAAAGAATAATTTGGAAAGAATATGACTAGATATTAGATCTATATACTTAAGAATGGGGATAGGAAGTGAAGATGTATCATTTAGAAGACATAAACATACAAGTGATCTTATCTACAAGAAGAGGCCATCAAAAGGAAGTAATCATGTTTCAAATTTCTATGGTGAACTAAATAGTTTTCTATTTGATCCTAGATGAAATATTATTATTTCAATCTTGTTATATCATAGTTTTTATGCTTTAGTTTTCCATTTTTAAGTAATATATAGTAAGTTATTTATTAATTAATTAGTAAAATTAGTTAGAGTTAGGGTAGGTAGGTTTAGATTAGTTTCATCCTATTATTGTTTTATAAATAGTGTTGATGAATCTTTATTTGCTTGTTGTGTGTTTGCTTTCTTTACCTTGTTCTTTGGCTATCAATAAGTCTTTTTCAAGACAAGTTTTCAGGATCCTTTATCCATCTAAATGCTCAAAAATAATTTCATAAACCAAGAATTTGAATATGACTCTTAAACATTGGTTGATCATGGATTTTATAAATTATAAGATTAATTTTATGTTTATGTGAAATTGATGAAGATTCATACCTAGACTAATTATTCCTTTAAAATCTTAAACCTTGTTTTGATCTAAGTTTGATTCCAATAAGGATTACATATTTTTGAGTGAGAGTTTGAATGATTAGAAAAAATTCATGTTAGCATTTAAAGAACATTATTTCCTAGGATGATGTTTATGATCAATGATGATCATCTAAAAATCAAACATTTGATAAAATCCTACAAACTTGGTTAATTTTGGTTCCCAACCTTTGTTCAAAAGCTAAATATAGTTGAAAAATACAAAAATATAAGCCTTATTAAAAATATAAAAATTTTCTAAGCAAAGGTGATTATGGTAACTTCCACCAGTGTTATGGATGCCTAGCTGGTAGTGGAGCAAGGCCTAGAGTGAAACCAAATGTATCTTTGTCAGGGTTATAGACATCTAGCTAGTAGCAGAGCAATGCCCAAGCCTTCCCATTTATAAATCATGATTTATAATAAATATCTAAATATGCTACAAGTCTATTATAATTATTAATGGCATGAAATCTATAAATTGTTCTCTAAATTCCCATGATAGTTAGTAAATGAATCAAAAAACACACACAACATGACTAAGTTTTGATATTTAATCCTAATTATATATTTATAAGACTTATTTTAACCATGAATTGATCTTAATAATGGTACTTGATCATGTAAAATAATTAGTCTAGTTATTATTTTGAACCAAGAGTATCTGAATTCTAACATATTGCAATGTTTCCCCTAAAAGTTGTCAGTTGTTGAGGTCAACATACCCCCATTTCTAAAAAATGAGGACCCTTGTTGATCAAAATGCATTATTGACTATCCTTTTTTGATTTAGCTCAATTGGAATACTATCACATAAGCTTTATTTGATTTTACCTAATGTATCTAAAATTTACTTCATGTGTTTCCATTTTACATGATCAATAAATGGTTTATGCTTAAATGATCAATTTGACCCTTGTGATTAACCTTTAGTCATTAATCAATTAATTAAATCTAAATATAAATGATGTTTAAAACCTTAATATAAATTAATTTATCTTAAGTTCTTATTAAAATGGATTTACATTATCGAAGGGTCACTTTATTTTTGACTAAGTCCTAGTTTAATTTTATCCTAAGTTTTGATCAGGTTTATTAATTTATTAAAACCTTAGTCTAAAATTTATACTAAGTATTTATATATACTAAACCCTTACTTTATTGATTTCATTATTTTTAGGTATGAAAACACATGGGGTTTCCAAGTGGTTAAATCTTAGAAGTTTGATTCACATATCAATGACACATGGGAAATTTCCTGAGTTAATTAGTCAAGGTTCCTAGATTTAAGATTGATGGTGTGTATGGAAATCTATAAATAATGATTGATTGCTCAAGTTAAATCCCAAGGTTAATGAGTCAAGATATAATATCTATAATGCATGTTTAGGTGAGCAAATAAAGATGTATGATGACCACAAAGTCAAAAATCAAAAGATCCTAAGATTGAACCAAATAGTGACAAGTGTCACATTACAGTGAATTATATAAAGATCAATTATTTGCATTTAATTGGATGTATAAGGATAAGATCAATGATGTGCATTTAATCATCCATATCAAATATCAACAACATGCATTCAATCTTGTAGGTGAATATTGATGGTGTGAAGTGAGTCAAGAAGTCAAAGAGCCTACATTGCATGAAAAGATACCATGTGGTGTAAAGGTGTTAACCATATGGAGAATAATTATAAGGTACATATAAATCACATGATGCTACCAAGTGTTAAATTTCATAATCTCAGATCAAATATCAATAACCTTGATGAAAATCAAGGATAGAAGACTTCTAAAGAGATCAACAACATGCATTTGATCATTCAGATCAAAGATTGACAACCCACATTTAAATAGTTTAGATGGAGATTGATGGAGTTAATTTGATCAAGCTTTAAGAGGTGTGAAATGATGACATGTGTCCAAAGAGATAACAATCACATTTTAAAAATAAATAAGTTATATGACAAAGAGATGCCACATAGGCATACATGTCATATTAGAATATCTTATGGACCTAAGCATGTAAAGATATAAATATGATATCCAAATATGATTTAAGTCACCAAATAAAATACATCAAACTTTTTAACCACCATTAAATCTCTATTTGAACCTCTAAAAATCCCTAGAACATACAAAAAACCCTAAATTATCCCTAGATTCACTGAGCTAAGCTAAGAGAGTTGAATTACCATTTACAAAAGGATAATTCAATTAAGATTATAGTATTGGTGACCCATGGACACATTTTTAATCAAATAGCTGAGTTATATATTTCATCACATGTATAAAGCTGAGTTTTCAAAGATATAGAGTTTATAGTTGCTTCACTAAACACATGGGAGAATAATTTCACAAAATTATTCTAGACAATTGAGAACCAAGTTTGACCAATGAAGAGAAGAATATAATCCTAATTAATAAAATCTATTATGACATTTTAGGAATTAAAATGACTATACTCCATTCTGATGCTACTAAACTAGAGGTATTAGACTATATCAATATCCTTGGTCTAATTTTTAAAGATGTTAGAGTTGACAAGGGTATGTTGATTCATGAAACTAGTTTGAGGAAAATTGTATACATCTCCCTTGTTAATTTTGAGTCTTATTATAAGTTGTCTATGCCCCAGATAGATGTATCCTCCATTAATTCATGGGCTCATAAACATACTATGATGGACATCTTGGTAAAATAGTTAAAAGTAGGTAACCAAGTCATTGTAGATTCTATAAAGAAGATCCCTATAAGATAATTTAGACTTGGAGTTAGGATGGCCATGACCATGTTAAATAAGTTGTATTGATATACACATACTACTCATATATAACCAATATAAGTGCCTATTGTGCATTCCATCATTGAAGAAGTGGTGGTTCCTCTATTAGGTGAAATCATTAGTATTTCCCTAAGCATAAATATATATGGAATTAAGAATAAGAAGATAAATGAATTCTACATGATGTCATATATTTTAGATGTCCTATGTGCTACCACCAAGATCTACAACTAAAAATAATGGTCTCTTAATGGTACCCAAATTATCTCTCAATACTATTCAAAATTACAGATCTATAAATATAGAGACCATATCTAGTTTATCTATGATTGTGTATACCCTGCATTGAGTCAATCCATTGATGGTATTCCCATGATGAGGGTAAGTCATTTAATGAATAATTCAATTAAGGAAATAGGGACACATGGCTTTATCCTTATTGCACTATTATAAGAAAATAAGGAACCCAAATCACCCCTCTTAAACTACTAGTTCATGTACTTGACAAGTTAGCATAACAAGAGGTGGCATACTAATTATTTAATGGGATATATGTCATTTTAAAAAATTAAGAGGAAGGGAATTCTAAATAGTTTTACCATGAGAATCAACAAAACCATTTTTAGGCAATGGGACCACATTAAAGCTACCTCAAAACATAGGTTATCTTTCAATTTGTAGATTGATGATCATAGACAATGGGATCCCTATGGTAGGGTAAAGGAACATTTTAGGATCAAAGGTATTCTGGTTGTGCCTTATGATCATGAACCTAGTGCATTTTATTATATATACTCTAAATCATCCTCTTATTATGAAGTCACTAGAATTCTAAAAGAACATGATATAAATCTTGAGTCCAGATTGAATAAAGATCAAAAGATGGAAGATAGATGGTAGCAAGGTTATAGTCAGTATCATCTGGTAGATGTTGGTTCTTATAGGCTTCCACCAATAGATACACAAATAGAAAACAAACCTAAATAGAGGAGACCAATATAAATTGATTCTAGTTCCTTAGCCCCTAAATCTCCTAGGATAATAGATTAGGATTTACCTCAATAGGAGGTTCATATAATATCTTTTGATCTTAGGAATCTATGGAGGATGCATTGAGAATGCTATATATGACATATGATATAGACATATATACATAAGAGGAAAGTTTTGAGTAAAATAAGCAAGATAATGGAAAATAAAAGTCATTAGACTTAGTAGTTATTGATCCTCCTAAGAGGAAAGATGAGACTACAATTGATAAAAAATCAAAGAAACCTAGAGTGGCCATCACACCACCTTTGAAATATATCAACTTTTTAGTGAGGAGAGCCTATATATGGGCCACCTATACTCGAATTGTTTATATATGAATCAAGGTTAGAAAATATTCCTTCTACATACCATCCATGGGCTCTAGTGAATACTGCTAACATCCCTATGAAAAAAGAGTTGAAGCCTTGGATCATTGTCTTGAAAGAGGAAGAAGAAAAGAGACTTGTTGCTCAAGATCAATCATCTATCTAGTTACAAATATAAGTCCCAATCAAACATATGGTTCAATCCTTAGTTAGAGTTAGATATGATCTAGATACTACAAGTTTACAAAGAGTCACTGAGATAATGGTCATGGAAGGTGGTCAAGAGGTGCTACATCAAAAGGTTGAGCCTTTGGTTCACTTGACCCAAAAGAGAGAATAAAGACTAGGGGAGGACCCTATATTTAAATAATATGTTTGATATCTAGCACAATCCCAAGTAAAAAGGTTTTAAGCTACCATCAAAGAATTGATTTAAGAGAAGAAGAATCTATAAGAGAAATCCATTTTATTAATTTGTATGGAAATTGTTAATAGCTTTGAATCAACCATCTATGACACATTTAGTTCTTTGAATTTAATTAGGTCTAAACTAGACATGGTGAACAAAAAACATTACATGGATACAAACTAGGTCAATCAGTGGCAAGGTTTAGATAATAAGGGAAAGTAGTTGATGAAGATACTAATGGAAGGCTAGATTCCTGAGCTCAAAATAGTCAGCCTATCATATTTGAACATAGTTATGATAATCTTGATGGAGAAGGTCAAGATTATGAATAAGTGGTCAAAAGGCATGGAATATCTTTCAAGAGATTTTAATAAATTTGATGAAATAATGGTGAATATATTAGGAGGCTTAATCAAAGATCTAACCATCCTTAATTCTAATGGCTTGATAACTAATGAATATTTCCAACATAGAACTACTCAATTCATCCAAAAGGTCAAGAATAAAAGCAAAGGCACTACAAGGGCTAATAATAGGTGTATTTTGGACATGATCCTATTAGAATATGATAATATTGGTAATGTTAGGAGCATTAAAGAAGGCTGGGATAAAGTTGATAAAGTCTACAAAAATTTGACAGGGCAAGAAGAGGAATTATTCATAGATCCAATCATCAATCTCGAGTTGAATGGTGAAAAATATGACAAAGCCATGAAGATCCTAGAGCAAAAATAAAAGGTTGCAACAATAAGAGTGTTTCAAAGTCAATTGAGTTGACTTGGCCTATTATTTTTTAATAAAATCATGTAAATTATTTTGAAATAATATTCTATTTTGTAAAAGCATGTGCAATTTGTAACACACATGTATTATAGGTTAGTCATACTTGAAAAGTGTCATTGATTATAGAATGTTGTAAAAGGACAACTAACCTTGACACTTGGCTAATTATCATTTGGTAGTGATTAGTTTACATACCTCATAGGTTGCCTATAAAAAGGGGTATTCTCATTATAATAAGGAAGAAGTTTTTAGAGCTAAAACTTTTGTGTAAATTTTGGAGCAAGTAATACAAGCAAGGGAATTCTGTAAAGATTGTCTCATATTTGTTTGTTTGTTATCATGGATGCTTCTTCAAGTATCTGGTTTGATGTTTCAATTTGAATTGCATTTATGAATTATAGATGTTCATATGTTAATGTAGAGTTGTTAATTTGAGCTTATTCTAGGTTGACTGAAAGTTGTTAGATTCACTTTAATTTCATTGGTTTTCTTGAAGATGTGAAAATGCATTTTTCTTGTTTGAGTAAATATTTAAAGTGAATTTGATTTCTTATTTTTATTATTTCAAATATCCTTAGACATTTGCTTGGTATATGATAGGATCTACGCTTTTGGATATTTCATGTCATATGCTAGTTTGATGCATGTCTTTGATGAAATTCAAGCTTTGTTAAGATTATTGTACTCAAGTTCATAACAATCCTTCTTTATGCCCTACCTTACCTATTTTATCTTTTCTTTGATCAAATCATTGTAGTTTAATTTCTCATTATAAATATTCATGCTAGATTATATTTTAGACTTTAGGTTTTGATCATTATTCATTATAATTAATTTAGATTAGTTAAGATCCTTCACAAAGTTTCAAGACCATGGTTTCTCCCAATAACCTCTTATATAATCATTTTGTGAAACAATCATATAACTTGGCCACTACTCCACCACATATCTCAAGAAGATCACAACCATCAATTCATGTAAAATATTATTTGAATCTTCAAATGAGAAGTGTTTTAAACACTATGTAAAACCTTTGATACACTTTCATGCATCAACAATATTGATCCAATGCTAATTTTAAATCTTAAAACTATGTAATCATAATTCTACATGCCTCTACATAAATAAGTCAATCCTAAAACCAAATCATACACAAATATTATTTCCATATTTATGAATTTTATTCTTGAAAACTTAAAAAAAATGTAAATAGCTTAGATTCAAACATCTATAGTCATTTTTTACCACAAAATGACTAGTACAAGATTTAACTTGAAACCATTGTAAATCAACATAAGATTTACTATGTTTTATTGACCATAAATTTGAATGAATAGTGAAAGATATTTATATGTTTTATGCTTAGGAGGTGATTATTTATTATCAAAAGTGGTTCTATTTTGATATCACTAAATATATGTATGATAGAATAAAATAATGATGGTTGTGTACCACTAGGAATAGTTGTATTATGAAGCATTTTGTGTGTGTGTGTGTGTGTGTGTGTGTATCAATGACATAAATAAAAATTATGCATAAGAAATATTCTTATTGCATTTACACAATGAAATTTGTTAGAGATTAATCCATGTTTTAATGGTCTCATGCCCAATCCATTGAATATGTGCATATCTCTACTAAGAAAATAAATCCTTTCATTGTAATACTAAATAAGGAAATATATTATTGTCATGAACTAAATATGAGTAATAGTCTAAACTGATATGTTTTTCTTTCCAATTTGTAGTTATTCGTTAAGATACATAGAATTTATATTTCTATTATTTTTTTGGTATTGGACATAAGTCTTATAATAAAAAAACTGATGGACATAACGCTAGAATAAGTCAAGAGAGCACTCTTTGAGATGGTAAGAGATTTAAATTTGGGACCAAATGGATTATAGACCCTTTTGTATCGACACTTATGGAATATTATGGGAGAGGAGATTAGAGAAGTAGTTCAGGAATCAAAGGAATCACAAGGAGTGTTATTTGGTTTTCATTTCACATTCCTAGCTCTCATTCTAAAAAATTGGAGACCAGAACACTAGAGGATTTTCATCATATCTCTCTCTACATCACTATCTATAAATTCATATCTAAAACCATTTATAATCAGCTCTAAATAAACAACCTAAGTTAATTATGGAGGAACAAGGAGGCTTCTATCAAAATAAGACAAATTACTAATGGGATAGTCATTTCCCATAAATTTATTCACTCATTTTAAGAAAGTAAGAGACAAGGAATGATAATAAAATTAGATATCTCTAAGGCATATAACAAATTTATATGGTCCTTTCTTGATGGAACACTCTAAAAGTTTAGGTTTAGTCAAGAATGGAGAAGGTGGGCACAAAGTTATTATAGTTCCCCCAAGTTTTTAGCTATGGTCAATGGATCCCCATAAGGGTAATTTGCCTCTTCAAGAGGCCTCAAGCAAGGGGATCCACTTTCCCCTATCTCTTCATCCTCATGGGGTTGGCCCTATGAAGAAACATTACATTCCTAAAATGATCACACAAAAAAAACATATTCAAACTACAACTAGTGGTAGTGCCCACTCTCATCTATAAATTTATCATGACTCAATCTTGTGACTGATTTTAGATGCTAGTTTGATGTCCTATTATGGTATGTTTTTCTAGGCATTGGACTAATTATTTTAGATATGTATTCTAGTTTAAATGTTGTGATGTGAGACATATTCTATAATTTCCATAATTTTGTTTATACTATAGTTGATACTTATGTTGATTCATTTTATTAGGATAGGTGTTGTTTAGCTTTAGTATATTATTATATGTTATCACTATATCTTGTTGAGTTCTTATTGACACTTGACTATTGTATTGATTGTTGATTTGTTCATAATGATACAATTTGGTTATCAAGGTTATCATTATTGATTGTGATTCATTACTAATTTAAATGACTATATTTGATTTAACATATCATGTTTAAATATTATGATGCTTTCATAATTTTATTTTTATTGGATATTGATACATGTTAGGTAAGTAATAATGTCCCTTTTTGACAACTATAAGAACCAATAAATGAGCTAGGCTCAGTGGTGGGATTTGATAATTTAGGGTATAATTGATAGGCTAATAATCAGTCAAAAGTGACTATGATAGGTATAATGAGCTATGACTTGAATACTGAGCCACCATTATCTTTTGTCCTTGTTTTTATTTTTATTCATCCTTATAATTATATGAGATTCATTAATTCCATTTTCATATTCTATTACCTTACTTAATGTTGTGCAAGTTTTCTATTATGTTTTCATTGATTATACATGACTTATTATTATTTTTCCCTTATCAAGATTTGATGTTTGACCCTATTCATTATGTGGTGTGGTGAGTTATGTGTTTCTTGGTTCATGACTTAGCCTTACAGAATGATGTGGCATGTTGTTTGTACTGTTAGACTTGGTGACTAGGACCCATGTGTCTTGACCCAGAACTTAGCCATGGAATTTTTCCTAGGCCTAGACATCGTGATAGATTCCACATTATTATATTAATTATTAGGTGTGTTGACCCCAAATCCAATGATGATACTAGGTAATCTTGGGTAAATTTTCATGATATTAAAGATTTTTTGGTTGGTAGCCATTATTATTTTTATTATTATTTAATTTCTTTGGTGGGCTTTCGTAATGCCACCTTTATGAAATTTGTTACAGGGAAGCTTGCATTATACTAAGATCTTATTACCTGCAAAAATATCCAGGGCCAAACATTTTGATCTAGGAGGTATGTTGTCAATGGCAAGGGAGGAGATGGAAGCCATGATGGGGAAAATAAAAAGAGGATGACATTGGGAAAGACCTATATTTCCCCAATTGTGGCATGTATTTTCTTCCAAGTAAGTTATAATTGTTTTTATAAAGGGTGAATGGATATTTTACTACTATATCTTGTTAATAAATAAGGATAACCATTATATATTCATGGGCAAGTCATGAGACTTCTTAATGAATATATAATGGTTATTAATCAATTCACTCTTTATACAAAAAAGTTATGGTTTACTTACTATTTGATTTATGGTTGCATTTATAAATGGAATGATTTTTTGGTTTGTTGCTTTTGGTCATTCCTTATTTGCATGGTTAATGGACTCAACCCCTACAGATTGTTATGGGGATTCCATTATTTAACATCAGTTAAAGTTATTAAGATTTCCATTCATAAATATTGGTTGAAATCGATTATGTTCCTCTATTAGCTTGAGATTTTTGATGTTATGTTGAATATGGCTTGTTTATTGCTAGATTTTTTTATGGGTTTTGTAATGGTGTTCAAGATGCTCCATTATTAAATTTTGGGCTCTTATGAATTCATTGGCATGTAATTATACCTAAAATGTGGATGTTTTAAATATTGGCTTCTACTAAATATATTTCTCCTTTAAAACTTGAACCCTGTTAGAATGAATGGCTATGCAACCATGTAAAGATTCATAGTTTTTCTTGTAACCCTTAATAGGTGATGCAAAATGGTTGAGGAATGGTCTTCATTTTAGCCATAAATTTGGCTCCATTTGGGTTTGTTTTGGTGGTTGAATTGACCTTCTCTTGTCTTGATGATTGGTTATTATGATTCCCTATTATATTTTATTTACCCTATTTATTTTTTGACTTAAGTCATTGGTTGTTATGTTTTCAACCTTGATGGAATATTTTGTGTCGTTTGGCATAAGGTAGGGTTTTTAATTTGATATTGGGTTGGGTCATCTTTTATTGACCCAATTTTCTTTTTATTGAGTTGTGCCTTGTATTGGTTGTGTGCATTAGGTTAAAGCATGTCAAGTTTGTTAAGGAAATGAAAATTAGTGTTTGTTGTGCATGGTCATTTTGTAGTTTAATTGAATTTTATGTGTTATGTGATGAATTCATTATACCTTTTATCATGACCCAAATTGGTCAATTTGGTTATATTTTATTATGTCTAATCTTTCACCATTAAATCATTTTTTATATCTAGGTAAATGCTTGGGTTGAATAGTATGTTGGGGCAAGCCTCCAAGTAATGTGAAATGAATATGATAGACTCTAATTTATTATTAAATAAGTTTTTATGATTTTTTATAATGCCATGAGGAAATAATCAGAGTTTTCTTTCTATTTTAGTGTTAAGGTATTTTGATGATGGTATCATATCCTATTGTCTTTTCATTGATTGTTTTTGTTGTAGTAACATTGGCTCTGTATCCTTTTTCATTCTTCATACCTCTCTCAATCCCCAAATTATTAAAACCCACCACCTATCTGATCATTAGGGATGGTGACCAACATCAATGGAGGGATCATTGGATTAGTTTGAAGGGTTTAACCTCTTATTACTGAGTACATCTTCTTTTATGACATCTAGATCTTAGTGTTACAACTTACTTATTTTTGGTACCTATTAGTGTATAGTTCCTAATGAATGTTCATGAAGTAGTTCACTATTTTTATATTATTGTATTGGTTTCATTTATGTATGTATGAAAGATAGTAATATTCATTATTATAAAAAATAAATTATTCAATTTTATAAATTTAAGGGTTTCTGGAAATAATGACATTATAATTGTTTAGTGATAGCAATTTGATATCCATTTATCTAAGCAATCATACTTATTTTCATTATCACAGATAAGTGTTAGACCTTCATATGGGGATTCATTTTTGAAGTGGACTTAATAATTATAGTTTCCTTGTAATATTGTGACTTAACATACTAAACTTTATTTGAGTTAGCAATTTCATTTTCCATTTTACATATATTATTATAATAATGAAGTTTTTTGTTGCCATGTAATTGACTGGTCAATATGTTGATTCTTTGTCATTATCATTGGTAAATATTTTTCCATGGTGAATTTGATTGTATTTGTTATTTCCAAACTTATTAGTTGATGAAATTATCTCCACTTATCACTAATATTTGGATTTTTAATAAACTTGGTCATTCTTGGATTGCAACGCATGTTTAAATTGAGGTAATGGCTTGTATAGTTAATAGTGCACATGTGTTGTCTATTTGATGTGGTTTGATATAAGTTGGTCAACATTTTAAGATTGTGTTAGTAAATTGTTGTAAAATATTATTATTGGTTTGAGTCAATTTTAGGTTATAATAAAACGTTATTATGATATAAATAACTCTATTATATTGTGTATTTCTATTGCATAAAATAATGAAATAGAGTAATATTAATAGTGTAGTTGAATCTTACTCCATATATTTGGTATGACTATGTTTGTTAATATTTTTTCTCTTGAATAATGGTATGTTGGTTGTTTTATTTTATATTGAAGTTATTATGTTCATTTAGTTGAGTAGGGTTTCTAATTATATATCTCTTATGTAATGGATAATATGGTGCAATGACATTGAATTGGTGATTCATTTATGGAATCCTAATTGGTAACACCACCTTAATTATTACAAAAAGTTAGTGATGTATTATAGAGTTAGATGGATTCTTGGGTATTGTTCCCAAAATTTGGGCTAATTGTTATCCAATTTTGGTGTGGAACTGACATGGTATTGAAGGACCATGGCATGGAAGGATCATGGTGCATAAATGATATGAGAAAAAGCACCACGACATGGAACCTATGGGGAATAAGAGGAAAATGGTGTAACAGGACCTAGTTAGATGGGAATGAGTCACAAGGAACCCAAGGACATAGGACTCAAAATAAAAGTAGAAGACTAGGGGAGTGCAAGAGCAACAAAATTAGTTAAAATAAAGGTTCATATGGGTCACCCCAACCCTATGGATAAGATTTTTTTTACCAACCCACAAGGAGAGGAACACATGAAAGCAAATATATAGCATAGAATAGATATATGGGCACAAAGGCTTGAGTATTTAGGAGAAATAATTGTTTAATGTCATTACTCTCAATCTATTAAGAGTTGATTGGCCAATTATTCATGCCATTAATGTTGTAAACACTTAGTCAGGGAAATACAAGTATAAATACCCCTATTCTAAAGTACTATGGGGATGGATTTTTGGGACAAATTTGTGATGAGATTTTACCTTTTTGATGATTAAGCCTAATATATGAAATAACATGTTTTAACAACTTATTGTGTTTTATGATGAATGATGTTGTGTGAGTTAAGCAATTAGACTTAAATATGAGTCTTGCCCTATCTTTATTTTATTTTCTAAAATAATTGTTACTAATATTTGATGATAATATTCTTTGTATTAATATTAATCAAATATAGAACTCAAAGGACCAAGGTAGTTTATCTATGGATTTATATAATCCTTGTTTAATTTACATAAAGATAAGGTTATGAACAAGTTACTAAAATTGTAAAACAAAACCTATGGGAACAATCTTCTGATATGTGCTTTGGGTGAGTGCACAAGACCTAAGTCTTGCATAAAAGGGCCAACATGCTATCTCATTAGGCTAGACTTCAGTGTTGAAGATAGAATTATAAAAAATATCCCAATATTTTTGTTCCGTTACAAGGACCCAAAGTACTTGAAGCACAGTCATGGAAAATGTTTGAGCATATTACTCTTGAGAATATAAAATAATGGATTACCAGTTTTAAAGATAAATTTACTATTCCATACCTTAAACCAAATCAATTTACACGATAGTCTGTAGAGTATAATCTCTATGGTGTATTTTATGAAGCCTTTTCAGAGGTCCCAGTTCATTTACATACTTGGTTGATAGCATATGCTCAAGGAAGATCAAGGAATCTTAAAAGGAAGTAGTTTTAGATGCTAGAGTGATAAAGGACTTTAGAATGACTTGGATTTCTATGGATGTGAGCAGTCAATTTTTGGTGGAAAGGAGTTCTAAACATCTAGATTTTGGAGTACGCTATAACTACTTATTCATGTCGTAAAGAAGCCAAGTTACAGTTCCTTTGAGAACCATGTGGTCATTATATTAAGCTTTTTTCTTTTGAAATCAAGTAAATATTTATTGATCTTGGACTGGAAACTATACCAATGGAGAGATAAATCCTCTTGTGCATGAGACACACATTTGGAAGGGGAGATTAAGAGTTGGTAGAAGATTGTGGGTTCAAAATGGTAGCAAGCCAATGTACATTCTAGAAACAAAAGTATGATGAGGCTTAGCAAAAGATTATCAGAATTAGCATCATAGGAAGAGATCAGAGAAAACTTAAGAAGTGTTGTTAGGAGCTACAGGGAAGTAGAAACACATGAAGAACCCTTCACTTTTGAGTCATATTCTACACCACTTCTTTCCTATGAAAGAAAAACAAATTGGATGGTAGGAATCAAGGAACCAAGTCTGAACCAACCAAGCTCCCCCATCATAGTGTGCACTCATGCTTTCAATTTAGATAAAGTATACATACATAATTAGGATACAAATTATGTGGAATCATAGATTGAACTAGTAAGGGATACTAGAACTAAGATAATTGATGCACCTATATGATTAACACTTTCCTTCCTTTTTAAAGGAATTCTATGGCATAACTTGGGATGCCTAGAGGACCTACCCCACATGGATAGAGTACAAGCCCAAACTTGGTTAACCAATTGGGTACCACACCCCATATCATGAGCACTACTACTAAAATCACTAGAGGATAAGGAGGTGGCATAAGAGGAAGTGGGCTTCCTCCTCAAGGAATAGGGACTAAAGGTTCCCAACAAACACCAACCCAAGCATCTTAGATGATGATGGTATATTATGAAATGACATTGCACTTACCAGAATATCAAGGTATGGAGAATACAACTGAGCATGCCCACAAATATGAACTAATTTGGGGGGCACAAGGCATCACCTCTTTTGAGTGTAAAGACACATAGTTTGTAAATAATATATTGGATCACATGCATAAATAATATCATAATTTTAAACCTCAACAAGTGGTTGTCGACTATGATCAACTTAAGACAACCTTTATTTAGGAGTTTGACATCCCTAAATTTGAGAAATAAAGCATAACAGTGTTGAAGGACATAAAAAAGGACTTAATGAGAGTGTGCATGAGAATGATACAAGGTTTAAGACTTTGTTGTCTAAATTATCATTTGATATTAATGATACTTATCATTCATAATGGTTTGTGGGAGGATTATTACTACCCTTCTATTAAACCTTGTCATAGTGGACCTTTAATAGTCTATGTGAGGCTTTAGAAGCTACCCTCTACACTAAAATAGTTAGAAACATTGATACTAGGATCAGTCCCTTTATGGAGGCCCAAATAGCCTCAATGGAATCATAGCTTGAGAATTTGATATCAAATAATGCACATGAAACACATAGTGGTGTTTGGTGTATATACTATGAATCTGAAGGGCATACACAGAGTAATTGCTCATACAAGAACATCTATGTAATATGTAGATAGACATGTAAAATCTATAATGAAGAACATGGTATATGTTATTATCCTCTTCTATAATGAGATATGCATACTAAGGTTTTTGACTATTACAAAATATATGATGCCTATACTCATGACACTAATGATGGCTATTTGTTTAGTGACATCTATGAAGCTTGAATGTGCAACACATGCCAAACCTCATAGAAAATAATAAAGATAATGGTGGCTACCATGGACTAGGAATAGGGTGAGGATGAGGAGGCGGTAATTTCTCACCTAGGATGTGTTACAAATGTGAATCTCTGGATCGCTATCAAAGAGATTACCTAGTCTACCTGATATGCACTTTCTATAAAAAGAACCACAGACTCAAATAGTGTCCTAAATTATACATGGATATCACAAAGGAGAAAAATTAAAAAGGTGTTAGTATGATTTGAATTAATAAATCACATTGTTGTGCATGCCCATCTATCCCTATAGCTTAACAAGTAAATATTACCACTCATAGTGGGGGATAGATCTAGTCAAAATCTAATCTTATTAAGAAAGTGCAATGGGAAGAAACATGAGCAAGAAAGTATCCTAATATTCAATATCATAAGGATGTCCTCCAAAATATTATGGAACTTATATGAAAACTTCAAGGAGATAAGTTCCTCAAGGACAAAAATGTAATGCAGTATGCTATGATGCAAAGGGAAGCTGAACTTCAACATGTGACATGTGATGACTTTTAAGAAATCTAAAATCATATGCTGGATGAGGATATTATCCCACAAATTAGCATTTGGCTAAAGATTCAAGCTCAAGTACCAAATGGTTTTCACCCTCAATTCACTATTTAGAGTGAAGATCATCATTTAAATCATGCTCGATGACAAGACACTCCTAGTTCCTCTATTCCCCATGAAGATAAATAAATATTGATTGATGTTGCCATAGATGAATGGATAATCTAAGATATACTAGTAGACACTAGTACAAAATTTAATGTCCTCACCAAGGATACTTGGCACAAGATGAACAATCCAACACTCCAACCTTCACCTCATGTCTTATTTATGGAAAATAAGGCTCATGTGTTACCTATTAGGGTCCTCAAGAATGTAATGGTTGACATACTCATATTACCATTCAAATTGGATTTTGAGGTTCTAGATTTAATTAAAGTTGATGATTACCCAACTATAATGGGAAGACCTTGGTGCTATGAGAATAATTCAAACTTGAGCTTCAAGAATTTATACATTAGTTTTGAAAACACTGATCAACATGTTGTTATACCACTAGATCAAGCATAAGGGACCCCTTACATAGAGCCTATCAATGTTGATGAAGATATAAAACATATCTATAATGTGACTATAAAGAACTATGAACAAAGAGATCCCACTCTAAATGGATTACTTCAATGGTTAGATACTCAATCCCTGTTTAACACTACATGTAATGCAATTAATTTTTGGGCTCATGGTGACTATAACCCCACTAGTAGAGTATGTAGTACCATCAAAAGCTAAGAGAATGTACCACACTAGTTTAATAAATGACATAGGTTAGTTTTTTATTATCACTATATAAGTTATGAGGGGACCTATCATAGAGACACCAATCAAAATATTTGATGAGGATCCAAGGTTCTATGGGCAAATGAAAGTCCAAGGCTTCATTTAGCACCTTGAAGAGTTTTACCACACTGATGAAGATCATCTTTGATCTTTGGTTCATCTCTTTGATGTCATAACTACATGATGGTATAGATCCCATTATGAATGACTGCTCTAGTAGGATCAAGTATATTCAACTTTACACCACCAATTCTATTATGATAACAATGTAAAGGGGGTAATCAATTACAGTGGATTATAAGCACCTGAGCCCCACATCGAAGCTTGTGAAAAAAATTGGTAGGATGATAAGTCCTACT
This sequence comes from Torreya grandis, assembly GCA_037957365.1. Lineage (NCBI taxonomy): Eukaryota > Viridiplantae > Streptophyta > Pinopsida > Cupressales > Taxaceae > Torreya > Torreya grandis. The sequence continues at coordinate 535,856 of JARHVA010001490.1, read as the reverse complement.
TACTAGAATATTTATGGGTGCATACATTTTATGGAACTTTAAACACTTTGGCATGAGCATGGTACATTAATGAAGAGTGACACATGGGTACTAGGTTCTAGTATCTACTAAAGGAGAACATGAAATTGGCACTATCCTATTCTTCACCAAGGATGGATTTGTGGCTCACCCTCCAAACCATACATGATGAAATAGTAGGTGACTTATGTCCCATGGAATAATTCCTAAGGATTATTTATCAGGATCCTTAGGAGCCTCTACACCTATTCCATGAACCATTGACATACCTAGTTCTTACACCCATACCAATCCTTGATCAGAACTGACATGAAGAAATTCATCTAGGCAAACAAAGGCTCATGTTACAAGTGGAAGAAGGTGAAGTAACCACTCCACTCAATCCATTTTGTAACCATTTATATGTTCTTATAGATGTTGGCACAAGATTTATTTAGGACATAGGTACTAATATGGACAACCCCTACAATGGGCCTATTCAAATTATTCAACATGATATTGGCTCAGAACAAGAACCAAAAATGGATACAATAGGAAACTATTAGATTGACACACATATTTCAAAAAAAATTGAATTGTTAAAATAATATGAGGATGTCTTCTCAAAAACTACATTAAAATGAAGGGATTCTACCCATCCTTGAGGAATATGAATGCCAAACTAGTTGATGGTGCTTGACTAGTTAGAAAATATACATATAAGATGAATTCTAATATCTGAGCATGTGTCAAAGAGGAAATTAATAGTATGATACAAACCAAAGTAATCACCTCCATTGATAAATCTGAGTGGGTTAGTCCCATGGTGATTAGTATTAAAAAGGATGGATGTATCCATATTTGTGTGGACTATTGAGTGCTTAATTTATCCTATGAAATAGATCCCTTTCCAACATTATTCATGGAGGATATCTTTGAAGGTGTTGTTGGATGTGAGGTGTAAACCTTCACAGATGGCTTCTCAAGGTACCATCAGGTCTAAATAGCTAAATAAGACCAATCTAAGATAAGATTTTCCACTGAATGGGGATCATTTGCATATACTATTATGACTTTTGGATTGAAAAATGCTCTAGTAGTGCTTTCACAAATAGAAATTAAATATTTTAAGAACTTCATCCACAAATTTCTTCAAGTTTCTTTAGATAATTAGACAGTATATGGTTTGGTCAAGGACCATTTTTCTAACCTTAGACTTATGTTTGAGCACTGTCAAGTCTTATAAATCTCATTAAACTTAAAGAAGTGCCTATTTATAACACATTTTGGTCTAATCCTAAGACATATTAGTTGTAAGGGAGGAATTTTGGTAGACCTAATGAATATATATGTTATTCTTCACCTCCTAGCATCCAAGACTCAACATAACATCTGCTCTTTTCTCAATCATATGGGTTATTATATAAAGTTCATCCATAGGTATGAAAAGATTATCATGCCCTTGGAAGAAGTTATAAATAAAAATGAGCATTTCATATGGACTTACTCTTATAAGGAAGCCTTTGAAACACTCAAGGAAAAGATAGTTACTACTCTTATCCTTTAGTTTCCTGATTGGATAAAACCATTTCATATTCATGTTGATGCATCTAGTATGGCCATTGGTACAATCCTTGCACAACCAAGTTAAGGTCACCTAGATCACCCAATCTACTTTGCCAGCAAGAACCTCACACCAACTAAAATAAACTATACCACTATAGAATGTGAAGTATTATTGATGATCTACACTCTATAAAAGTTTAGATAGTAACTATTAGCCACTCCTTTTATTTTATATAAAAATCATGAGGATTTGAAGTACCTTGTAAATATACCCATACTATATGGACAGATCTGTCACTAGATTGTGTTAATCCAAGAGTTCCAATTTCTAGTTATGGTGAAACTTAGGAAGGCCAATTATGGACTTGACCACCTATCATGGATCAAAAACGGAAAACCACCACATGCCATAGAATATGATATTCCTAATGTATATATTTTCCATGTCACATGGGTACCTAAATAATTATGAGACATTGTAGCATTCTTGACTACTGGTTCCATGCCTAACTATCTCACCTCATAAGCCAAAAATTAACTCATAGTTTGCATCACACCCTTTCAGCTTATAGAAGGTGATCTTTATAAAATGGGCCATGACAAAGTTCTTCAATGTTGCATATTGCAACATGAGTGCCTCAAGGTAATTTAAAAATTTCATGAGGGTATTGTAGGTGGACACTATACTAGAGAGGTTACCTCATGAAAGGTTTTGTTATTTATATTATGGTGGCCAAATCTTTTCCAAGATGCTAAAGCATATGTTAAAAAATGTGACATATGTCATCACATAGGCAAACCTAACCAAAGAGATGCTATGATTATATGACCCATTCTTTCTCAAGAACCCTTTGAAAAGTGGGATATTGATTTTGTTGGTCCAATCACTATAGAAAGATGATAAATAGGTTATCGATACATCATAGTAGTAACTAACTACCTTACATGCTGGGCTGAAGTTATGATGACAAAGGATTGTACTACTTTTACTACTATATGGTTCATCTGGGAGAATATCATAACTTGATTTGGATGTCCCCTAAGTTTCACTAGTGATTATGGAAACCACTTTTTAAATGAAATAATTTTCATCTTACTGATTGAGTTCATGATCATGCATCACAAAATAACACCATATCACCTTTAAGCTAAACTATTGAGGATTTCAATAACATCTTAAGTACCATATTGACAAAGATTTGTAATGTTATCTAAATGGATTGGGATGATAGGGTGCATATATTACTATGGGATTATCGAACAACCTATAAGCTCCTAAATAAAAGCATGCCATTCAACTTGGTGTATGGCAAAGAAGTAGTCCTACTAGTAGAGTTATTGGTACCATCCTTGTGTATCATGTATGTAGGATAACTAGATGAAGAGTCATATTTAAAATCATGCTTAAACACTTTATTGTAACTAAATGAATCTTATTTCCTCACTCATTAGAGTCAAGCTATATAAAATGCAAGAAGAAGGCATGGCATGATCACCATATAAAGAAAAAACATTTTGTTTAGGAATGAAGGTCTTGTTGTATGACTCTAATTTCATGCACCACCCTATAAATATTTGTAAATTTAGGATTCCCTTTTATAATTCATAGCATTAGACCTATTAGAGCATGTTGATTATAAAGGATGAATGGTCAATTCCTTCTAGGGAACTATAGTGTAAAATGGCTTTGACCATATTTTACTTCAAATAGTTAAATTTTTGTAATCAATAAGGCTTATTCCATTATTTTAGGATTTATTACTTTCAATAAAATAATTGCCTTTATTGCATGTAAATTTAATTTTTTTAGTTTTTTCTTAGATTTAGTTCTCTTCATGAAGGACCATGACTCATTTTAGTTTGGGGTAAAAAGTCATGATTAGTAATAAAAACAAGAAAAACACAAAATTATTTAGGTGCATGAGTTACGTGGGCACGCAAGGTATTAAGGTCACACAAGGTACTAAAGGCATGCAATTCATTTAAGGCAAAAAGGGGTAAAGTTCCCACCCTAAGTTTAGAAATTCAAAAGAGACAGCTACCTCCCACCTCTAAAAAATCATGGGACACAACTAACATACACTTTAAATAAAGGCATGATATGGGATGTGCCATCAATGTGGAAAGACTAGTTATGGAAAGAAACATGCCAATGGTGTGATGGGATAATACCATTAAAAGCATTAATATCAAAAAGTGAGGATTTAAATGTAGTGGTCATTAAGGATATGCATTAATGACATAAAGTGATGGGTTATGGGAAACCATTAATGATGGTGATCCCCTCATAGAGCTTATAAATAGGCAAGTTAAACTCATTTTAAAATTTACCTTGCATTTATTTTTAGATTAATAGAGCTAAAGATCAAGTGATTACCATAGCTAAGTCAATCAAATATAGATCCAATTAAAGTTAATTAATCTCCATAAGAAATCTACACATGGAATTACTAAGTTGAGAATAGAGATTACAATTTTGGTTCATTATAAAAATGTTATTACTAAAAGTTGTAGGTTATAGGTTCACCATTAGAGGGTGATCAAACTTGAAAATCTGAAGCAATAATCCATAACCACATATTCTTTTAGAAACATTATATGGTCAAGATTTAACCTTAAATATCCTAGAAGGGTGATGTAACCTAAGAAAAAGGCCAAAAGAATTGAACCTTTACTGATAATACCATAAGAAGAGGAGGTGAGCAGAGGAGACTGGGTTTTAGTTAGGGAAGAGACACTAGAAGAACAAGTTTAGTGCACAAAATAAGAGGAAAGTATGGTGTGAAAAGTGAAGTAGGCTCAATCATCCTTGGCATAGAAAGCTCAATCATCCCCACATATGTCTCTATTAATTGAATAAATACAATATCTACAATCAATGTTGCATGTGGAGAACTGGGTCTCCAAGGTTTCCATTTGTACTATCTTTGACTACAATCATCACCAACCTAGGAATGAGGTTTAGCTCCAAAGTGAATATCGGGTCGAGACCATTAACACTAGGAACCAAAGGGTGTATGATCTCATGATCTTTAACTAGATGGATGCTATAGGATTGTTTTAACTCTTCAATTTACCAAATTTTGGTAAAACCATGGAGGCAATTTGATTCCTTCTTTCACACATCCATGAAGATTATATTTAATTTACTAGGCACATCATGAATATAATGCTTGAGAGGATTATCAAGGTCATAGGACTATAATGCTCAAGGTTGAGTGTAGATGATGACTTGGAAAACACCAAGGAGCTCCAAAAGACCACCACATTATTTATGTATCAGAAGTAGGTCCATACCATGCACATCAAAAAATTATAAGATCCATCCCTCTAGGTTTTGGTATGGATTGTCATGACCAAGATCAAAGGGATACATCATTAGAAAGAGTTTGACATGGCATACCTCTATATTGTTCATCAGGTTACACAGGGGTTAAAGTACAATTGGGCTATGTACTTCACTAGAAGATTATTAAAGATGTGGAGAGGATCCATCATGTGCCTAAGTATATGTTTCATGGGGGTAATCCTCCTCTTAATAGTTTTAAACAAAATTAGTGTGTCATATTATAGCTCTAGATCACTAAAGTGGGTGTACCCTCCCATGCACAAGGCCCCCTTTAAATTCTACAAGGCATTCATGTGCCCTAATCACATCACCCCCTCATAAAAGATCAAGATGAGGTATTAGTTTGATGTAATTAAGGTGGAATTTATGGATGAGTGGTGCATCCCCAAGGACTTTCTCCCTCTAGATATGGATTAAGCATAGTTTTTTCATGAAGTAAAACTTCTCCCTCACATGTATCTAAATGAACCCATCTGAAGAGCTCTCTGCATGGATAAATTAACCATATTCCTTCTCAGCACGGTACTTCATAGATGTTGTGAATCATAATAATGATGAAAAACCTATCATCTTATAAGCTAAGAGAAAAGACTTAGAGATTCACACTCTCCATAAATTATTTGCATATCCAGGCAAAAAGGCCTATGCGAAGAAGATGGAGATGGACTTGAAAAACATCAAATTCAAGTAGACAATGGTGGGGGAGAAAATTCACAAGTTTTTTATATGATTCAACACTAAAATAATCCAAAAGGTGGGGAACCCAAGGAGAAACTTCCATCAACACCAACCCTAAAGAATAAGAAGCGATTAGATGTGGGTGCCAACACAAGTGGGACTAGACACCCTAGAAAATGGAAAAAAATTATAAAATAACCATAACCTACCCCTCCAAATTATATATTTATTCAATCACATCCCTCTATGAAACCTCCACCTTGGTCTTCACCATATACATCCCCTCCCCACACTTCTCCATCTCTTTTGCACTCTTTACCACTGTGCCCTTCATCTCCCTAGCCCACTCTCCTCTTTCTCCTCCACCTTTACCACCTCCACTTCTACGTTATCCACCTCTTTCTTATCCACATAAATTAAATCCATCACCATCTCCCCTAAATGATTCTACTTCAAGAGTTTCCCAAAAGTAGCCCCCAAAGTAAGCACCCTAGCAGTAAATTCTTAAGGTGCAAGTTCATAGCTCAAGTTTTGATTCTAATAAAATTCCATCCTTGATACAGGAGGATAAAGTTACCTCTACTGATTCATTACTTGATTTTGAAACATTATATGGTAAATAGTGGGGTTGTGAAGGATAAATGAGTGAGATGGTCATTGGTAGCCATGATGAAGCTGAACTTGAGTGTGACCCTAGTAAATGGAAGGGACCAGCCAAGACCATAGAAAAACATGGTGATAATGTTAGGATTTTAGAGTATAATTGATTACTTTTGTATAAGCAACTAAACACAAAATTGAAACTAGAAGTAATAAGTAACTAGAAATCATAAACAACAAATAATAGGAGATATAAGAAACAACCAATCTTGTATTAAACTCTTCCAGAAGGAAATACAATGAAGAAATCTCTCTCTCCTCACACCTCTTAGATGTACAGTAATTCTCCCTCAAGATTTCTCTCTCTCTCTATCAATTACAATCAACTCAATTACTAAATTGTTGTCCCTCCACACTATGAGGATCTAACCCTACTATATAGTATACTACAACACTAGGGTTTCATGAGCCATGCATTCGCCACCATTAGATCTACCTCTTGAATCAAAGGCTCAAATTTGTTTAGCTAAAAATAGTTTGACTAAAAATATAAAAATTGGAAATGCATAAATGATCAATGCCGATCGGTGTCAGTTTGAAGATGATTGATGTTAGCTGACCCCTAACTGATGTCAGCTAGTTTTGACCGATGCCAGTCGACCCCTAACTGTTGTTGATTGGTTCTCACTGATTTTGGTTACTATGTAAGCCCAAGAACCTCAAAATTAGCTCATTAGTGAAGCATTTAGCTCCACAACTCAATAATCTCCCACCTGGAGATAAACAGTAGCACCTGTACCTATACAACAACATCCTCTAAACATCTCTGGCTTATTTCTCCCTCTTCAAGTTCAATCTTGAAGACCAACAAAAGTTGAATGAAGATTCAAATTCTCCTTTGTTACCAGCTTTGTTAACATATCAGTAGGGTTCTTTCTATATGGATCTTTTCTAGCTTCAACTGTCCATCCTCCAATACCTGTCTAATGAAGTGGTACCTAAGCTGCATATGTTTGGTTCTTGAATGAAAGGCTGAATTATTTGCCAAATGAATTGCACTTTGATTATCATTGTATAGTCTACAACTCTCTTGCTCCTTTCCCAACTCTTCCATGAACTGAGTCATCCAAATCATTTCCTTGCTAGCCTCTGTGACTGCAATGTATTCTGCCTCTGTAGTAGACAAGGCAATAACCTTCTACAACTTTGAAATCCAGCTAATCACCATTCCACCAATAGTGAACACATATCCTGTGGTGCTTCTCCTACCATCCAAGTCACCTAACATATCTAAATCTACATACCCATGTAGAGAAGTGTTTGACCCTCCATAGCATAAATGCCTAATGTTGGTCCCTCTCAGATATCTGAGAATCCATTGAACTACTTTCCAGTGTTCCTTTCCTAGATTGGCCTTAAACTTGCTAATAACTCCCACTGCTTGGGCAATATTTGGTCTAGTACATACCAACCTGGCCTTATGTCTCATTTGTCCATTCTCTCCTTCCTTTAACCTATATACACATTTGTTTTTTAGTGCTTTCTTTTCAACTGGCAACTCAACTAAATCCCATGTATGGTTCTCTTTTAAGGAATCAATTTCTTTATTCATGCCATGCTCCCACTGTTTCCTAGATTCTACCTGAATTGCCTCATCAAAACTTTCTGGTTCTCCACCATCAGTGAGAAATAAGTAGTATAAAGAAAGGGAATAACAAATTAGAGGTTTACTTACCCTTTTAGACCTCCTTATGGGCATTTGAGACTCATTTATAGCTTGCTATTTGCCCAAATTTTCTTCTGACAGTGACTGATCTCGATCATCTCTGATCGATGTCAGTTTGCACTCGATCGATGCTGATTCTACCTGATCAATGTTAGTTTCCACCTAACCAATGTCAGTCTCTACCTGATTGATGTTGATTTCCACCTGACCGATGTCAGTCTCTGTGTTTTTTTGTGAGTGATGATTTTTACCTGTGAGCTCATTTTGGATCATAACCTCTTCCAAATCAAGATTGCCCTGCTCAAAATTATTCAGCCTCTTGAGTTGATCACTGTACATCACCTTCTCATTGAAAACTACATCACAAATTCTAATAATTTTGTTAGTTTCTAAATTCCACAACTGGAATCTAAAATCTCCAAAACCATAACCAATGAAAGTGCACCGCATAGATTTAGCATCCAGCTTCTTTCTATTTTATTTATCAATGTGCACAAAAGCTTCAGAACTAAAAACTCTAAGAAATGAAAGATCTACCTTTTTACCTATCCAAGCCTCTTCTAGAACTCCACTATCTAGTGCAGTAGAAGGTCCTCTATTAATCAGGTAAATCACAGTATCTACAGCTTCTACCCAAAACTATAAGGGAAAACCAACATGCAACCTCATACTCCATACACGCTCCATTATTTTTCTATTCATCCTTTTAGCAACTCCATTTTGCTGAGGTGTCCTTAGAACCATCTTTTCCTTGTGTATTCCACTCATAGAATAGTAACTATTGAATTTATTACTACAATACTCACCACCATTGTCAGATTTAAGGCACTTCAATCTCAAACCTATTTCATTCTCAACCAAAGCTTTCCATTTCTTAAATGTGTTAAAAACATTAGATTTCCTCTTTATGCAATAAACCCATACCTTTCTTGTAGCATCATCAATGAAAGAAACATAATATTGTGATCCTCCAATAGAAGCTATCTGAGCTAGTTCCCACACGTCTGTGTGAACAAGCTCCAACTTGTGCTTCTTCTTTGTTGACCCAATTTTGAGAAACCTCACTTTCTTCTATTTCCCAAAAATACAATGCTCACAGAAATCTAGATCTATGCTTTTCAAATCTAACAGCTTACCTTTTGACTTAAGAACATTCATTCCCTTCTCACTCATGTGACCAAGCCTATAGTACCACAACTTTGCATCTACATTTGAAGTAGATAAAATAGGAGAATAATCAGTAATACAAGTAGATAGATAAAGTGTACCTACTCTCTTACCTTTTTTTGATACAAGTGCACCCTTAGAAACTTTCTAAGATTTAGCTGTGAGAGTTACTATGCAACCCTCATCACCCAACTTTCCTATAGAAATTAGATTCCTCTTTAGGATGGGTACATGCATGACATCCTTTAACACCCATGTGTTGCCATTCTACAATTTTAGCTACACTTTTCCTTTTCCAACAATTTTACAAGGCTCATCATCCCCTAAATAAACTTTTTCAAAATCTCCATGGACATAATCATTGAAAAATTCTCTATTTGGGGTTGCATGGAAAGAGGCACCAGAATCTAAAACCCATGATTCTACTTTATTATCCAAAGAAAATATAAGAGCATCTTGTGCAACAATACCTGCAACTTTTGCTTCTTTATTACCTTCATGTTTATTTTCTTTGTTATCCTTCTACCAAAAATCTTTCTTTGCATGCCCTTTCTTTCCACAATTCTAGTAGGTTATTCTTTCATTTCTAGGTTTGTATCTACTTCCCATCTTTGACCTTGATTTACCTTGCTTGCCCTTCTCTCTTTGCCATCCCTTACTTTCAACACTTAAAGCATTACTTGATGTTTCCCCTGTGTTTTTCTTATGAATTTCTTCATTCAAGATTACACTAACAACATCATCAACTTTCAAGATATTTGAAGCAGATATAGTATTACTAACTACCATTACCAAACTATGCCAACTTTCAGGTAGAGAGCATAAGATTAAGAGAGCCTTAATTTCATCATCAAAAATTATTTTGACTAAATTTAACTAATTTACTATTGTATGGAAATCATTAAGATGACTAGATATAGATCTACCTTCCTGCATTTGAAAATTAAATAATTGCTTCATAAGATATGCCTTATTCGAAGCTAAGGGTTTTTCATATAAATTTGCCAAAGTATCCATTAACTCTATCATTGTCTTTACTTGTGATAAGTTGGAAAACACAAAAGTTGCTAGACTCAAATTTATAGATCCAAGAACCTTTCTGTCAATAACATTCCATTCTTCGTCTTCCATATCTGTGGGCTTCCTTGTAACCCCACCCAATGGTAAATATAGATCTTTCTGATACAAATAATCTTCAATCTGCATCCTCCATAATTGATAATTCTTGCCATTGAATTTCTCCATTCTTAGTTTACTTTCTTCTACCATTGCTTTACTCCCACTCAATCAAAAACCCCTAAGAGTGAATTTTGTAATCAACAAACACTAGCACACTCTGATACTAGTTGTTAGGATCTTAGAGTACAATTGATTACTTTTGTATAAGCAAAACTAAACACGGAATTGAAACCAGAAGTAATAAGTAACTAGAAATCAGAAATAACAAATAATAAGAGATACAAAAAATAACCAATCTTGTATTAAACTCTTCCAGAAGGAAATACAATGAAGAAATCTCTCTCTCCTCACACCTCTTAGATGTACAGTAATTCTCCCTCAAGAGTTCTCTCTCTCTCTCTCTATCAATTACAGTCAACTCAATTACTGAATTGTTGTCCCTCCACACTATGAGGATCTAACCTTACTATATAGTATACTAAAACACTAGGGTTTCATGAGCCATGAATTTTCCACCATTAGATCCACCTCTTAAATCAAAGGCTCAAATCTATTTGGCTAAAAATAGTTTAGCTAAAAATAGAAAAGCTGGAAACACATAGATGACTGATACCAGTTGGTGTCGGTCTGAAGATGACCGATGTCGGCCAACCCCTAACCGATATCGATTGGTTCTGACTGATGCCGGTCAACCCCTAATCGATGTCGATTGGTTCTCACCGATGCTGGTTACTATGTAAGCCCAACAACCTCAACATTAGCTCATTAGTGAAGCTTTTAGCTCCACAACTCAATAGATAATGCAACTAGAAATGCACATAAGTTATATTAGTTTGACATCTAAGACAAGATTCTATATCTTTGGCCACAATTTATTCCCAATAGGGTAACCTTGAAAATAAGGAAACAAGTATCCTTCCTATTAAATATGTACAATAAGGAGTGCAAGTTTGAACTCACCCAAGGTAGCCTTTCCTTGGGTCTAGATGCTCAAGATCTACCAAAACCATTATGGGTAGATCCATAAAAGATCTCCCCTCTTCTAGTAAGCACCACCTTTTTGAATCTAGGCATGGATATCATGTGCTAGAATATTCTATTAGATTTTGATGCACATATTGTTGAGAGGAAACATGCCAAGATTATGGGCATGTATAGTAAATAAGTTGCATAGAAACAAGCGCTCACTGAAAAAATGTCCACATTGAAATAATAGATTGAAGAGGCCATAGAGGAAAAATTTAGGGTCTTGAACCTATTTAAAATAATTTTTAACAAAGAACCAACACTAGTAGATGGTGTACCTCTTGATAAAGATGCCATAGGAAATCTAGAGACCTTGGTAGAAATTTTTCTCAAGTGATGTAAGGATCAAACCCCACAAAAAGAGGAAGGATTGGAGTTAGTTGAATAGTTCACTATGGCCATCTAAATCTATAAGAATGCCATAGAGAGGGTTGGAGAGGTTATCCCCATTTTGGATGGATTTTTTGCATGGCTAACATGCCCAAATAAAGTCTAGGAGGCTCAGCTCTAAGCTGAAGCAACTTATAAGAAGAAGCTAAATAACGTTTTACTCTTAATAAAAGATCATGTCAAGCATGCTAAATCATTTAAGGATATAGAGATGATGGAGAACATAATCAATAAACATTGTCAACAGCTAAATGCAAATTTTGTAACTCTCTGAAGATAGGTTGATAATGAGGTATCCACACTTGAAGACATCTAAAAGGATGCCACTGCATCCCTGGATGAATTGGTCAATAAGGTAAATGAGAGCCCCATTTAATCCAAGGAGATAAATAAATCAAAGGGGGCTATAGAATAAAAAATTGCAAAAGTTCTCAAGGCATTGTCACTTTGGGACAATCTAAAGAAGGACCTTGAGCAGTCGAGGCCAAAATTTTTGGAGGATGATAGTGACACTTAGTCTAAGATGAACTAAGGGCATAATGTGGGGTGATGTTGGCCCCAAAATTTTGGCTAAGTGTTGTCCAATTTTGGTGCAAAACTAGCATGAAACTAAAGGACCATGGTATAAAAAGACCATGATGCATAGCTAATAGGTACAAAAGTACCATGGCAAGGAACCTACAAAGAATAAGAGGACAACAACATGAGAGGACCTAATCAGAAGGGAATGAGTCAAGAGGAACCTAAGGATATAGGACTCATAATAGATTTAGAATACTAGGGGAACATGTGGGAAATGAGAATAATTAAAAGAATGGTTCATATTGGTCACCCTGATCCTATTGATAAGAAGTTTTGCACCAGCCTGTAAGGAAAGAAACACATGATAACAAAGATATAACATAGAGTGAGGATATAGGGGACACAGAGGCTTGGGTCTTTAGGAATAACTAATCATTTAGTGCCATGACTCTCAGTCTATTGAGAGTTCATTGGCCAATTTTTCATGCCATTAATGGTTGTAAATAGTTGGTCAGGGAAAAACAAGTATAAATAACCCTATTGTAAAGTACTACAGGGATATATTTTTGTGATGGATTTGTCATGAACTTTTACCTTTTTGATGATTAAGCTTAATATATGAAATAACAAGTTTTAAAAACTTATTGTATTTTATGATGAATGATGTTGTGTGAGTTAAGTAATTAAACTTAAATATGGGTCATGCCCTAACTTTCTTTTCTTTTCTAAAGTAATTGATGCTAATGTAATTTGATAATATTATTCATAGTGATATTAATCAAATCTAGAACTCAAAGGATCAAGGTAGTCTATCTATGCATTTTTATAATCCCTATTTAATTTTTATAAATAAAAGGATATGAATAAGTTATTAACATTGTGCAACAAAACCTATGAGAACTGGTCTTTTGTTGCATGCTTTGGGTAAGCATGCAAGACCTAAAACTTGTGTGAAAGGGACAACAAGCTAGTTCATTAGAATAGACTTTAGTGCCAAAGCTAGAATTATTAAAAATATCCCAACATTGGGTGTAGGTGAATATGTATGCTTCATATAATAACATTGAACCCTGGTAATGATTTTTATGGTTTGATTTTATATTTCCTATTGGTAATTGTGATGAATAATAATATTTAAGGAATTACAAATAAACTGAAATTTTGGTTTTGGAATGAGCGTCATTTATGAATTTTTAAATTATACTCCCTTATCCCAAAATTGAATGAACCACCTTGAATATGAATTATCAACTTAGACATCTCTAATAGTCCCTAAAGTAGATAGTTGAGTACTTGATGGAATGAAATTCTTGCTAGGGATACTATTCACTGCTATTTTGAACATTTTGGGTATAAAAATGTCAGCACCCAAAATTTTGTGTACCTGAATTAGCCTAATGGTGAAGAAAATATGCTCCCAAAAGGGATGTCATAGGTTCTAATCTTATAGGGGTAAGGTATGGACACCTTCATTAAAATTATCCACATGCAATGGGCTAAATGACTTGGTGTTGAATGTGATAGGGGTTGGTAAGTGGTTTGAAATCTATGTTTAATGTGATGATGCAAGTCAATAGTCCATAGCTAGGGATACTATTCACCACTATTTTGAACATTTCAGGTATAAAAATGTTAACACCAAAAAAATTTATGCACCTAAGTTAACCTAATGGTGAAGAACACATGTTCCCTAGAGGGAGGTCATAGGTTCTAATCTTACATGGGGTAAGGTATGTACACCTTCATGACAATTATACACATATAATGGGCTAACTAACTCAGTGTTCAATGTGATGGGGGTTAGAAATTGGATTGAAACTTGTGTTAAATATGATGAGGCAAGTCCATAGTCCATGGATAAGGATACTATTCACCACACATTTGGACATTCTAGGTATAAAAATGTTAGCACCCAAAACTTTAATGCCAATGAGATGTAGAAAGATTGGTGAAGTGGATAATGAAGTTGGTTTAGATCTGAGGATGATTAACAAAGAAAATAATGGAGATGAACAATAGAATAATTAAAAACACATTTTAATATTATTTCTTCTCTATTAAACTCATATAAGACACAACATAGTTATATAAGAAAACTATTTCCTATAATTGGGGAGTTCATATCTCCACTAATATCTCACTTGAATATCTCCTCAATCCTATATGATTAACAATATACAACTATCTATATATTAAATAAAAAATAACATATAATCATAATATTATTGTAATAATATTATTTTAAATAATTACTGACCAAATATATCTAAAAACTATCATAATAGTGAATTATTACTCTCGTAATTATTCACATTATGATATACAAATTAATGTGAGGGTTAATCGTTCCCCCACATTCCCTCCCTTAGGCCTTACATGGTAATTTATGTTTCACATGACTTAATGAAAGTATTGAAGGAACACATCAACATATTATAAACCATTCATTGTTGAGAACACATCAATTTAATTAGTGTGAGAAATTTGAACAAGAACATCTACCATCAATCATTCATTGAGGGAAATGCGTCAACCTAAATAGTGTGGGAACTTACCAGAAGGAACCATCTATTTAAATTTCACTCTTGTCTCTTTAAGAATTGGCATGAATAGAATTGTATGGCAATGCATAATCTTAGTTCTACATACTACTATCTAAATCTTGTTGCACATGACCACTACTATGTGAATAACATATCCCACATTTACTCTATGTGACTACAATAGATGTGTCACTATCTAATCATCTCCATAAATAAGTAAGGTAGTTAAAATATCTTTGTTTTTAATTGTTCTCCTAATTTTTGTCACATTATTATATCTCCTAAACACCTTTTTTATGTAATGTACTATATGGGAAAACAAGAAATACACCTCTTATTCATCACACATACAAACAAGTGCTAAAAATGAAAATATCTATATGTGTCAGTATAACAAGAATCACCCCTTCATTAGTGGCTAATGAGAGGTGTAGAAAGCCTCCATCCTCTAATATCCTTCATCCTCTAATAGGTCATTTCTTACTCATCTGATGAAGTGTCATTGAAGCTCAAATGCAACTTTTTGAGGAGGAATCCCCCCATAGTTTGGACATCATGTACAAGTGATAATGCATCCTTATACTTCTAATTTTTTTTTTGACATTTTGATAATATTAACAAAATGACTAGACTTAAACTGATACTTTTGAATTTTTGACATAGATGACCAAAAAACTAATGACTCAATGTATTTTAATGTAAAAATGAATTTTAACTCTAAAAGGAATAAGTTTTACAAAATCTAATGACTACAACACTAAGAGATCACTTAAATAAATATAAAAATTAACATTATAATGACTCACTATAGAAACCAAATGACTCAATTATTTAGATCTTTGATCAACTAATATAATGCAACCTATAGTTTTGACATTAAATATTATGCACTCTTTATAAAATAAAGACCAAAATTGAGAATAAAGACTCAACTCTTGAAACCTAAAACTTTTAAAAATAATTTATTCAAATATAATGCCACTAGGACATATTGACCATTTGAGAAAATTAAAAACTTAAGATACTCTTTTTGACTTAAATTTCATGAGAGATTCTAATGACAATACTTAAAAATACACTTAAAATATGATGTGATTAGTATTATTAGAAGAATAGAGTATAAGAATGGATGAGCCCAAGTGGATAGTGAAGGATTTTAAAGTTGATCCAATATTCAAAGGTAATAATCCAAGATATATACGTCAAGTATGAAAGTCAATGAGAAGTAAAGTGGCATTTAACTTTATTAGACTTGCACAAAGGATGGGTCTATGGAGATGGATAGATCGACATGTCGATGTGGGATCATGAATGGAGAAATAAATATTTCACATGTGATCTGGTCAATCTATAGAATGATTAATGTTTGAGACTATTTTGATGGTTTGAATAACAAATCAGATACACTATTCTTAGCTACTATAGGAATGTGTTATTTCTAGCCTTCTCTGAATAAGCATCAAACACATCAAGCGAGCACCATAATATAGTATACAAATGATGTGGGAGATCCATTCATGAATATGATTAAGGAATAATTTTTTTGTGGGCAAAAATAAAATTGATATCTCTAAAAATATATTTGTAGTGTGAAATAACAATGTTGCAACTAAGCATTACATAGAATGTAGCATAGATTGGGGAATTGAGCATGCACATAACTATATATTTTTCAAATTAGATCTTGACAATTAAACCAATGCCACTACCTTGAAAAAACATTAATTTATCTATTTTAAAAATATTTGAGTGTGACAAATCAATATTCTATGAACCAGATCTGAGATTTGAAAAAATAATGTTGAAAATTATGGGTAATGAGTTGACCACAGAGGAGAAATATGATAACATGATGATGAATCTGATGACATAAGTTAAATTTATGACTTGAATCCACATGTTTCGCAATGAAAATGATAGACCATAAGAGAGATCACACACTTCTAATGCACTAAAATGAATAGTAGAATTGAATACACTATTCACCCATTTATATCAACTCCAAAACCAAATACAATGTAGATTATTCATTAATTAGGATAAAACAAAAACATGGGTCTTCCCATTGATGATTTTTATACTACCATTTTTCACAAACCTTGATTAACATGCTCTAATACAAGATAATGAATCTAGTTCAGATCTGAGCATGAATAAAAAAGAAAACAATGAACACGAAACTAGAATAATTAAAAACACATTATAATATTATTTATTCTCTATTAAACTCATATGGGACATTATATATTGACATAGGAAAATATTTCATATAATTGGGGAGATCATATCTCCACCAATATCTTACCCAAATATCTCCTCAATCCTAAATGAGTAACAAATATAGACATTTTCCATGCTCTGGAAGTCAGAGACCAAGTAGGAAACTACTTAGCAATAGGTGTAATAGGACAAAGTGGTAGTAATGAATAGGAGGAATGGGTTACCCCAAAGAAAAAGAATTGAAAAGATAAAAATCTATAGATGTTGGCACTGAGCCCAAACAAGAGAGGCCAACCCTAAGAGAAACAAGATAAAGAGAGATTGCTAGGGAGATTGCCAGTGGTAAATAGAATACACTGGAGACCCAAGCCCCCAAACCTTCTAAATGAGAATATTATCTTGGAACCTGAGGGGATTTAACAGTCCCTCAAAGTAGTTTGAGGTTAAAAACTGCATTTTAGATAATAAATTAGATATTTTATTACTCCAAGAAGTCAAGATGAATGAGGAGAATTTTATGAAAATTGCTGCCTATATATGGCCTAAGGCAACTTTTTGCATTAGTCCTACTGAAAGGGCTTCAGGGGGATTGTCACTATGTGGAATAGTGATAAAATCTAGGGGTCTCTTATGGCTTATAATAAACACTTCTTGATTACCAATTTTTCTATGAAATCTTTAAACTAGTCATTGATCAATGTCTATAGACTGAATAACAGAGCTTTGAGACAAAAATTATGGATAAACCTGAGCAGTTTCAAGAATAAACCCCAGAACATTAGATGGATGTTATCCAAAAATTTTAACACTCCTCTATACCCTTCTAAAAAATAGGGTGGAATTAGGGATTACTTAGACAAAATGTTTGACTTTGCTAAATTCATTAATGATTGGGGATTATTGGACATAGAGCTACAAAATCAAAATTTTACCTAGACCAATAGAAGAAGAGGAGATCAAATTATTTAGGTTAAATTAGATAAATTTTTTATATCAAGCAACTAAAAGGATTATCATAATATGCAGACGTAAGCTTTCCCTAAAACCATGTTTGACCACTGCCTGATCTTCCTCAGTTGGAGAGAACAGGGACATTCCAGACCTTCCCCATTTAATTTTGAAGCTATGTGGATCAAACACAAAAACTTTAGAAAAATGGTGGCCCAATGGTGGAAAATTCCTATTCAAGGTACTCTTATGTTCAGAATAGTCAAAAAACTCCAACACATTAAACAAGAAGTTTATGGATGGAATAGATACAGCTTTGGGCAGGTCTTCTAGTAAAAGAAAAATATAGTGGGAAAACTCAAGGATATACAACAACTGATAGATCAAGGGGATGAATCTAAGGACACTTTAGAAGAAGAGTATATCCTATCTTCAGAATGGAAGAATCTTATGGAAAGAGAAGAGGTTTTCTAGAAACAAAAATCTCATGTTCAGTGGCTTAAAGAGGGGGATAGGAACACTGCCTTTTTTCATCTCTCAGCTATGAAACATAGGAAATCCAACTCAATAACTAAGCTTGTCCTAGATAATGGCAACATTATTACTGAGGATAATGAAATAGGGGAATAAGCCAAGGCTTTCTTTCAGAATCTGCTTACGAAAGAAAATAATAATGATAGAATTGATAGACCTATGAATCAATTTATTGATAAAATCCCCTATTTGAAAATGGAAGAAGATAATCTGGAGATGTTAAATATTATATCTGAGAAAGAAGTCCATGCTATTTTATTCTCCATGGGTGATTTTAAAGCCCTAGGTCTTGATGGCTTTCCTCCTATATTCTTTTAGGAATATTGAGAGATAGTAGGAGTGGACCTCACAGCTACTGTGCATGATTTTTTTAGATCAGGTAAACTTTTGAAATAAGTTAATAATACCTTCATAGTACTTGTTCTTAAAAAATCACAACCTTCACACCTCATTAATTTTAGGCCCATTAGTCTATGCAACACTGTGTATAAGTTATGTACTAAAATGTTGGTCATGAGGATTCAACCTTTGCTAGACAAAATTATTTCTCCTGCTCAAAAAGGTTTCATCTTGGGCAGGTAGATTCTTGATGCTGTGATCACCGCACATGAGACTATTCACTCCATGGATAAGAGTAGAATCCCTGGGATGGCTCTCAAGCTTGATATTTCTAAAGCTTATGATAGAGTCTCATGGACTTTTCTATTCCAAGTGATCAAAAAAATTGGGTTTAATGATAAAATGTCTCACTTGTTATGGAATGCGGTCTCTTCTACAAAATTATCAATGCTGGTTAATGGTGTTCCTAGAGGTTTTTTCTCATCCTCAAGAGGAATTCATTAGGGGGACCCTCTCTCCCTGCACTTATTCATCATTATGGCTGAGGCACTAGAAAGATACATATAAGCAGATATAGCCTCAAAAAAGCTAGTGGGCATCAAACCTACCTCCTCCCTTCATCTTATGGTGGTACAGTAGTTTATGGATGATACCATCTTCTTTGGCATCTCATCGGTGATTGAAGCTAGAAGATGGAAGAATATCTTAAATAATTATGCTAGAGAGTCAGGACAAAGGATAATTTTCTAGAAATGCAATGTGTATTTCTTCAACACTCCTAATGAGCTTAGACATATAATCATTGATATATTAGAATGTGTTAAAGCTGGCCTACCAGCTACCTACTTGGGTCTCCCACTCTTGATCAAAGAGGTATCTCCTAGATTTTGGAATGGAATTGTGGAAAGAATGTAGAGGAAACTTCTTGGTTGGAAGGGGAAACTACTCAATAGTGTTGGTAAACAGCAACTTCTTCGAGCTTCACTGTAAGGTATTCCTACATACTTCTTGTCTCTTTTTAAAATTCTTACGTATTTTGCTGAGAAACTAGAATAGATCCAAAGGAAATTTTTATGGATGGGAGTGGAAGACAAATAAATAATGTCTTTAGTCAAATGGGAAAATGTGTGTCTTCCAAAATCTCATGGTGGACTTAATATTAGGTCCATCAGGAACATGAACAAAGCCCTTTTCTCAAAAGTTAGTTGGAACTTGATCCATAAAAATAATGATTGGGGGGAAACAATGTATGCCAAATACATGCATAGCATTGATGATTCTAACTTTCTTCAACAGATGAGATTACCCTAGGGATCTGTGATATGGAATAAAATGCTAAAAAGTAGAAGCCTTCTCAAACAGGGAATTAGATGGAAACTTGGAAATATCCAGCATATTAAATTTTGGGATGATATTTGGTTAAAGGATAAAGCTCTCATCACATAGGGAAACTATGGAGAGATTATTGAGTTGACTACCCAATTTTTTGGAGATAGGGTCAGTGATTATATGGAAAATAACAATGGGATGAGGAGCTGGAAAAATATTTTGGATTGCTGTGTGCACTAGCCTAAGCTTTTTTTAAGAGTTTAGGAGATCCAATAGTGCGTTGAAGAGATTAGAATCCTTCTCTTTCCCTAGGAGGATGAACAATAATGGTGGCCAGATAAGAATGGATTATTCTCTATCAAATCTGCTTACCATCTGCTCATTCCTAAAGCTTAGAATAAAGATGTTTAGAAAAAGGTTTGGAATCATAAACTTATTCCAAAAATTAACATGTTTTGGTGGGATGCTGCTCATAACAAAATCCTTACTTAGGATAACCTTCAAAAGAGAGGGTTTACTTTGGTTAACAGATGTTTCCTATGTGGTTCAAAAAAGGAGTCAATTTCACACCTCTTTATCCACTGTGAGTTCGGCCAAGAATTATGGGGCACAATACTTAACAACTTTGGTATTGAATGGGTCTATAATTCTGAGCTTAAAAAAGTAATTTTTAGCTAGAACCCAACCTTCACACATCCCTGGCTTATACAATTATGGAAGTAAGCTCTACCATGTTTGAGTTGGACTTTATGGAAAGAGCGCAATCACAAAATTTTTAGGAACACTACTAGAAATGCTTCTCAGGTGTTTAACTCCTTTGCTAAGACCATTATGGAAAGTGTTACAACAGCTCATATTCATGTTTTGGAGAAACCCCTATCTCAAATTGAAAGCCAAATTGTGGCCAAATGGAAGGTTTTAAACCAAATCCCTAGGTATAATAACTCCAAAATACTACAAAGACTTAATACTTAATGGATTCCCCCTAAACCTAACTAGTTGAAACTCAACTTTGATGGGGAATCCAAGTTGGATGGTAAAGCTAGTGGAGGAGGAATTATAAGGAATGATAAAGGATGGATGTCTGCTATCTATGTTGGTGGAATTGGATGCTAGAGCAACAACTATGCTGAAGTAATGGCTTTACTATGGGGATTAAAGTTAGCTATATCCCTAGGAATAAGGAACTTGAATATACAAGGAGACTCTAAGATGGTCATAGATGCCATTAATAAAGCTTCAAATGTGGGAATCAAGCTAAAAGACATCATTACTGATATCCAATTTCTCTTACAAAAGTTTTCTGAAGTTGAGATTTCCCATACCTATAGAGAAGACAATAGGGTCGCTGATGCTTGTGCCAACCTTGGGCAGCAATTTTTAGGTTGGAGGGTGTGGCAACAAGGTGTTTATATTCCCTTAAACATTAGGGAGATCATTTAAAAGGAGATGACTTGTCAGGAATGAGGTGTATTGATGACCCTAAATAGATCCCTATTGATACCCCTAACTCCTTTATGAGCAGGAAGGGCAAGAAGAGAAAGGTTGATGAAGAGGAAGATAATATTAAAGAGACTATAGAAGGGACCCATAGGAATCTATGCAGGGCCACAGGGGGCCAAAATGGCAAAATCTCACAAGCCTTCCAAAATTAATAAGGAAGGATTCCTCTCTAGACTGTAAAGGTCAGGGCAGATTGCTGGTAAACTAGCCCTGAAGGCCAAATTGAATTCAGAAAGTGCTTTGGAAGAAGCAACCCAAAAGGAAGAGTCTAAGGAGTTGGAAATCTAGGAAATTTTAGAGGACACTGGAGGGAAGTAGGCTACTAGGGATTTTGAGGTTACTGAGGAGCAGGGTGCTGACACTATGGGAACTACTGACAATAAGGGGAAAATGTATGTCGAGGAAGCTGGTGAGGGCACTAAGAATGAGACTGATTGGAAAACTAAAATTAGAGCCCTGAAGGACTACATTCAGAAGCTGGAGAAGGTCTTCACCAAAGGGCTTCATAATACAATTCTGCTAAACATGTCTGTGCTGGAAGTGGTGGGTAATACTGGGTATGCTGACAATGTAGAGAATGAGAAACTCAATGATCTTATCAAATCAATAGTTATGTAAGGGGAGACCTCTTTGACTCTGGTCTTCTCATGGCTTATGTTTTGTTTCTGTTTGTTTTTCTCAGCTGTGTCATCGTCTCTCTGAAGGCATTTTTTATTTGTTTGCCTTCTTGTCTTTTTTGACTGTATAGGGTTTGGTCCCTAGTTTTCTGCCTTACTTTACCAAAAACAAATACAACTGACTATATATTAAATAATAACTAACATATAATCACAATATTGTTGTAACAATATTACGTTAATTAATTACTGACCGAATATATATAACAAACTAACTATATGTAATAATGAATTATTACTCTCATAATTATTCACATTTTGATATATAAATTAATTTTATGGATAACTATTCCTTAACAGTGGTTTGGCTATCCCAAGCCCCACCCAAGTTCAAATTTTAGAGGGTGTTTATACATCAGATGTGGTTGTTTACTTGATGGTTTCAATGTGATCAAAGTGTTAGTTATTTATAAAGGTTTTATAGTTCTCTTATAGATCTAGTCAAAAGTTAGCACTGAGCAAAAAAATCAATATATTTAATAAAATATAATATTATATAGTGTATTATATATATATAATTATATTCATTACTATTATTTAATACTATACATAGTATATTATATATAATTATACTTAATATTATTATGTTTATACTATATATTGATAATATTATATATTATTAATATTAATATATTAAATATAATTACATATTCTAAATATATATTATTATATTAATCAATACTATTTTCAATGATGATTAATATTTCTATAAAACTCCAAATCACACTCTAAGTACTTGTTATAAGACAATACATATTGTGTTGTAATGGTAATGTGGTCAATCTTAATAAGAAGTTGCATTAAGGATAGCTACACTTTGATGTGACACGAGTTACATCTAAACATAACCCATGTTTTTTTTATGAATACATTAATTATGGGCCATATTATATTTTTAAGAACATAATGATTATAATATACATTCTAAAATTACCTATGTTTACAAATATTAATAATGAGATATAATCTTACCCTTCCTTATAACCTTCACAAAGATTTTAAGGGAAAGGATTTCAGATTTTAATCATGTAACCATTACACATCATTGTTCAAATCTTCTTATAAAAAAATATGATGCAAGAGCATCCTTCTAAGGATGACTCAATTTGGTGTTTGTTTGAACAATTTTGATGAGATCAGCTATTTTGTGGTTAATTATAATAATTAGTGTGTTTAAAGGGGTGTTAAGGGTTGTAGTGTACACTTTTTTAACTTTTAAAATTGTCTATGAGAGTTTAGAGAGGCTAGAATTCAAAATTGGCATTTTCTCGCCAATTTTCATAATTTGAATTTTTGAATGATTTTGTCTAGTTTGGGTGTTGTAGGAGTAATTTTAATTAGTCCTAAAAGTGTCAAGGGGTTTATGTGATTACTTAAATACACCATTTGTATAACATTATCCCTAAATCATAATTTTATGGACATCAACCTTTGAATTTGTTTCAATGTGCAAACTTGCATGTTAGTGATCGTTGGAAGGTCCAAAGTTGGTTAGAGTAGTTATAAGTGATATAAAATTTATAAGTTTTAGATTGGATATATTTATTGAGTATTAATTTTAATTAAAGAGGTCCAAGATCCAAGAAAATAGGCAATGAAATGCCTCATATTTTCAAAAAGGTTGATTGTAGTCCCAATTTTCATGCATATGTGCATGGGAGAATGATTGTGTTTTGAGTTATTATGGAAGAAAGACTCAATAAATAAAAATTGATAATGTTTCTAATGTGCTTGGTAAGTCTTATATTAATTTTTTTATGGTAATCCAATAATTTTATTAATTGGTTTCAAAGTTATTTAAGAAGGTTCATCTGTAAACCCTATTTTTCATGTTTTACATTGAAGATAAGTGTCTGAATATGCACCACTAGTATGGAAGACTGTATGAAGGTTGTGAAATTATGTATGATATCATGTTAATTCAATTATACTATAGGATAAAAGGTTTCAAGAATAATAAATTATAATTTTTCACTTTTTAGGAATGGATACAATCTTTGTTTCTTGCATAATGTTCAAAAGATGCCTGAGAGATCACTGTATGTGAAGAAATACTAAAATAAACATGGATTTGACTATCAATAATCATGTTAATTATTTTTATCAATTATTTTTATTCCATTACATATTCTTTAAGACATTTCAATGTTAAAGTAAGGAATAACTAGCACATACTCTGTGATTGTGACACCATGCACACAATCAATAGATAGACCTTGGTGAAAAGGTGTAGCAGACATGTCAATAGGAACATACAATGATTTAAATAGGTGTGAGAGGTTTATATATACATTTATAAACCTTCACATTACTTTTAAACCCAATTTTGAAATTAAAACTTTAAATTCATTACTCTCGGGTGACTACAGATAATTATAACCTTGAACTAGGGTTTAGAGGTAAAAACTCCATTTACTAGTGTTTCAATCAATGAAAATTCACCAAATTTTTTTGTTTGATAGAAATAAATTTATTTAAATATATATTTTATGTATTTTGCCTATTTAGTATGGACACGCATGAATATGGACCACTATGTGTCTAAGGGTAAGAGAGGCCTAATTAGGCCTATATAGAGTACTAAAAAGGGCTAAAAAGGTTACTTCCAAGTAGATTTTGGTTAAGAAAATTCATATAGGAATATAATTCAATAAATGGTGTCATAAAATCCCATTATTTTATATATATATATAAAGGGCTACAAGGAATGTTTGTCAAAAGGGAAGAAGTGGTGTATATTGCAAGAGTTGTACTAAACAACTGAGGGGATGAAATAGGGGAATAAACAAGACTTGAATTATTGTTAAGAGGATCATAATAATCCTATATAACCAATGAAACCTTTAATATTTAATGAAACATGTTTGTCATGAGTGGTTATCAAATCAAGAATAAGTTGTTTTAAAGACAAGAGATAAGTGTGTGAGTAGTTAAGTGGTTTCCTATGCATAATTTGGTGTCATATATTAGGATATATTGGGAGGATAGTAAGACAATATGTCATCTAGAGGATAAGGAGTAGCAACATCCAAAAAAGGGTTGTAATCAGTTGATGCATTGGTATTTGAAGTATGGAAATTTCAAATAAGGTTGCAAGCCATGGAGTTAGCTCAAATAAGAGAGATGAATAGAGGTGATGTGATTGAAGGAGAGAATGATGGTCCTCAATAAGAAGAAATATAATAAGGATATAAAGGTAGACTGGAATATAATTTTATAATATTAGTCCTTAGAGTGACATTAAAACCCAATATAGAGGTGCCAATATATGAGGGCAATCTCATCATTGAAGAGATGGTTGATTGGATAACATCCATGGATAAGTACTTTGATTATGAAGAGGTGAATGAGATAAAGAAGGTGAATTTTTTAGTGATAAGGTTAATAGGTCATGCATCCTTATGGTGGGATGGCATATAGGAAGAAATAATAAGGGGAAAAGAGAAGATAAGTTCATGGGATAGAATAGGGGCCAAGATGAAAGGCAAATTCATGTCTAAACACTATCAGACCCACTTGTTTAGGAAGATACAAAATTTGAGACAAATGGACATGATGGTGAAAGTGATCTAGGAGGATCCATATACTCTCTGAAAATAAAGTTGTCAAATTTCATATTGATTAATAGAGCAGTGTAGAGTTCATCGAGAGCTTTTTGATGTAATTTGAACGAGTCAATTTTGATCCTATATGAAAAGATATCATGTTTTGAAGTTCTTATATTAAATAGGGTAAAAGGTGACAAAGGTGTAATCTGAGCTCATAAAGTCAACCAATTATGCTATGGCATATGACAATGAGTATGTGAGAAAGAAATGGTGGGTTTTTATCATTTGTCTTTGACAGGTGAGTCATCTTCGATAGGTGTAACATAATTAGAAAAAAAAAGGGCTAGCTATGGGGATCATGGCTGATGGGATCCATTTTTGTCTTATAATGGTACCCTACCACTAATAGAGTAATGAATCATTCATCTAGTGGATGACAAGTGGTGAGTGGAGATTGGCCCATGTGGTGGGTCTTCAAGCCACCATATGGCTATGGTCTAATTTTTAATAGTCATTTAATTGAATATATTATTAATTAATTAATTAATAATTCTCATACTTATCACTTCCCCATGACATCCATGTCATACTAATGAATTCCATGTTCTATGCCCAAACATCCGTGTTCATGTCACATTCATGTCTAAATATCCACGTGAAAACATCTCGATGCCACATTACATGCCCCAATATACCACATACCACATCCAAATACCCACATGCCATCAAAATAAATGGTAATGCCAACCACTTGGCATATTAAACCATGAAGTTCATGGTTAATAAACATCCAATCCCCCTCCCTGAACTTCCCAATGTGGGAATAAGGATAAGTGTGGACCACTAATATGTGAGGATGGGGTTTTGAATCATGAACCTCTCTTGCAAAAGAGATAAGGCCCAACCACTTGGGATACAAACCTAAATGTCTATATAAAGCTAAGATATTATATTTAAATAACATCAAACAAGCCAAGTAGCCATTATATAAGACTAAATCTAGAGAGCTTGGATGAATTGCAGAGGGTGATAGAGGTAGAATTTGGAAAAAGTCTAAAAATGGACTTATATTATTTTTTCTCAAGGAACATCTTTTCAGTTGATCACTTTTCATTTTGAAGACATTTTTATGTATTTTTATATCATTTTTTAATATATTAGTCAATATAGGACCTAGAGATGTAGGCCATCACCGAAATCCATTATCAATTGTGTGTTTAATGTCTTGAATTATTCTTTTTAAATTGATGTTTTGTAAATCAAAATTTTGAATTATTTCATAAATTATTATTGTAAAGAAAAATTAAAATATGAAAGCATAATATTTCTTAATTTTATGGATCAAGTTGGTATTAGATTAGTTAGTGTGCTAGGCTAACTTCTGTGTGGACATTGCTCTGAAATGTCAAGTTTGATATCAGAACTAAGTTTGTGGGTAAATTTGTGATTTTATTATTTTAGCTAAACTTAGTTATTGTAGAACAATGGATCTAATGCTATCTCAAATTCAATTATTATTGAATACCATTATCATTACGATAATATAATACTACAATCTCAAGAGCAAAGTTGACAAGCAATAGAGCAATGGTAGGTGCAACAAATTGACAAGCTCCAATATAACATTGATGCTCTACATGTAGAATTGTAACAAGAACATTGATAGAAGAAGAGGATGCATGGATATTTAGATGCTTGTGGACATTATGCCTTGTGGGGTCATATTGCCTATCAATGTTAGATCCTACACCCCGTCAAGCTCTATTAAGGTTTTGAAGATGGAACAAGGAGAGAGGTAAGGCACCAACCATGTCTAGTAGTGGTTAATCAATCTGACCAATAGTACCTCATCAAGTAACTCTAGAGTCTCTAATGCAATAACTATTACTGACAAAAATACTAGAAATTATGTTATACTCTGAAGAAACTCAAAGGTAGAATTATATGTTATTGTTGAAGGGAAGTTCATGTAGATCTATTTTAATTGGAGTTTTGAAACCAATTATATTACTGAAGGTCTCACATAATGTTTACAACTAAGGACTCTTATATTACCCTAAACTAAGACATTTGGAAGATCTGATGGCATAGTACGTGGACATGCGACTTATTATGGCATCCTACATTTTGGCATTGGAGGGATATTATTTGATCAAGTAGCTCTTGACATAGTTTTAGGAGAAGTTGAGGAGATTAATTTAGGTAATTGTTATCTCACATCTTAGCATGATAGAAACACTACATCAAGAAAAGGAATCCAACTGATGACCAATCATACCTACGAGGTTTAGTTTGGGGCAAGCTAGACAACAAAGGTATATTCTAGTTATAGTAGTGATTCCTCTAATTCATATACTATTTCTAGTCCTATCAATGAAAAAGATGTAAGTCTAGAAGAAAAGAATGATTTAATTATTAATGTATCTTTTGATGTACATTCTAAAGATGAAAATAATGAAATCAACTTTTCTAGCTCTATTGACAATGTTAGGGATACTAAATGTATTAACCCTAAACATTTATGAAGTTCATGTGTTGATACATTTGAAAAGCACACAAAGGGAATAAGCTATAAGCTACTAGTCAAGATGGGATTTAATGGAAAGGGCCTTGTAATTAATGGTCAAGTAATTGTCTAACCTATCCAAGTGGAATAGAGACCACTACGTGTAGAATTAGGATATGGAGATGAAGGATAATCATCCCAAGAACCTAAGTTGAAGATTTATTTAAGCAACAAGTTAGAACTCCAAAAAGTTGAAGGAAGAATTATCAAAAGATGAAGTAGTTTAATATAATGTGACATCTTTAAATGACTTATTGAGATATGAAAATAAAAAATACTCGAATGTATCTTATAATTATGCCTCAGAAGGCCCTAGAAATATGCTTAAGAGACATGTCAAGAAGATTGGCAAAACAAAATTACCTAAAGAAGACATGAAGTTGGATTTTTACTTCAATGCTAAGGGGAAAATGATAAAAAAAGATAAGAAATTTTATCCATAACCCTAAGCAAAGGTTGTTACTACATCTTCAGTCAAGTGACAAATAGAGTCATGTTAGTCAAAACTAGAGACAACATCAATGAGGGAGATGATAGTCAATGAGAAGCTGATAGTTCATAGATTGTCACCCTGGAAAGGTAAGCAACACTTCTTCAAAATAATAATTGTTAAGCATTCTAAGATAGATGTTATCTTTGATAAAAATAATCAAAAGAATCTGATCTTAGAAGATGTTATAGAAACCTTAGGTTTGGAAACTAAGCCACATTTCCAACCCTATTCTATGGATACAGTAGATGATGGTAATGACATCCATGTAAGTAAAATAAGTAAATTAGGGTTTGAAATTACCTTCAAATTTCTAGATGAAGTTCAATTAGATGTGGTTCCACTTTAATTTAGTGGCATTATCCTTGGTAAACCATATTTGTCTCTGAGAAAGGAAACTTTTTACAAAAATGAAAATTAGTATAACATTGTAAAAGATGGGATAGAATATATCATGTGAGCACACTTGTAGTATATATTACGAGAACACTCTAGGGAAACAAGAAGATGTCATCAAGAATTAGGAAAAGCTTAGAAGATGGGTTGCATTTTTTAATATGTATGTATGTGAAAATAGGTATGCATGTTTGTAAGACCTATCTGGGTAATGTTTGTAATCATTACAGTGTTTGTAAAGATGCGAGAAGGGAAACATTTGTAAACTATGTTGCTAGGTAAGACCATAAGAGGGCAATTGCAAAATGATTATTATTATCACACTAGGTGACATGCAATAGTTTCAAATTTGAAGACCTGTCAAAGTATCTTCAATGATCATCAGAGGTAGAGCAATGAAAATATCCTTATATTGAGTAGTAGGTCCAGTACTAGATTTTTGAGGACAAACAACTCTTTTAGTGGGGAGGATTGATCCAAGAGGATCCATATACACTATAAATAAATTTATCAAATTGTCGATTGATTGATAGAGAAACATAGAGCTCTTTAAGATATTTTCAATGTAATTTGAATAGGTCAATTTCAAGCCCATATGCACAAGATATCATTTTTTAAAGTTCATATATTAAATAGGTAAAAAGGTGACATAGGTGTAATCCAATCTCATCAAGTTAACCAATCATGTTACGACATGTGGTGACAAGTTTATGTTAAATAAATGGTGGTTTTTTATCATTTGTATTTGATAAGTGAGTCATATTTGATAGGCATAATGTAGTCAGTAAAAAAAAAGGGTCGGATATGGGAACCATAGCTAGTGGGATCCACTTTTATCTTAAAAGGAGACCCTACTACTGATAGAGTGATGGAGCATTCATCCAGTGGATGATAAGTGGTGAGTGGAGATTGGTCCATATGTTGGATCCTCAAGCCACCACATGGTTTTCTACCAATTAATTTCTATGGTCCAATTTTTAATAGTCATTTAATTGAATATATTATTAATTAAATTATTCTCAAACTTACCACTTCCCTATGACATCCTTATCATACCAATGAAGATCACATTTCATGCCAAAACATCCATGTTTATTCCACATTCATTTCTAAATATCCACGTGAAAACCTTTCCATGCCACGTTACATGCCCCAATATACCACATGCCACGTCTAAATACCCACATGCTATAAATTTAAATGGTAATGCCAATCACTTGTCATATTAAACCATGCATTTCATGGTTAATAAACATCCAATGCCCCCCCCCCCCACCCACTTTACAATGTGGGAATAAAGATAAGCGTGGACCATGGACTATGTGAGGATGGGGTTTTGAACTGTGAGCCTCTTGTGCAAAGAGATAAGGCCCAACCACTTAGGATATGGACCTAAATGGATATATAAAGCTGATATATTTTATTTAAACAACATCAAACAATCTAAGTAGCCATTGTATAAGACTAGAGCTAGAGAGCTTGGACGAATTGTAGAGGGTGTTAGAGGTAGAATTGGGAAAAAGTTTGAAGAGGGACTTATATTATTTTTTCCCAAGGAATAACTTTGCAGTTGATTACTTTTCATTTTGGAAATGTTTGCAAGTATTTTTCAAGCATTTTTCCTAATACATTGACCGATATAGGACCTAGAGACGTAGGCCATCATGTCAAAATACGTTACCAATTATGTGTTGAATGTCTTCAATTATTCTTGTTAAATTAATGTTTTGTAATTAAAAATTTTAAATTATTCCATAAATTAATATTATAAAGCAAAATTGAAATATTTAAAGCATATTATTGCTTAATTTTATGGATCAAAAAGAGTACATAGAGGAATTTTACAATCTAACTATTTGAGTAAGACACATAGAGGAGGATGCATATAAGGTTGCTAGATACATCAATGGCCTAAAGTTTATCATTCAATATGAGATTAATATTTTTTCACCAAGGACAATAGAGGAGTCCTATCAAGCTATGTTGAAGTTAAAGGAAAATTTTACTATAAGGCAAAGTTAAAAAAACAAAGGTAGAAGTGGTAGAATTTACAGAGGTAGAGGTTAGCAAGAAGGAAGAGAATAGCCAGGTAATAGAAGTCAGTGACAAAGTCAAAGTAAAGAAGTTGGTAGTAGACCTGAGAGTTAAATTCAATATATCAAAGGTGGTTATGGATATAGAGGTGGAATATCATATGGTAGAGAAAGAGGCAATAGTTGGGTTGTTGGCAAGTGCTTCAAGTGCAATTTTTTTTAGGACATAGATCATATGAATTTCCAAAAGACATTCAAACAAGTAGATCTTGGAGTGAAAAAAGACATCAAGTGGTTCATCAAGAAGAGGAAAGTGTAGATTCATTTCCAAATTATGTGGAATAACCTGAAACTGGGGAAAGTTTGTTGATAAGGAGAGTTCTTTTGAAAAGAATCCATGAGGAGAAAGAACCATCACAAAAGAACACATTATTCAAGACCATGCGTAAGAGCAAAGGTAAATGTTGTAAGGTCATAGTTGATAATGGTAGTATGGATAATATTGTTTTTTCCTTGATGGTAGCTAAGTTAAGACTAGAAATCAAAGAGGATCCAAGTCCTTACAAAGTCTCTTGGATTCAAAATAATCATCAAGTCCTAGTGAATGAACAATGTTATGTAAACTTGAAGATTGGTGGATATAAGGAAATAATTTTTTGTGATGTGATTCTTATTGAAATGTTCCATATAATTCTTGGTAGACCATGTCAGTATGATAGGATATCTATTAAAGATGGTAGAGATGATACTTACACCATTGAGAAGGATGGCATTAATCACACACTAACCCCATTAAAGGATAGTTAAACTTGGAAGGAGGTAAAAAGTAGTGTGATGATGTTTAGAGATAAGGAATACTTTCCAAAATAAATTATTTGTAGAATTAAGGATAGGAGTATGGAAATTGAGAATAAGTGCCAAGGTGAAGACAACATAGTACAAGCTAGAAAAGCAATGAGAGAAGAGGATGCAATAGGAGACAAGAATTCTAAGATATT
Organism: Torreya grandis; assembly: GCA_037957365.1. Lineage (NCBI taxonomy): Eukaryota > Viridiplantae > Streptophyta > Pinopsida > Cupressales > Taxaceae > Torreya > Torreya grandis. The sequence goes on along the minus strand of JARHVA010001490.1, from coordinate 503,532 downwards.
AAAAGTAGGTAATAGATACTTATTACAATCAATCCAACACAATCAATTATTTTTAAATGAATAGTTGGAAATGATGTTTTTATACTTATACCATCATTTGTCCTTAATCAAGAGCATGGAGTGTCTAGAAGACTTTGCTAAGAAATTTAGTGTGTTGAGAGAGTTTGCTATGGGAATTTAAGTGAATGATTAGACCTAGAGTGAATAATAGCAAGAGAGGAATAATGAAGTTGTAGAGGTTAATAATATTGTAAGAAAGAAGATGAAATAACAAGTAGTAGTCCAAAAAGTAATAGATCTAAGTATAGGAAGGACAACCATGCAAGCACAAGAGTGTGGCTTCATAGAATAAAATAAGTTGGCTATGATTAACTTGTGTGTTTCATGTGTAGGTTTGTTTTAGTATAACAATAAGAAACAAAAGATGATTAGATTGGAGATCAATATTTAGAAAAATAACCTTAAAGATAGATCCAATGCAGTCATAGACAAAGAACAAGATGTTGGAATAATTGTCATTAATGTCAAAGGAATTGTAATGGATATGAATGGAAATGTCAAATGGAATTTTTGCCATAAGTGAATGGAATTATTATCAGAAGTGAACAGAAGAGTTGTTGGAAGTGAAAAAAAATGTTGATGGAAGTGAATGGAATTGTTACCGAAAGTGAATGGAAATGTAAATAGAAGTGAATGGAATTGTTAACCTTGGCTGGCCTATTAGGAGGAGTTGTGACTTTTCAAATGGACCTTTTCACATGAAGAGGAATGACCTTAATTTGTGGATTTTGTGGGTTATAAATAAGTGCATAATGAATGGAAAAATGGTAGATTTGAAAGTGGAAGATATAAAAAAGAAGAGCATAATTTTTAAAGGCAATTTTTTTTGATAATATTAAAAGGAGAAAACTAACAAGTATAAGGAAGAGTATAGTAGTGAAAACACTCAAGTGTAGATCAAATCCAAAGGAGATAAAGCAAGTGTTATTTCATCCATTGTTTTGACAACAAATTTGAGATAGAAGAGTGATTTTTTTTGAGAAGGTTGGTGCCTTCATTTTGAAGAGATTGGTGTTTCTTGATGAGTTCGTGCTTGGTGAAAGGGGTTGGTGCTCCTGTAGGTTGGTGCCTACAAAATTGTTTTTGGAGTAGGTGCTCCAGTAGGTTGGTGCCTATGAATATTTATATTAAGATAATTTCTCCATGGTTTTCTCCTGAAAGGGTTTCCACACAAATCTGTGTCTATTTGCATTGTGTGGTTTTGTATTGTATTCTTTGATTGCTTTGAATATATTAATTATGGAGTAATTTGAGGTTTTAGATTTAATATTAATAGTAAAAATTGAAAAAAATATCTTATATTGATTCACCCGCTCTTAGTATAAGCTTGTGCTTAACAATTGGTATCAGAGTTGATTCCTTTGGTGTTAGCACAACTGCTAAAAGGTTGGAAAGCACATATGACAAGATTTCAAGTGATGGATGGTTTCTCCACTAACAAGGCTCCTTTGTTTGATGGAATGAATTATGCATTTTGGATCATAAGGATGAAGACTTACTTGATGGCCCTAGGTTTTGATATTTGGCAAGCAATGGTAATAGGATACACAACACCACAAATTGCACCAATGGATGCCACCATAAAAAAGGCCAATGAGAAAAATGTGAAAGCTATGAATGCAATCTTATGCGGTCTTTCAAAAAATGAGTTTGTTAAGGTTATGCATTATGAATCTACAAAAGAGATTTGGAATAAACTCAACACTATTTATGAAGGTGATAGTAAGATTATAAAATCAAAACTCCAAACCCACCAGAGGTAGTTTGAAAGTTTAAAAGTGAAGAATAATGAAAACATTACTAGGTATCTTCTTCATGTCGATGATATTCTTAATGTCATTCAAGGACTCAAAGAGAAAATTTAAAAATTGTAATCATTCAAAAAGTCCTGAGATCCATACCATTAAGATTTGATGTGAAGGTCTCCATCATTGAAGAAATGAAGGATTTAGACATGATGAAAATGGATGAGCTCCATGGAATTCTTATGACATAGAAAATGAGAACTGAATCTAAGAGACAGTCAAAGAAGGAAGCATAATTCAAGGTCTTGAAGAAAGAGAAGATCAAAGAACCAAAATCAAGTGAAAATTTAAGTAGTGAAGAAGATGAAAATGAAGCTCTATTCATTCGAAAGCTAAAGAAAAGATCATGCAAATATAAAAGAAAGTTACCATTTTAATGTTGTAATTGTGGTAAAATTGGTTATTTTGCATCCAAATATCCAAATAAAGGAAATAGTGATGATGAAGGAAACAAACCAAAGGAAAAAAGGGGATTTAAGTTGAGCAAAAATAAGCAAAGATTTGAGAAACAAAAGAAATTCCTATACTCCAAGAGGTATAGTAGCTCATCCAAAGAAAACAAAGAAAGTGATGTTGAGAGTGATAATGAAGAGATTTTGTTCATGGATACAGAAGAAAATGCTGCCACAAGCAAAGATAGTTTGGAGGAAAATGAAGATATGGAAGAAGAAGGTGAAGTGAACCTTGAATAATAACTTATTTGTGTGTTGGAATAAATTAAAGCATTAAAGAAGAAAAATCAGAAACTAATGTTACAAATCTGAAAATATGAAGAAGAGAATCAAAACTTCAAAGTGAAGACATCACAAGTCTTTGAGGAATCAAACAAGGTAATTGATGATCTAAATGTTCAAATCAAAGAATTAAAGAAAATTGAAGAAGATCTAATGAATTAGCTAAAGAAGAAAGGATAAGACTATGAAAGGTATGAATCTGAGATAGTTGCTTTAAAAAGGGATCTAGAAAAGGTGAATTCTAAAATAGCAAGTGACTTGAAATCTAATAAAAGCACTCAAGTTTTGAATAAGATTCTAGAGATTCAAAGATCACCATCTAAAAAGTCAAGCATTAGGTATGAGAAAGAAAAAGAGAAAGCTAAAAGTTATGCTAAAACTGTTAAGGAACTAGTGAAAAAGGAGACCAAGAAGGAAGAAGCCGAGAATACAAAAACTAGCTCTATCAATAAAGAAAGTAAAAGAGAACAAAACTTTAGAAGACAATTTTCTCCAAATATGCAAATAAAACCAGGTTTGGTAATTATTTTGATGGATATTATTATTATTATTATTGCAATCATTTTGGTCATAAGAAATTATATTGTATAAAGAGAGCCAAGGATATTGAAGTCAGGAGCAGAACAAAGGAACCTATGGAGCTTCGAATAGAAACTACAATTCATTTGCTCCCTTATCAAACTTTGATGAAGCTATAGTTTGTTATAAGTGCAACAACTATGGACATATAGCATGCTATTACAAAAGTGTTTTTGAATCTATAAGACAAGATCAAAATTTCAAGGCTCTAATGAAGGCATGGTGAAGTTTGAAGACAACACTATAACTAAAATAATAGGAAAAAGTACACTTAGTCTTGATAATAGAAAAAAAAATTAGAAAATATGTTATATGTAGAAGGGTTAAGGCATAATATTCTAAGTGTTATCCAAATGTGTGATCAAGGACACACACTCAAGTTCTTTTTTGAAGGTTGTGAGATCAGAAAAAGAGACATGGGAGGACTAATTGTAGATGCTCATAGAACCACAAATAACCTATACATGCTTGGAGAAATGAGAGGAGAGAATTGTTGTCTAAGTCAAGTTGAAGAGAGTTGGATATGGCATAGAAGGTTAGGGCACATAAATTTTGATAATCTTGTGAAAATCAACAATATATAGGCTATGTGAGATATGCCCAAGATAATGAAACCTTCAAGCACTCTATGCAAGAAATGCCAACATGAGAAGCAAACCAGAGCAAGGTTTAAAATAAAGGAATATTTGACCACCAAACCACTATAGCTGATTCATATAGATCTTTGTGGTCCTAATAGAACTGAAATCATGCAAGGTAAGAGCTACTTTATGTTGCTCATTTATGATTATACTAGAATGATGTGGGTAGCCTTTTTAAAAGAAAAATTAGATCAAAAGTTCAAGGCTCTAATGAAGGCACGGTGAAGTTTGAAGACTGTTTCTAACAGTTTTTCACTTTTCCACATTCAAGAGATGAAAGAAACTAAGTGATGGTCTAGGGTTATATGTTACCTGAATGAAGTCAGCGCATCGTATCCAGACGTTGAAGGGACTCCTCTTTGGCTATGGAGGATGACACCTACAGATGAAAGATACTTAAACAAGAAAACTATTAGATAGATGGGTAGTAGACTACCAAGCAAAAGCTTGATCCTAGAAGTACAAAGACTTCCTGAAGGGGTGACAGTCTACTGATTGATAAAAAGTAGAATGTAGCTAGAAATAGAATGATAAAAGACTGAACAAGAGAAATAAAAATAAATGCATACCTGTATGCATCAATTTGTCTTTCACAGTCACCAGCGTTGGCTAGTCTACCGACATCAGTAGGTCAAGGTCGCTGACGTCGGTTAGTCTGCCGATGTCGGTAGGGGCAATGGTCGATGTCGGTCAGGGCAATGGCCTTGGACAGGGTCTGGACAGGTTTTATGGTTGATAGAGGGATTTAGAAGAAGTCTGGGTCTATTTGAGGTAGTTTGAGAGTCTGTGTAGCTTGTGTTGGGTTTGTAAGACAAAGATTATGGTTTGGAAAAGGGAATAAATAGAGGACAAGGGTAGAAAGGGAGATAAGGATGAGAGAAGGCTTTTCAGCCTCTCTAAGAAGAATAGGTTGGGTTGTGTCAGGAGTGGTTGGAAATAGGTAGTGAGTTGATTAACAGATGGATTCAAAAGAAATACTGAAATGAAAACCAGTGGAAAAATTTAACTATGGCTTGCTGAAGAAAGAGTGTAGAATATTTGTTGTTGATGATGCTGAGGTACCTACAATGTCCTTAACCCAGAGTCTGGGGCTATTTATATAGAGTGCCTGTAGCCTGTGATGCTTGGTGTGTGTTTGGGAGAGAGGGAGAGAGAGGTCAAATTCTGGGTGCAAAAGAATTCACGTTCACGGGGGGGAGCAATGGAAGCAGAAATGTTGTTTTAAAGGGACCGATGTCGGTGAAACCGTTGGCATCGGCCAAATACTGACTGACATCGACAGCCAAAGAATAGGAAAAAGGGGCTAAAAATAGCCTTTTGCCCATTCTTCCACCTGTCAGGGTTAGCTAGTCATTAGAAAATAGTGGAGGATGGGTTTTATTAGGCGTGAGGATGAGTGAGTGAATTAAAATGGGGGTTAAGCATTTAAGAGTTGGCATGGGGTGAGGGAGGCATCCAAGGAGAGGAATCTAAGGAGGGGTGAGGTGGCAAAGGGGGGATTATTAATTTATTTTAAATTAATAATTGAGTGGGTTAGAAATGGTTAGGAAGAGATCAAAGGGGGCCAAGGGGTGACCAAGGGATAGACACGATTTTAGTGTCTACATTTGCCCCTTTTTGTCTTGTTGGTTGTTTTTGATGAACTACAAGACAAAAATAGGAGTTGGTTGCCCCAGGTATAGGATGAGGTGTTCACCCCTCAATGTGGGAGTTGAGGGAAGGGAACCTGAGATTGGGTGTTGATTTGACAAAGAGATGGATGGAAAGGGTGAAGGTTTGAGTGTGAACATTGTAAAGGATGAGATTGCGTGTATGCCACACCACATAATAGGTAAGCCAAATTTGTCATGGTCAAAGGTCAAGGAGTGCCAAAATCAAAATAATTGAGCCCCAACATTAAGTCATAGTTGATTGGGTTAAATGATCCAGGCTGTAGCTCCAATGGTCATCGTGTTCCAAGTATCCTAGGCTCAAGAAGTGCTCTTAGAAAACACAAAAAGGCCACAAACATGGGGATCAACTAGAGCACGATCCAGTACTTGTGGGGGTCAGGGACAATTTACTAACTAGGCATGAGGTAGCAAGGGTAATCAAAACAACCAAGGAAAAGTTGTCTTGAAAGTGGTCGGAGGAGATAGTCAGGATCTCCAAGGTCAGTGGTAGAGGTAGGCAAAGGTAAAAATGATCCTAAAGGTGCCTCAGGAGGCTAAGATGACTTCTATTGCGAGGACTAGATGATTGGGGGCATGATTTTGGTCAGTGTGAAGAAGGTGGAGGTTTTAAGGCTACTGACGTTGGTAATAGAATTGATGTCAGTGGCCCAAAGGGACCGACATCGGCAGAAATTGACTGACGTTGACAGCCTAGGGCACGCTTTTGTTGAGATTGGCGGCCTGCCAAATCTGACAAAACTAGATTGGTGGCCCACCAAAAGTCATTTTTGTTTGTTGTCAAAGTCAAAAAAAGAGATCTGGATTTGATTGAGTGAAAACAACTCAAAGTTGACTGATTGAGCAGTGTGAGGTGGCAGAGAGAGATTAGTGGAGAGAGTAGGCAAATTGGAGAGTGATTGGAGGTTGTAGAGGCGATTGTGAGCCTAGTTGAGGTCACAAAAAAAGTGATATAGAAGAGATGGTAGAGGGAAGTGGAGGACCCATGGGAGGTCCACCACTAGCGGCACCCATCATGCCACCACAGCGGTAATGATGAAATGAGGTAGGAGGTGTTTTTGGACTTATTGGCTTGTTTTGAATTTTGTTTTGGTTTTTGAAAATTTGATGTTTTTAGCTATAAATTGAGGGAGAGGGGTAGCTAAAAGGGTGGGAAGGGTAGGTAGGTCATCCTAGGGTGATTTAAGAGAGTTTTAGGGGTAAAAGGGTGCTCAAATGGGGAATCCCTAATTTTTAGGGCTCGCCCCATTCGGCTATTGGGATGAACCAGTCACCAATGTTGGTGGGTTCACTGGCATCGGCCAACTAGTGATCAGCATCAATCACTTGCCTGCTGATGTTAGTCACTAAGTGACTGACATCAGTTAGGTAAGTGCTATCGTTGGCATGCTAACCAATTTTAGTTACTGCCTGGTTAGAGAGAGGGTGTAGAAAATGTCAAGTTGAGGGGCCAAAGTTGTGCCAAGGGCTTCTCAAGTGTTAGGATAGCCATAGATGGTCAGGTAGATAGGCAAGTAGATAAATGTAAGGGCAAATGGCCGAGCTAGGTCTTCCAAAAGGGAAAAAGAGTCATGGAGATTGGTAGTCATGTTGACAAGAGTTTATTTGTTGGATGTAGGTGAGGCAGACATTGATGTTGTAGGATAGACTATCGCTATTGTTAATGCAGATGCATCAAGACATTACTAGGGAGGAGTGGGCACAGATGAGCATAGTGGGACTCAGTGAGGTGTGGCACTACTATCAAGTGGTGAGGGATGTGAGCCTGATGGTGGCTCTAATCGAGCGGTGGGATTATTCCACTAACACCTTCCACTTGTTGATAGGGGAGATGATGGTCATGGTTAAAGATGTGTACCAGATTTTGTGGCTACTGGTACATAGAGTAGACCTATATGCATGCTTGAGAGAGGCAAATGATATTCACATGGTTATGTTATTTGGGGAGCACATCATTGAGACGAGCTACCACTCAGTGAGTTTTGCCTATGAGCCCCTCTATGCTGTGGATGAGGATGCACATTAGCTGGTAATTTTGATGATGATAGGCATCATAGTCTACGCGCTGCCAGATGTAGAGGGAGGTAGGTTTTCAGTTGTGATGACCAAGGTTTTGATAGAGATAGTGGAGCAATAGACAGTGTTTGTCTGGGTGCTTGTCTTTTTAGCCTAGGTATACAGAGAGCTGTGGGGGATCAGTCGGCAGTGGTGATACAGTCTGTGCATGGGCCACCTCCTGTACTACTGGGCTTACGACCATATCATAGTCACATGACCTCTCAGCCTCCCAGTGGTGATCCAAGCCAGCTTCAGAGTTAGATTCAGATGATGGTGAGAGATGATGGTGCAGGCACAGATGGATGGAGTGGTCAAAGATATCGACTACTATAGAGGGGTACTGGAGGCCTTGATCCTAGCAAACATTATTTAGAGACCATACCTAGTGTACCTAGCCTTTAGAGATCAAGTAGAGCAGCTAGTCAGGGTGTAGAGCATCAGGTGGGTCAGGGGCAGGCGAGCCAGTGAGCTCGAGAGAGTGCTAGTGGAGAGAGTGTGGTGCCAGTATGGGCTACTACAAGATGTGCTGCCTGCCTTCTTATAGTATAGGTGGGATGATATAGAGGTGCCACTCTCACTACCAAAGGAGACAAAGGGGCCTAATTTTGAGGAGCTACTAGTAGGACTTGGGATAGTAGACCTAGGATGTACAAAGGCCTACTTAGCATGGTGGGTAGGACAGTACACAGGTGTGTATGTGGGGCCACAGCCTGATCTGTAGGCTATGATCAGAGAGCGGGATGTAGCCTGCCAAGAGAGAGACATGGCCAGATAAGAGAGGGATGTAGCCTAGGGGTGGGTGACTATTTTGTAGGGGTAGGTCACAGTTTTGACAAGGCAAACGACAAGGATGACAAGCTAGGTGGCAGCATTGACAGGATAGGTCACGATGTTGTAGGGATAGTTGGCTGTAGTCCAGGCACAAGCATCAACAGGGTATATTTTGGGAAGACAGGGCTTGATGTAGCATCCACCTTAGTAGCTAGTTCAATAGCTAACACAGTCTACATTAGTGTAGCTAGTGTTGTCACAGCCATAAGGTTCAGTGCAGGGCACGGCAACAGGCCTGATGGGTCCACCACAGACTGTACCTATTACTAGGTACAATACTATGCTGGATGAGATTGCTTATTATGAGGGGGCCATCAGGGGGTTCCCACATATACAATGATACTCAAAGATGAGGGCAGAGCTAAGCTGATAGTGGTCTATGTCACGAGTGATGGCTTCAAGGTCTCGCAAATGATGTAGATCAGAGGGTGGAGATGATATCGCATCTTTCCAGCCACCACCACCACCACCACCATAGCCATAGGCTTGAGGACATGAGTTTTGATATGATGTACATATTGGCCTGTGAGCCGATAATGCGAGATGTATATATTTTTTTTGAGAGAGAGAGATGCACAGATTATGCTATTGTAAAAACATTTATGGTATATATATGATGAGTTTTTGATCATTCATGTGTTATGAAAATGTGTTGAATGTTTAATGTTTGCAGCTTTTTTATGTGTTTTTAATGATGTATGCTTAATGTGATGATGATGATATTGTTATGGTTAATGATTATGATGTGAATGATTATATGATGATGTTTATGGTTATGATTTTTAAATTATTGTTTAATGGGGATGATAATTATGTTATGTTTAATGATTATATGATGTGGATGCTTAATTTTATGATGATGTAAATGATGAAAATGATTATGTCATGACTTGGAGATATATTGTGTAATGATGTATGATGATATTTCATGATTATGTTAAGATGCTTATGATGAGATGATGATGCTTTATGATTATGATGATGTGATTATGATGTTTATGTTGTGACTTTTATATTATATGATGTGGATGCTTAATTTTATGATGATGATATTGTTTATGATTAATGATCATGATGTGAATGATGTAAATGATTATGTTAATGATGATTATTTGATGATTATACTTGATGATGCTTGATGGTGATTTTTATGATGATGTTGTTTTATTATGATGACTTGATTATGCTAACGATTGTGGAAATATGTGATTAGTTGTGATGTGACTGGCAGGTGACAAAAGAAATTGATGGAAGGAATGTGATGAAGATAATGGCTGAGCTAACCTCAAAAGACCCCATGTCAACTGAGTGCTACCTATATAGCCCTTGTCCTAAGGGCCTTAGGCCAATGTAGTTCTCCCAAAAAGAGAGGAAGGGTCGAAGTGGTCAATGGATGGTTTTTTAGTCAAGGTCAAGTCATGGTCAAAGATAAGGTTTGTCCATCAGGTAGATGAACAAACAGATGTGGCCGAGCTAACCCCAAAAGACGTCATGTCATTTGAGTGCTGCCTACATAACCCCAATTGTAAGGGCCTTAGACCAATGTAGTTTAGATGAGGAGTCAAAAGTGGTCCATAATTGATTTGGTCATGATAATGATTTAGCGCGTCTCATATGTCTGATGGTACATGCTCGAAATGATGAGGAGAAGATGATGTTACAAACTTTTCCATATTGTGCATTCTGTAACATTGGTCAGGGTTTTTCATCTCTAGCAATTATCCATATTAGGTGATGGATATTTGCTAAAAATAAAATGAGTCTATTTATGCTCCAGTAAGTACTGATTTATGCTGGACATAAATTATGTGGTTGATAGTTTTCATGTGTATTGGTGTCCATAGAAAATAGTGTGAACAGGCTATGTGAGTGGTCTGAAAAGAGATTTGGTTGGGTAGTAAATGATGTGGTTGAATGTGACCAAAGGTATGAAGAAAGTGAAAGGTGTATTTTCCCTTTCATTGACACAGACCATAATGATAGCATAAGTAGGGCGTTGTTAGAAACAAAAGCCCCATTCATGCATTACATCGTTGACCAATGGTTGTGTCAGAGAGGTAATCAAATCACTTGGACATTAAAATGAGCTCAAAGTCCCTTGAGTAAGTGATGTGATAGGTGAGGATAGGGTAACACATTTTGAGTAGGGACAACTTTGCCCCTTTTTATAGGAGACCCTGAGACGACTACAAGTCAAGTCCATGACCCCCCCTTTTTTTTTTGAGTAGACTGATCAATGCGGGAAGTCTACTTAGAGATGTTATTTTGCTTTGTGGTCATTTGTGACGTTGATCAATGCAGAAAGCTTCTGAGAGAGTGTTGTTTATAGCAAGATATTTAGGCATAACCATCCTTCGAGGGAGTGGTCTATATTTTTGCTTTGTTTATTTAAGGGCTTTTGAATAGCTGTCCTTCGAGGGAGCAGTCTATTAGCCACAACAATGATAGTATAGCTATCCTTTGAGGGAGCATTTTGCCTTTTAATTTTTGTGACCTTTTGATATTTTGACATCTCAATTTATTTTTGATAGAATTTTGAGTCATGGACAAGACTATAGAAGTTTAAGGGCTCCCTTTTATTAGACAAAGCATCCATACTTTATAAAAGGGTTACATAAGATTTGTGTAGGGGCATAGGGTTGAAAGGAATGAGGATTAAGAGGACACAGGTTGCTCAAGGGATAAGCTCAAGTTAAATGTCAAGTGAATGAGTACTTGACTAACAGTAGAATGGTCATAGATGCAAGGCATTAAGAGGCTCAGGTTCTGGTCGGCCTTTAAGAGAAGACAGATGATAAGTCCCTGACCCATACTTGTGCATTATGATGAAAGGTCCAAGCCAATTAGGAGCAAACTTGCCTCATTTACTTCACTCCATATTGGTCACATGTTGATTTTATTTGAAGATGAGGTCTCTAATGTTGAAATCTCATTCTCACAAATTTTTGTCATAGGCTCGCTTGATGCGATTTTGATAGATATGGAGATGGTTGAGGGCATCAAGACGACATTCATCGAGTAACTCAAGTTAAGCTAAGCGATCTTGATGAAAGTCATCATTAGAAAGAATGTCATGTAGAGAGATGCACAGAGATGGGATCTGTACTTTGAGAGATATGACAACCTCTATTTTGTATACTAGAGAGAAAGGGGTAGCACCCGTAGAGGTTTGGATGCTAGTGCGGTAGGCCCACAAGGCGAAGGGAATGTGAATGTGCCAATCCCTTCCAGTGTCGTTGACCACCTTCATGAGAATTTTAGTTAAGATTTTGTTAGAAGCCTTGACCTGCCCATTTGCTTGTGGGTAGTAAGGTGAAGAGAAGCTGAAGTTGATGCCAAATGAGTCACAGAGTTTTTGGATGGTTTTGTTTTTTAAGGACTTGCCGTTATCAGTGATGATTTTATGAGGTACACTAAAATTACAAATGATGTGGGTGTTAATGAAGTCAATAATTTTGTCAGCTTTTATGGAGATGAGAGGAATGGCTTCCACCCATTTAGTGAAATACTCGGTGGCAATGATAATGGACTGATGATGAAGGGATGAATGAGGGTTAATCTCACCGATAAGATCTAAGCCCCACTGTGAAAAAGGCTAGAAATCCTAAGTGACTTGTAAGGCATGGCTAAGGATATAAAGCAAGTTAGCGTGCTACTGGCACTTGATGCAACACTGAACATAGTCACTACAGTCTTGATGAAGAGTGAGCCAGTAATAGCCCAGGTGAAGGATGCGCTTGGTAACCAAGTTATCACTGAAGTGTCTGCCACAAATCCCATTGTGGACCTATTTAATGGCATGAGATGCTTCAGTGGAGGTTAGATAGTGAAGAAGGAGGACATCAAAACCTCTTTTATAGAGAAGACCTCCTAGCATGGTATAGCGAGCCATGCTTTTGATGAAAGCCCATCGTGCATTGCTAGAGAGACTGGGAGGGATGATATAATGAGATAAGTAGTCCATAAGTTGTTTATACCAAACATCCCGTGGACTAGAGTCTATGGTGTTGACATGGTTGATGTTTGGAGAAATATAAGAAGGTAAAGACACACGATGCACTGTGACAAATTTTTTTGATGAAGATGACAAAGATGGAATATGCGAGGTGAGAGAAGCCATGGTGTCAGCAAACTTATTCATGGATCGAGGAATAGTCTGTAAGAGGTAATGGTCGAAAGAGGCTAGGAGGGTGTCAGCATGGTTTTTGTACCTTTGCAAAATTTTATTTTTACAGAGGTATGAACCATTGATTTGATCGATGATAAGTTATGAGTTGCCAAATATGTTGATGGTCTTGATGCTTAAATAAAGGGCAGTTTGAAGTCCCAAAATTAAGGATTTGTATTTAGCCATATTATTGGTACATTCAAAATCAATCATGAAAGATAGAGGCATGGGCTCACCTTCGTGTGGGATGAGAATGACCCCCACACCACCACTGAGTTAACATTTGGAGCCATCAAAGAACATTGTCATTTGATAGACTATGTCATCGATGGAAAGCGCGGTGATAGATTCATCAGGAAACTCGCACCGAGAAGGTTGATTATCAAGTAGAGGGGCATCAGCCAGTTGATCGGTGATTATTTTCCCCTTTATGGATTTTTGCTGGATGAACTCCAAGTCAAACTTAGCAAGAAGCATGAGCCAATGAGCCATACGCTAGTTTTGATATGGCTTGGAATGCATGTATTTAAGAGGGTTAGTGTGAGTGATGACAAAGGTCTTGTGATTGAGAAGATAATGGTGGAGCTTAGTAGCGGCAAAGACTAATGCTAAACTGAGTTTCTTGGTATGAGTATACCGAGTTTCATAGTCGACAAGTGTTCAGCTTATATAGTAAACCGCTTGCTCACGGTGTTGCTCATCTCGGTGCATGATCATGGCACCTAACGAATGGTTGGTTACTGAGATGTAAAGGTAGAAGGGTTGGTCATCTTTAGGTGGAATGAGGACTAGTGGAGAGACCAAATAGCGTTTGAGGGCTTCAAAAGCCTCTTGGCAGTCCTTATCCCATTTAAAGGAAACGTCCTTCTTGAGGAGATGATGAAAGGGTTGGTAGTGGTCAGAAAGCTAGAAGATGAAGTGATGAATGGACTAGAGCTTCTCTTGTAGACTATGAAGTTGCTTGAGATTGGTTAGAGGTGGCATCTTGAGGATAGCATGAATTTTGGTGGAATCTATCTCGATGCCACGGAGAGAAATGATGAAACTGAGGATCTTACCTGAGAAGACCCCAAAGATACATTTCTTGGGGTTAAGGTGGACATTGTATTGAAGAAGGCGAGAGAAGATGATTTTGAGAATGGTCAAATGGTCACGGTGAAGCTTGGACTTGCCTAGTAGGTCATCCACATAGTCTTCCATGATTTTATGGAGGAGATCATAAAAAATGTAAGTCAAAGCATGTTGATATGTGGCACCTACATTCTTTAGGCCAAAAGGCATGAGCCAATAGCAGAAAGTCCCCCATGGGGTGATGAAGGTAGTCTTGTGCTAATCTTCTGGTGCAATCAAGATTTGGTTATATCCTAAAAACCCATCTATGAGTGATAACATCTCATGACTGGCCGTGAGATCAACAAGTTGGTCAATGTTGGGAAGGAGAAAATCATCTTTGGGATAGGCCAGGTTGAGGTCGTGATAGTCCATGCAAATCTAGATCCCTCCAATTGCCTTGGTGATAGGGATGATGTTAGACACCCACTATAAATAATCAATGGGTTAGATGAAAGAGACAGAGAGAAGGTGCTAAAGATCCTCTTTGATAAGGAGCACAATGCGAGGATGCATCTTTTGAAGCTTTTGCCTGACAGGTTTAGCCTCTAGTTTGGTGATGATGTTATGAATGGCAATGTTGGGGTCAATGCCAGGCATGTCACTATAGGTCCAAGCAAAGGCTTGGCTATGGTCTGAGAGGAACTTGGTGTAGTCGATCTGCTCTTGGGTGTCTAGAGATTGGCCAATCTTTAAGACATGAGGAACACCAGAAGATGGGAGGTTAATGTCAATAGTTGATTCATTTAACATAACCTACATTTTAAAAGGGACGGAGTGATGGATGAAAGAGTCATCGGTGCCCATGTAGGTGAGAATGGCATCATTGTCTATGTAATAGATGGTGTTGATGGTTGTTGACTCATTGTCTATCATGTGGGGATAGATGAGAGGGAGAGACCTAGACACCCCATTTAGTTGGTAGGTTAGAGGCTCCAAGTGGATGGTGTTTATGCCAAAAAAAACTAGGAGGGATGGAAACCACTGACTCCATAGGTGAAGGGGGAGGAATAGGCAAGCTTGGAGGAGATTAATCTATGGTGGGTTCAAGGCAAGGGTCTGTAGAGGCTTCAATAGGTTCCTAAAAACCTAGACCATATCGTTTCTTAGTGTTGTCATCATTGAGTGGTTCAATGGACTGATGGGAGCCTTGCTCATAGCGCTCAAAGCCAAAACCCTTCTATGCACACCTATAAAGGTAGGTGTGTACAAAGTTGGGGTTGCCAAGAAAGGAGAAGTTGGATGTAAATGGCTGAGGTGAGGAGAGAGGATTCGCATTAGTAGGGGCTTGATCTAGCCCCTGATAGATGAGATTGGTTTGAAGGCTAGGAGGACCATAAGGAATGACCATTCTGATATGATGGTCATAGCTGGGACTATGGTGAAGCTGTCCATACTCTTTCAAAGTTTAGAACATGTCTAAGGTAAGTAAGCGATATTCCCCAAGTGAAATTTGTTGGAAGATATCTTCCATGGGGTCTTTGGTTGTCGCTTGAGGAGTGGGTGTGAGGGCAACCATTGTTTGTGAACTATTTGAAGCTTTTGCAAATGGAGGTGGTGTCTGGGCTAGTGTCTTGAGAGAAATGAGAATGTCATTTGGTCGATAGGTCGTGTTACAAGTCTTGAAAGGAGATGGATCAGTAGGAATGACATGGACTTGCTCGTCGTGTTCAAATTTGACACAATAGTGCAGTGTAGAGGGAACACAAGCCATGGCACAAATCCAGGGTCAGCCTAACAACATGTTATATTAGAACTCTCCTTTGATGATGTAGAAGAGCTCCAAGACAATGCATGGGCCAACGCAAATATGGAGGACGATGGTGCCAATGGTAGTGGTAGTGGTGTCATTAAAGGATTGAAGGATTGCATCAATTTTTGATACATAATTCTTGGGGAGGGCTAATTGATCAAAGGCATAAGTAGAGATGATGTTAATGCTAGCACCTCCATCAATCATAACTCGCTTAATGTGGGTTCGATCAACATAGGCTGTGATGAAGAGAGTAGCGTCTTGATCTTCTGAGTTAGAAGTAAAAATTTTACAATCGCTAAAAGTGATAGAGGCAATGGGGGATAATGAGTGGACTAGGGAAGCTAGTGGTTGGGGGTCTTCAGGTTAGACCTCCACTACCTGTAAGGCTCTGATTAGAGCTTGACGATGTTGGGGTGAGCTTTGGATGAGGTCATATAAGGTCATCTTCACGGGCGTTTGGTGAAGCTATTTTAACATAGAGTCATGGATTGCCCCTGAAGAAGAGGGTTGGGATGCACCCAGGATGGAAATTTTAAGTTTTGTAGTTGAGGTAGCTTGACAAAGGGATAGGTCCAAGGAATAGTAGCTTTTTCTTTTGCTTTATCCTTTTGTGACCTGGTGGCTACACTGATGGTATTAATTTTGAAGAGAGGGGGCAAATGAGATGAAGGGGCCATACTTTGTTGAAAAGATGTTGATGATGATGAAGAGGTTTGAGAGATATGGGAAAGTGTCAAAGGTCTATCGTCAATGTCCTCAAGGAGAAGGTTGTCTTTTTCTATGTACTGACAAATGACAACTTTGAGGGCACAACATTTTTTGGTATCATGTCCTGATGTACGATGATATAGGCAAATCTTAGTATCATCAAACTAGGATGGCTTTGACCTGAGGGGTTGAAATGGCTTGATAGGCGGAAGGGTTATGCTAGAGGTCTGCAAAATTTAGTGCAATATCAAGGCATATGAACCCACTAAGGGGTCTGTGCTTGTTGATGCATGAGATGTTGGTGACTTTTGCTTGGGAGGTGTTGAAGGAGGCTTCTGTACCACCTTTTGGGTTGGTGGTGTGACCACTTGCATAGATGACACTTTCTTTGTGAGAGGTGCCAAATTTTTTAGAGGTGGTAGGCTTGTGGTAGGCAAAGGGAGTAATGGCAGTAACTTGTTTTGGTTAGGGGTTGGAGTAAGAAGTACTCCTTTTATGGTCGAAGGGTGAGGGCCCAAAATGGAGGGCAATGATGACAGTGGAGGAGGAGTTTGCCACCACAGTTTATCAGTCTTCTTTGGTTTGGTTTGAGGACTACTATTGGGTGAGGCCTGGTTCAAGTCTACCTTCACTTGTGGGTGAGTGAGGTTAGGGACGGGGTGAACATTGAGCATTTTGATTGGTTTTGATGTTATGGATGAGGGTTTTAGTTTTGATGTGGATGGTTGTGGTTTTGAAGGTTTAGAAGTAGAAGTCTGGTCTTTATTGGAAACTTTTGGAGATTTTGTCACAAGAGGGTTGGTGGCATGAGATGATATAGGCCAGGCAAGATGAGGAGCTTTGATTCACTCCCATAATACCTAATGTTTTAATTTCCATGAATGGAGAAGTCCTAGTTTCTCCACCAATCAAGAGAATGGTTAGGAAGATGTCAGATGAGACTTTGGTCCTTCAGGAGATGTGAATGGTTGCAGGGCCGAAGATGTGTTAGCTGTAGCAATCTCAGACCCAAGGCATGAAGAAGTCATAACTGGTTTGTCTTTGGTTGAGGAAGGTAGAGAGATAGGTTCTTCCCTTGGTGGAGAAAGAACTGGAGAATGTGGCTCCTTAAGAGGGTAGAGGGCAGGGATAATTGCACCTTTTACCTGCAGTTGAGGAGTAGGAAGGGTAGGGTCCTCCATCAGTAGCAAGAAGACGGTGGGGCTAGTGATGCCAGTATGGTTGAGGTATCCTCCATTATAAGGGAAGTCAATGGAGAACTAACGGGAGAAGAAGGTTCATCTACATGTGATGGATTGATGGGTTGACTAACCTCTTGAGACTGTGAGAGAGGTTAGTCAAGGATGAGAGGTAAGACCATATTGACTGTGCATATGTTATGCTCTTGAGAGTCATCAGTCATGTTCTACACATTGTTTTGGCTAGGTGGATGGTTAGGAAAGGGTTGTTTGAAGATGCCTATGCTTTGATTGGGTGGCGCATTCAGGTTGTCCAAGACGAGGTCACCTTTATCTAGCATGTCTTGAATGATGTTCTTGAGAGTCTTACAGTTGCCCGTGTCATGGCCTTTAACATGGTGATAATTACAGAAGTCGTTCTCCCTATACCATGCAGGGATGGCACGTGAGGGATCAAATTGAGGGGATAGTCAGATTTGGGGGAGATTGAGAACTCCCTATTTGACAAGTTTGTCCAGCACAGATGCGTATGACTCTCTTAGTGGAGTATACTGATGCTGCACATATCTTTGCTGGAATTATCATGTGATACTTTGGGATGTGGATGGTTTGGGCTGGTTGGTCATTGTTGAAGATGAAGGTCTAATGACTACAGCATTTGCTGAAGCCTTAGATTTGGAAATAGAAGAAGAAGGTTTAGAGGAAGAGTCATTGGACTTGGTGTTGGGGTTTTTGCTCCACAACTTGACTTTGTTTTCCTTGTTGGCATGTAGTTTAAGCTTCCTAGCCATCGTGAAAGCTTCATCAAAGGTGTGGAATGTCTGGACCCACAAGGTAGAGGAAATATGTTTGGCACACACCTGAGAGAAGAGTTTGATGAGCTTGGGTTGGGGCAAAGAAAAGGAGAGCTAGTTGATTAAGCCTCTCCATCGAGCAACAAAATTGGTTATGGATTTGTCATCAAACTGTCAGATAGAATACAGATCTGTGATTGAAACCTTCTTGGTGATATTGATCAAAAAGTGGTCGAGGAAGAGTTGGGCTAGCTCGATGAATGTGAAAAGAGAGTGACAAGTGAGAGAGCTGTACCAGTTGAGAGCAGCACCAAAAAGTGACATGGGGAATGTGCATAAAAGTAATGCATCATCATGGGCTATCAAATAACAAGCATGTTTGAATGCTCACAGATGCTGCTGTGGGTCTTCCTTACTCTGGAAGTGAGTAAATTTAGGAAGCTCCCACTAACTGGGATACGGCCAGATTGGGATAGAGGGATGGATAGGTTCATTGTAAATTTGGTCGTATGACAAGACATTTTGCAAACTAGAAATAGAGGTCTCAAGATTAGACATTTTGTCCATCAACATTTTGATTAGGTCAGTTGACGGATTTGTAGACAGGGTGCCCCTTGGGTTGTAATGTGCTTGGAAGGTGCTAGAAGGGACGTATGACGTAGTCAGTTGCGCTTGTATGGGCACAACATATTGATAACTAGCCATTAGGATAGAAGTGGAGGCCAAGGGTGGTTACATCATAAAGGTAGAAGGCATGACTAGGCTTGATCTTGCTAGAGGTGGTTGGATAGTGGCAACACTAGCCAATGGATGAGTAGCCACCCTAGTGTTGATGGGGGTGAGAGTAGGTGGGATGGAGACAACTAGATTTTGGAAAGTGGTAAAGGTTTGTTGAATAGTCTGCAGTTGATGGGGGGCTGAAACCCCAATGAAAGTGGGCCTAGAAATAGAAGGAGAAGCCACACTTAGAAGATTAGTCATGGGCTAGTTATTAGTCAAGGCAACAGCCTGAGTGTCTATAGGTTGAACCACATACGTTGTTGATATGGCTGTTGTTTCGACTAAAGAGGTTGGCATCCCATAAATTGGGTTGCCTAAGGAGTCTTGCATTTGACTTCATGCGAGATAATGTTGAAGGGCTTTGACATTGAGGTTCAATAATCTTTCAAAGTCTTGGTCCCCCTCAGGGACAATGGGAGGCTGAGTCGGGGTTGGTTGAGTAGGAGTTTGTTCGGTCTCTGAATGATACTCCATTAGAGGACTGCTTATCGTCAGTGAAGGTGGAAGTGGTTGTTGCCTCGCATGGTCAACAAGAGTCTTGGTTTGACTTCATGTCAAAACCATTCAAGGCAAGATAATACGTCCTTACTAGCTCAAACAACCAGATAAGAATAGAAAAGAAGATGAAGACAAGCAAACCTAAATGTTAAATTCTTAGGAATAAATTTTTAGAATCGTGTTGGCTTATGCCTTAAAGTGTGTTTGGGAAGTTGGATTTTAGAACGGGTCCTAGAATAAGTAGTCTTAGGTTGGTTTTAGGTTAGTTTTGGTGCTCAAGAGTCTGTGTTAGGTTCTGTATGTGGCCTGGTGCTAAGGAGCAAGCTCCCCTCACTTCACAAACCCAGAGATAGGCTGGGCCGCTTAGCCAGTATATACTTCCCATAGAGTTTATCCTCTGCCAAAGAATAGAGTGGGCTTTCCCCTTGGTAGTGAAGTCGAAGTGGGATTGTTGGGACGGGTAAGGTATCTGCTAGGTGATCAAATCCTAGTCGGCCTTGTCTCAGGTGTGTTTAGATGTTTGATTAGTGAAAGTGGTTTGGATGTGTAACATAAGTGGACTACACTTTATTCATGATGCATTTTTAATTACTAGATGTGTGGACTAAATATGTAGTCAATCAGAATGAGATGCAATAGATTTTAAGCCCAAATAGAAATGTGTGTTTGGATGCAGATAAATGGAGAAAGGGTTGAAGAGTATGAGTTTTACTACTCTAAGATGCAAGAAAAGAAAGAAAAGAATGATTCTTTTTAACTTTGCTGATGGTGTCTTTTGGAAGAGATAGAAGAAGAGAGATGTAAGAAGAGACCTAATGCACCTATATGAAAAGTAAGAAATGAACCCAAGGAAGACCCTAGGGTTCCACCGAGCATGCCAGAATGTTTCTAATAGTTTTTCACTTTTCCACATTCAAAAGATAAAAGAAACTAAGTGATGGTCTAGGGTTAGATGTTACTCGGATGAAATCAATGCACCGTATCCAAACGTTGAAGGGACTCCTCTTTGGCTGTGGAAGATGACACCTGTAGATGAAAGAGACTTAAATAAGAAAACTGTTAGATAGATGGGTAGTAGACTGCCAAGCAAAAGCTTGATCCCAGAAGTATAAAGACTTCTTGAAGGGGTGATAGTCTACTAATTGATAAAAAGTAGAATGTAGCTAGAAATAGAAATGATAAAATACTAAACAAGAGAAATAAAAATAAATGCGTACTTATATGCAGCAATCTATCTTCCACAGTGACCAACGTCAGTTAGTCTACCGACATCGGTAAGTCAAGGTCGCCGACGTCGGTTAGTCTGCCAATGTCGATAGGGGAAATGGTCAATGTCAGTCAAGGCAATGGCCTTGGATAGGGTCTAGATGGGTTTTATGGTTGACAAAGGGATCTGGAAGAAATTTGGGTCTATTTGAGGTAGTCTGAGAGTCTGTGTAGCTTGTGCTAGGTTTGTAGGACAGAGATTATGGTCTGGAAAAGGGAATAAATAGAGGATAGGGGTAGAAAAGGAGATAAGGATGAGAGAAGGCTTTTCAGCCTCTCTGAGAAGAATAGGTTGGGTTGTGTCAGGAGTGGTTGGAAATGGGCAGTGAGTTGATTAACAAATGGATTCAAAAGAAATATTGAAATGAATACTAGTGGAAAAACTTAGCTATGGCTTGTTAAAGAAAGAGTGTAGAAGATTTGTTACTGATGTTGCTAAGGTACCTACAATGTCCTTAACCCAGAGTCTGGGGATATTTCTATAGAGTACCTATATCCTATGATGCTTGGTGTACGTCTGGGAGAGAGGGAGAGAGAGGTCAGATTTTGGGTGCAAAAGAATTCATGTTTGCAGGGGGGAGCAATGGAAGCAGAAATGTTGTTTTAAAGGGACCGACGTCGATGAAACCATCGGTGTCGACTGAATACTAACCGACATTGGCAGCCAAAGAATAGGAAAAAGGGGCTAAAAATAGCCGTTTGCCCATTTTTCTACCTGTCGGGGTCAGTTGGTCATTAGAAAATGGTCGAGGATGGGTTTTATTAGGTGTGAGGATGAGTGGGTGAATTAAAATGGGGGTTAAGCATTTAAGAGTTGGCATGGGGTGAGGGAGGCATCCAAGAAGAGGAATTTGAGGAGGGGTGAGGTGGCAAAGGGGGGATTATTAATTTATTTTAAATTAATAATTGAGTGGGTTAGAAATGGTTAGGAGGGGATCAAAGGGGGCCAAGGGGTGACCAAGGGATAAATGTGATTTTGGTGTCTACATTTCAGTGTCTACTATAACTAAAATAATAGGAAAAGATAAACTTAGTCTCGATAATGGAAAAACCAAAATAGAAAATGTGTTATATGTGGAAGGGTTAAGGCATAATATTCTAACTGTTATCCAAATGTGTGATCAAGGACACACAATCAAGTTCTTTTTTGAAGGTTGTGAGATCAGAAAAAGAGACATGGGAGAACTAATTGTAGATGCTCATAGAACCACAAACAACTTATACATACTTGGAGAAATGAGAGGAGAGAAATGGGATAGATAAGAGATAGACATAGTTTTGGTGTCATAGCTGATTGGGTTAAATGATCTAGGCTATAGCTCTAATGGTCAAATTCAGATGATGGCGGGAGATGATGGCATAGGCGCAGATGGATGGAGTGGTCAGAGACATCGGCCACTATAGAGGGGTACTGGAGGCCCTGATCCTAGCGAACATTGTCTAGAGACCATACCTAGTGTACCTAGCCTTCAGAGATCAGGTAGAGAAGCTAGTTAGGGTGCAGAGCATTAGGTGGGTCAGGGGCAAGTGAGCCAGCGAGCTTGAGAGAGTGCCAATAGAGAGAGAGTGTGATCCCAGTATGGGCTGCTACAAGATGTGTCACCTACCTTCCCATAGTATAGATGGGATGATATAGAGGTACTACTCCCACTGCCAAAGGAGACAGAGTGGCCCAATTTTGAGGAGCTACTAATAGGACCTGGGATAGTAGACCTAGGATGTACAGAGGCCTACTCGGCATGGTGGGCAAGATAGTACATAGGTGTGCAAGTGGGGCCATAGCCTAATTTTTAGGCTATGATCAGAGAGCAAGATGCAGCCCACCAAGAGAAAGACATGGACAGATAGGAGATGGATACAACCTAGGGGAAGGTGACCATTTTACAGGGGCAGATCATAGTTTTGATAGGGTAGATGGCAGGGATGATAGGCTAGGTGGCAGCATTGACAAGATAGGTCACGATGTTGTAGGGACAGTTGGCTGCAGCCCAAGCATAGGCATTGGTAGGGTAGGTTTTGGGAGGTTAGGGCCTAATGTAGCATCCACCTCAGTAGCTAGTTTAGCAGCTAGCACAGTCTGCATCAATGCAACCAACATTGTCACAGCTATAGGGTTTAGTGTAGGGCACGACAGTAGGCCTGATGGGTCCACCACAGACTATACCTATTACTAGGTACAACACTATGTTGGACAAGATCACTTATTATGAGGGGACCATCAGGGGGTTCTCATAGATACAATGATACTTATAGATGAGGGCAACACTGAGCTGATAATGATCTATGTTGTGAGTGATGGCTTCAGGGTCTCGCAGATGACTCAGATTAGAGGACGGAGATGATGCCACATCTTCTCAGCTACCACCACCACCACCATAGCCACAACCTTGAGGGCATGAGTTTTTATATGATGTACATACCGGCTTGCAAGATGTATATATTTTTTTTGAGAGAGAGATGCATAGATTGTGCTATTGTAAAAACATTTATGATATATATATGATGAGTTTTTTATCATTGATGTGTTATGAAAATGTGTTGGATGTTTAATGTTTGCAGCATTTTTATGTGTTTTTAATGATGTATGCTTAATGTGATGATGATGATGATATTGTTATGGTTAATGATTATGATGTGAATGATTATATGATGATGTTTATGGTTATGCTTTTTAGATTATGGTTTAATGGGGATAATAATTATGTTATGTTTAATGATTATATGATGTGGATGCTTAATTTTATGATGATGATGTAAATGATGAAAATGATTACGTCATGACTTGGAGATATATTGTGTAATGATGTATGATGATGTTTCATGATTATGTTAGGATGATTATGATGAGATGATGATGCTTTATGATTATGATGATGTGATTATGATGTTTATGTTGTGACTTTTAGATTATATGATGTGGATGCTTAATTTTATGATGATGATATTGTTTATGGTTAATGATCATGATGTGAATGATGTAAATGATTATGTTAATGATGATTATTTGATGATTATACTTGATGATGCTTGATGGTGATTATTATGATGATGATGTTTTATTATGATGGCTTGATTATGCTAACGATTGTGGAAATATGTGATTAGTTGTGATGTGACTGGCAGGTGATGAAAGAAATTAACGAAAGGAATGTGATGAAGATAATGACTGAGCTAACCTCAGAAGACCCCATGTCAAATAAGTGCTGCCTACATAGCCCTTGTTCTAAGGGCCTCAGGCCAGTGTAGTTCTCCCAAAAAGGGAGGAAGGGTCGAAATGGTCGATGGATGGTTTTTTGGTTAAGGTCAAGTCATGGTCAAAGATAAGGTTTGTCCATCAGGTAGATGAACAAACAGATGTAGCTAAGCTAACCCCAAAATATGTCATGTCATTTGAGTGTTGCCTACATAGCCCCAATTATAAGGGCCTCAGACCAATGTAGTTTAGATGAGGAGTCAAAAGTGGTCGATAGTTGATTTGGTCATGATAATGATTTAGTGCGTCTCATATGTCTGATGGTACATGCTCGAAATGATGAGGAGAAGATGATGTTACAACCTTTTCCATATTATGCATTCTGTAATATTGGTCAGGGTTTTTCATCCCTAGAAATTGTCCATAATAGGTGATGGATGTTTGCTAAAAATGAAATGAGTCTATTTATGCTCCAGCAAGTACTGATTTATGCTAGACATAAATTATGTGGTCGATAGTTTCCATGTGTATTGGTGTCCATAAAAACTAGTGTGAATAGGCTATGTGAGTGGTCTAAAAAGAGATTTGGTTGGGTAGCAAATGATGTGGTTGAATGTGACCAAAGGTATGAAGAAAGTGAAAGGTGTAGTTGCCCTTTCATTGACACAGACCATAATGATAGCATAGGTAGGGGGGTTGTTAGAAACAAAAGCCCTATTCATGCATTACGTCATTGACCATTGGTTGTGTCAGAGAGGTAATCAAATCACTTGGACATTAAAATGAGCTTGAAGTCCCTTGAGTAAGTGATGTGATAGATGAGGATAGGGTAACCTCTTTTGAGTAGGGATAACTTTGCCTCTTTTTATAGGAGACCCTGAGACGACTACAAGTCAAGTCTATGACCCTTTTTTTTTTTTTTTTGAGGAGACTGATCAATGCGGGAAGTCTACTTAGAGATGTCATTTTGCTTTGTGGTCATTTGTGAAGCTAATCAATGCGGGAAGCTTCTGAGAGAGTGCTATTTGTAGTAAGATATTTAGGCATAGCCATCCTTCAAGGGAGTGGTCTATATTTTTGCTTCATTTATTTAAGGGCTTTTGAATAGCTATCCTCTGATGGAGTAGTCTATTAGCCATAGTAATGATAGTATAGCTGTCCTTCGAGGGAGTAGTCTACCTTTTGATTTTTGTGACTTTTTGATATTTTGACATCTCGATTTATTTTTGATAGAATTTTGAGTCATGGACAAGACTATAGAAGTTCAAGGGCTCCCTTTTATTAGGACAAAGCATCCATACTTTATAAAAGGGTTACATAAGATTTGTGTAGGGGCATAGGGTTGAAAGGAATGAGGATTAAGAGGACATAGGTTGCTCAAGGGATGAGCTCAAGTTAAATGTCAAGTGAATGAGTACTTGACTAACAGTAGAATGGTCATAGATGCAAGGCATTAAGAGGCTCAGGTTCTAGTCAGCCTTCAAGAGAAGACAAACGATAAGTCCCTGACCCATACTTGTGCATTATGATGAAAGGTCTAAGCCAATTAGGAGCAAACTTGCCTCATTTACTTCGCTCCATATTGGTCACATGCTGATTTTCTTTGAGGATGAGGTCTCTGATGTTGAAATCTCATTCTCACAATTTTTTTTCATAGGCTCGCTTGATGTAATTTTGATAGATATGGAGATGGTTGAGGGTAGTAAGATGACGTTCATCAAGTAACTCAAGTTGAGCTAAGCAATCTTGATAAAAGTCATCATTAGAAAGAATGTCATGTAAAGAGATGCACAGAGATAGGATTTGTACTTTGAGAGGTAGGACAACCTCTATTCCATACACTAGAGAGAAAGGGGTACCACCCATAGAGCTTTGGATGCTAGTACGGTAGGCCCACAAGGTGAAGGGAATGTGAATGTGCCAATCCCTTCCAGTGTCGTTGACCACCTTCATGAGAATTTTAGTTAAGATTTTGTTGGAAGCCTCAGCCTACCCATTTGCTTATGGGTGGTAAGGTGAAGAGAAGCTAAGGTTGATGCCAAATGAGTCATAGAGTTTCTAGATAGTTTTGTTTTTAAAGGACTTGCTGTTATCAGTGATGATTTTGTGAAATACTCAGTGGCAGTGATAATGGATTGATGATGAAGGGACAAATGAGGGTTAATCTCATTGATGAGATCTAAGTCCCACTATGAAAAAGGCCAAAAATCTTGAGCAACTTGTAAGGCATGGCTAGGGAGATGAAGCAAGTTAGCATGCTACTGGCACTTGATGCAATGCCAAACATAGTCGCTACAGTCTTGATGAAGAGTGGGCCAATAATAGCCCAGGCAAAGGATGCACTTGGCAACCAAGTTACCACTGAAGTGTCCACCACAAATCCCATTATGGACCTATTTAATGGCATGAGATGCTTCAGTGGAGGTGAAGAAGGAGGCCGTCGAAACCTCTTTTATAGAGAAGACCCCCTAACATGGTATAGTGAGCTGTGCTTTTGATGAAAGCCCATCGTGCATTGCTAGAGAGACTAAGAGGGATGATAGAATGAGATAAGTAGTCTACAAGTTGTTTATACCAAACATCCCATGGACTAGAGCCTATGGTGTTGACATGGTTGATGTTTGGAGAAATATAAGAAGGCAATGGCACACGATGCACCATGACAAAATTTCTTGATGAAGATGATGAAGATGAAATATGCGAGGTGAGAGAAGCCATTATGTCAGCAAACTTATTCATGGATCGAGGAATAGTCTGCAAGAGGTAATGGTTGAAAGAGGCTAGGAGGGTGTTAGGATGGTTTTTGTACCTATGCAAAATTTCATTTTTACAAAGGTATGAACCATTGATTTGATTGACGATAAGTTATGAGTCGTCAAATATGTTGATGGTCTTGATGCTTAAAGAAAGGGCGGTTTGAAGTCCCAAAATTAAGGCTGTGTATTCAACCATATTATTGGTACATTCAAAGTCGATCTTGAAAGACAGAGGCATGGGCTCACCTTTTTGTGGGATGAGAATGACCCCCGCACCCCCATCGAGTTGACATTTGGAGCCGTCAAAGAACATTGTCATTTGATAAACTGTGTCATTGGTGGAAAACATGGTGATAGATTCATTGGGAAACTCACACTGAGAAGGTTGATTGTCAGGTAGAGGGGCATCAGCCAGTTGGTCAGTGATTGTTTGCCCCTTTATGGATTTTTGATAGATGAACTCCAAGTTAAACTCAACAAGAAGCATGAGCCAACGAGCCATATGCTGGTTTTGGTATGGCTTAGAATGCATGTATTTAAGAGGGTCAGTGTGAGTGATGACAAAGGTTTTGTGATTGAGAAGATAATGGTGGAGCTTAGTAGTAGCAAAGACTAATGCCAAATAGAGTTTCTCAGTATGAGTATACTGAGTTTCATAGTTGATAAGTGTTCAACTTATATAGTAAAATGCTTGCTCATGGTGTTGCTTGTCTCAGTGCGTGATCATGGCACCTAATGAATGGTTGGTTGCTAAGATGTAAAGGTAGAAGGGTTGGTCATCTTTAGGTGGAATGAGGACTGGTGGAGAGACCAAATAGTGTTTGAGGGATTTAAAAGCCTCTTGGCAGTCCTTATCCCATTTAAAGGAGACGTCCTTCTTGAGGAGATGATGAAAGGGTTGGCAGCGGTCAGAAAGCTACAAGATGAAGCGACAGATGGACTAGAGCTTCCCTTGCAGACTGCAAAGTTGCTTGAGATTGGTCAAAGGTGGCATCTCGAGGATAGCATGAATTTTGGTAGGATTTATCTTGATGCCATGGAGAGAAATGATGAAACCCAAGAGCTTGCCTGAGAGGACCCCAAAGACACATTTCTTGGGGTTAAGGCAGACATTGTATTGAAGAAGGTGAGAGAAGATGATTTTGAGAATGGTTAAATGGTCACGGTGAAGCTTGGACTTGCCTAGCAAGTCATCCACATAGTCTTCCATGATTTTGTGAAGTAGATCATGAAAAATTTAAGTCATGGCACGCTGATATGTGGCGCCTACGTTCTTCAAGCCAAAAGGCATGACCCGATAGTAAAAAGACCCCCATGGGGTGATGAAGGTAGTCTTATGCTGATCTTCTAGTGTAATCAGGATTTGGTTATATCCTAAAAACCCATCCATGAGTGATAGCATCTCATGACCGGCTGTGAGATCAACAAGTTGGTCAATGTTGGGAAGGGGAAAATCATCTTTGGGATAGGCTAGGTTGAGGTTGTGATAGTTCATGCAAATCCATATCCCTTTAGTTGCTTTGGTGATAGGGATGATGTTAGACACCCACTACGAATAATCAATGGGTTAGATGAAAGAGACAGAGAGAAGATGCTAAAACTCCTCTTTGACAAGGAGTGCAACGTGAGGTTGCATCTTGCGAAGCTTTTGCCTGACAGGCTTAGCCTCTGGTTTGGTGACAATGTTATGAATGGCAATGTTGGGGTTGATGCCAGGCATGTCACTGTAGGTCCAAGCAAAGGCTTGGCTATGGTCTGAGAGGTACTTGGTGTAGTCGATATGCTCTTAGGTGTCTAGATATTGGCCAATCTTTAAGACATGAGGAATACCAGAAGATGGGAGGTTAATGTCAATGGTTGATTCATTTAACATAACCTACATTTTAGAAGGGAGGGAGTGTTGGATGAAAGAGTCATTGGTGCCCATGTAGGTGAGAATGGCATCATTGTCTATGTAGTGGATGGTGTTAATGGTTGCCGACTCATCATCTATCATGTGGGGATAGATGAGAGGGAGAGACTTGGACACCCCATTTAGTTGGTAGGTTAGGGGCTCCAAGTGGATGGTGTTTATGCAAAAAAAATTAGGAGGGATGGAAACCACTAACTCCATAGGTGAAGGGGGAGGAATAGGTGAGCTTGGAGGAGATTGATCTATGGTGGGTTCAGGGCAAGGGTCTGTAGAGGCTTTAGTAGGTTCCTGGAAACCCAGACCATATCGTTTCTTGGTGTTGTCGTCATTGAGTGGTTCGATGGGCTAATGGGAGCCTTGCTCATAGTGCCCAAAGCCAAAACCCATCTATGCACACCTATAAAGGTAGGTGTGTGCAAAGTTAGGGTTACCAAGAAAGGAGAAGTCAAATGTAAATGGCTAAGGTGAGGAGAGAGGATTCCCATCAGTAGGGGCTCGATCCAGCCCCCCATAGATGAGATTGGTTTGAAGGCTAGGAGGACCATAAGGAATAACCATTTCAACTGATGGTCATAGCTGGGACTATGGTGAAGCTATCCATACTCTTACAGAGTTTGGAACATGTCTAAGGTTAGTAAGTGATATTACCCAAGTGAAAGTTGTTGGAAGATATCTTCCATGGGGTCTTTGGTTGTCACTTGAGGAGTGGGTGTGAGGGCGACCACCATTTGTGAACTGATTGAATCTTCCATGGATGGAGGCGGTGTCTGGGCTGGTGTCTTAAGAGGAATGAGAATGTCATTTGGTCGATAGGTTGTGTTACAAGTCTTGAAAGGAGATGGGTCGGTAGGAATGACGTGGACTTGCCCGTCGTGTTCAAATTTGACACAGTGGTGTAGTGTAGAGGGAACACAAGCCATGGCATGAATCCAGGGTTGGCCTAACAACATGTTATATTGGAACTCTCCTTTGATGATGTAGAAGAGCTCTGGGATAGTGTGCAGGCCAACATGAATATGGAGGACAATGGTGCCAATGGTAGTGGCAGTGGTGTCATTAAAGGATTGAAGGATTACATCAGTTTTTGATATGCAATTCTTAGGGAGGGCTAATTGATCAAAGGCATGAGTAGAGATGATGTTAATGCTGGCACCTCCATCAATCATAACTCACTTAATGCAGGTTCGATCAACATAGGCTATGATGAAGAGAGTAGCATCCTGATCTTCTGAGTTAGAAGTAGGAATTTTAGAATCACTAAAAGTGATAAAGGCAATGGGGGTTAATGAGTGGACCAGGGTAGCTAATGGTTGGGGGTCTTTAGGTTGGACCTCCACTACCTGTAAGGCTCTGATTAGAGCTTGACAATGTTGGGGTGAGCTTTGGATGAGGTCATACAAGTTCATCTTCACGGGTGTTTGGTGAAGCTGTTTTAACATAGAGTCATGGATTGCCCCTAAAGAAGAGGGTTGGGATGCACCTAAAATGGAAATTTTAGGTTTTAGCAGTTGAGGTGGCTTGACAAAGGGATAGGTCTAAGGAATAACAGCTTTTTATTTTGCTTTATCCTTTTGTGCCTTGGTGGCTACACTGATGGTATTAATTTTGAAGAGAGGGGGCAAAGGAGATGAAGGGGCCATAGTCTATTGATGAGATGTTGATGATGATGAAGAGGTTTGAGAGATATGGGAAGGTGTCAGAGGTCTGTCATCAGTGTCCTCAAGGAGAAGGGTGTCTTTCTCTATGTACTGGCGAATGACAACTTTGAGGGCACAACAATTCTCGGTATCATGTCCTATCGTGCGATGATATAAGCAAATCTTAGTATCATCAAACTAGGATGGCTTTGACCCGAGGGGTTGAAATGGCTTGATAGGTGGAAGGGTTATGCTAGAGCTCTACAAAAGTTAGTGCAATATCAAGGCATATGAACCCACTAAGGGGTCTGTGCTTGTTGATGCGTGAGACATTGGTGACTTTTGCTTGGGAGGTGTTGAAGGAGGCTTTTATACCACCTTTTGGGTTGGTGGTGTGGCCACTTGCGTAGATGACACTTTCTTTGCGAGAGGTGCCAAATTTTTCATCTCTTGAATGTACCAATAATATGCTTGAGATTGGTCAGAGGTGGCATCTCAAAAATAGCATGAATTTTGGTGAGATCTATCTTGATGCCATGGAGATAAATGATGCATTTCTTGGGGTTAAGGTGGACATTATATTGAAGAAGGTGAGAGAAGATGATTTTGAGAATGGTCAAATGGTCGCAGTGGCTTGGACTTGCCTAGCAGGTCATCCACATAGTCTTCCATGATTTTGTGGAGGAGATCATGAAAAATGTAAGTCATGGCATGCTGATATGTGGTGCCTACATTCTTCAGGCCAAAAGGCATGATCTGAATCATCTAGTCCTCATAGTAGAAGTCATCTTAGCCTCCTGGGGCACCCTTAGGATCACTTTTACCTTTACCTGCCTTGACCACTGACCTTGGAGATCCTGACTATCTCCTCTGACCACTTTTGAGACAACTCTACCTTGGTTGTTTTGATTGACCTTGCTACCTCATGCCTAGTTAGCAAATTGTCCCTAACCCCCATAAGTACTAGATCATGCTCCAGTTGATCCCCATGCTTGTGGCCTTTTCATGTTTTCTAAGAGCACTTTCTGAGTCTGAGATACTTGAAACATGATGACCATTAGAGCTATAGCCTAGATCGTTTAACCCAATCAGCTATGACTAAATGCTGGGGCCCAATTATTTCAATTTTGGCACTCCTCAACCTTTGACCATGACAATTTGGCTTACCTATCATGTGGTGTGGCATACGCGCAATCTCATCCTTTGCAATGTTCACACTCAAACCTTCACCCTTTCCATCCATCTCTCTATCAAATTGACACCTGATCTCAGGTTCCCTTCCCTCAACTCTCACTTTGAGCGGGGAACACCTCATCCCATACCTGGGGAAACCAACTCCTATTTTTGTCTTGCAGTTCGTCAAGAACAACCAACAAGACAAAAATGGGCAAATATAGACACCAAAATTGTGTCTATCCCTTGGTCACCCCTTGGCCCCCTTTGATCCCCTCCTAACCATTTCTAACCCACTCAATTATTAATTTAAAATAAATTAATAATGCCCCCTTTGCCACCTCACCCCTCCTCAGATTCCTCTCCTTCGATGCCTCCCTCACCCCATGCCAACTCTTAAATGCTTAACCCCCATTTTAATTCACCCACTCATTCTCACACCTAATAAAATCCATCCTCGACTATTTTATAATGACCAGCTAACCCCAACAGGTGGAAGAATGGGTAAAAGGCTATTTTTAGCCCCTTTTTCCTATTCTTTGGCTGTCGATGTCGGTCAATATTCAGCCAATGCCGGCAGTTTCACCGACGTCAGTCCCTTTAAAATAACATTTCTGCTTCCATTGCTCCCCCATGAACATGAATTCTTTTGCACTTGGAATCCGACCTCTCTCTCCCTCTCTCCCAGACGCACACCAAGCATCACAAGCTACATGCACTCTACAAAAATAGCCCTAGACTGTGGGTTAAGGATAT
This sequence comes from Torreya grandis, assembly GCA_037957365.1. NCBI lineage: Eukaryota > Viridiplantae > Streptophyta > Pinopsida > Cupressales > Taxaceae > Torreya > Torreya grandis. Next base: position 471,469 of record JARHVA010001490.1, on the reverse strand, counting down.
TTCAGGTACCTCAGCAACACCAACAACAAATCTTCTACACTCTTTCTTCAGCAAGCCACAACCAAGTTTTTCCATTGGTTTTCATTTCAATATTTCTTTTGAAACTATCTATTAATCAACTCACTACCCATTTCCAACCACCCCTGACACAACCCAACCTATTCTTCTCAGAGAGGCTGAAAAGCCTTCTCTCATCCTTATCTCCCTTTCTACCCCTATCCTCTATTTATTCCCTTTTCCAAACCATAATCTCTATCCTACAAACCCAACACAAGCTACATAGACTCTCAGACTACCTCAAATAGACCCAGACTTCTTCCAGATCCCTCTATCAACCATAAAACCCATCCAGACCCTGTCCAAGGCCATTGCCCTGATTGACATCGACCATTTCCCCTACCGACATTGGCAGACGAACTGGCGTTGGCAACCTTGACCTACCAACATTTGCAGACTAACTAATGCCAGTGACTGTGGAAGATATATTGCTACATACAGGTACACATTTATTTTTATTTCTCTTGTTCATTTTTTTATCATTTATATTTCTAGCTACATTCTGCTTTTTATCATTCAGTAGACTGTCACCCCTTCAGGAAGTCTTTATACTTCTGGGATCAAGCTTTTGCTTGGCAGTCTACTACCCATCTATCTAATAATTTTCTTATTTAAGTCTCTTTCATCTGCAGGTGTCATCCTCCACAGCCAAAGAGGAGTCCCTTCAATGTCTGGATATGGTGCACTGACTTCATTCAAGTAACATCTAACCCTAGACCATCACTTAGTTTCTTTCATCTCTTGAAAAACTGTTATCAATAGGAGAGAATTGTTGTCTAAGTCAAGTTGAAGAGAGTTGGATATGGCATAGAAGGTTAGGGCACATAAATTTTGATAATCTTGTGAAAATCAACAATATATAGGCTATGTGAGATATTCCCAAGATAATGAAACCTTCAAGCACTCTATGCAAGAAATGCCAACATGAGAAGCAAACCAGAGCAAGGTTTAAAATAAAGGAATATTTGACCACCAAACCACTATAGCTGATTCATATAGATCTTTGTGGTCCTAATAGAACTGAAATCATGCAAGGTAAGAGATACTTTATGTTTCTCATTTATGATTATACTAGAATGATGTGGGTAGCCTTTTTAAAAGAAAAGTTAGATCAAAAGTTTAAGGCTCTAATGAAGGCACGGTGAAGTTTGAAGACAACACTATAACCAAAATAATAGGAAAAGGTAAACTTAGTCTCGATAATGGAAAAACCAAAATAGAAAATGTGTTATATGTGTAAGGGTTAAGGCATAATATTCTAAGTGTTATCCAAATGTGTGATCAAGGACACACACTCAAGTTCTTTTTTGAAGGTTGTGAGATCAGAAAAAGAGACATGGGAGAACTAATTGTAGATGCTCATAGAACCACAAACAAGTTATACATGCTTGGAGAAATGAGAGGAGAGAAATGTTATCTAAGTCAAGTTAAAGAGAGTTAGATATGGTATAGAAGGTTAGGGCACATAAATTTTGATAATCTTGTGAAAATCAACAATAAATAGGCTATGTGAGATATTTGACCACTAAACCACTAGAGCTGATTCATACAGTTCTTTGTGGTCCTACTAGAACTAAAAGCATGCAAGGTAAGAGCTAATTTATGTTGCACATTGATGATTATACTAGAATGATGTGGGTAGCATTTCTAAAATAAAAATTAGAATAATTTTAAAAGTTTAAAGTTTTCAAGGCATTAGTATAAAATGAAAAAGAGTTGAAAATAAAATGCCTAAGTTCAGATCGAGGAGGTGAGTTTATTTTAGATGAATTCATTGAGTTTTGCAAAGATCATGGAATTAAGAGACAATACTCAGCTATAAGGACTACACAATAAAATGGAGTGGTGGAAAGGAAAAATTAAACCATTTAAGAGATAACTAGAACTATGCTAAATGAATCTAAGTTATTAGATAGATTCTAGAGAGAAGCAGTTAATACAATAGTAAATATCTTGAATAGAGGGAAAATTAGAGTTAATAATGACAAAACTCCTTATGAATTATGGAAAGGAAGACCAACTTTGGTCAAACATTTCAAAGTGTGTAGAAGTAAATGTTTTATCAACAAGAATGAATAAAACTTGGGAAATTTTGATTCAAGAGCTGATGAGGATTTTTTCTTGGCTGCTCCATTAAAAGCAAAGCTTATATATGTTATAAAAAAAGGCTACAAACTATCATAGAAAGTGATAGTGTTGGAATAGATGAGATCATAAATCAAAAGGTAGAAGAACCTTTTGAAGAGCCTCTATAAATACCCAATCTTGTAGAAGAAGGGGAGGAAGAAAATGTAGAAAAATTGAGTAAATATGAAAGGCAGGACACCAAAGCACCATCTCACTTTGTTTAGAAGAATCATGTTTAAAGTCAGATCATTGGCAACATTGATGCTGGGGTGCAAACTAGAAGAAGAATTATAAGTATATCTGAGCATGTAAATTTCTTTTTGTTTTCCAAGGTAGAGCCTAAGAATTTTTCTAAAGCTAGTCATGATAAACATTGGGTAAAATCAATGGAAGAAGAGTTAGATCAAATTGAGAAGAACGAGACTCGAGACCTTGTGCCTAGGCCAATGGATCAGAATGTGATTGGCACTAAGTGGGTTTTTCAAAAAAAATTGAATGAAAATAGCCAATTCAATCAAAACAAAGTAAGGTTGGTATGTAAGGGGTATGCTTAAGTATAAGGTGTAGATTTTGATGAGACTTTCATGCTTATTGCTAGATTAGAAGCAATTCAAATATTTCTTGCATTTTTAGTATTCAAAAATTTCAAAGTCTATCAAATGGATGTTAAATCAGCATTTCTAAATGGAAATCTAGAAGAGGAAGTTTACATAGAACAACTAGAAGGATTCCTCTTATCAAAAAACAAGGATTATGTGTGTAAGTTGAAGAAAGCTTTGTGCGGATTGAAATAAGCTCCTAGAGCATAGTATGCTAGATTGATAAATACCTACAAGACCAAGGATTCAAGAGAGGATATGTTGATAGTAATATTTACATTAAAACTAAAGGAGATCACTAGTTAATTATTGTGGTGTATGTAGATGATATAATCTTTGGAGGAGACAATGAGGAAATGTCTAAGAGATTTGTCAAAGATATGTAAAATGAATTTGAGATGTCCATGTTAGGTGAGTTGTCATTTTTCCTTGGTTTACAAATATCTAAATCCCACAAAGGAATATTAATATCCCAAAGCAACTATGTGAAGGAGATGTTGAAGAAATTCCATTTGGAGTGTGCCCCTATTAGCAAACCTATGGCTATAGGTACAAAGTTGAGTAAAGATGATGAATCTCTGAATACTGATCAAACTCTTTACAAATAAATGATTAGGAGTTTACTATATGTGATAGCATCTAGGCCATATATCATGCAAGCAATAGGTATGATTGCATGTTTTCAAGTATCTCCAAAAGAAACATATGTGCAAGCTATGAAATTTATATTTAAATATTTAAAGAGAACCTTGGATTATGGGTTGTGGTACCCAAGAGGTAAAGACTTCACATTGGTAGCATACATAAATTTAGATTGGTTAAGTTATGTAGATGATAGAAAAAGTATAAGTGGAGGAGCATTTTTTCTTGGAGATAGCCTAGTATCATGGTTGAGTAAGAAACAAAATTTTGTATCTCTATCCACAACAAAAGCAAAGTACATAGCGGTAGTGCTATGTTATACACAAGTTCTATAGATGAAACAAACTTTGAAAGATATCAAGGTAGAGTATGATCATCCAATCTCAATATTTTGCAATAATACTAGTGTGATAAGTATTTCTAAGAATCTAGTTATGCATTCTAGAACTAAGCATATCCCTATACAATATCATTTCTTGAGAGAATAGGTGACATAACAAAAAGTAAAATTATAATATGTTTCCACATTTGAATAGATGGCAGATATCTTCACTAAGCCACTTTCAAAGGAAATATTTGAGTACCTACGATAAAAGTTGGGAGTAGTATCCTTTGCTTCTACTCATTAAAAATCAAGAGAAGCATTAGTTAAGAGGGAGCTAAATTTATTTTTAATCTCTTTGAATGACCCTTTGCCATTGATGTCAAAGGGGGATAATGGTAGTACGGGGAGTTACAACAAGGGGGAGTTGCAGAAAAGAAGATGGGGAGTTATAGAAAAGAAGATCTTTTTGGAAGGTTGCAATCAATGACAAAAGAGGAGATTGTTAGAATAATTGTCATTGATAAAGGAATTGTAATGGATATGAATGGAAATGTCAAATGGAATTGTTGCCAAAAGTGAATGGAATTAATACTAGAAGTGAATGGAAGTGTTGTTGGAAGTGAACATAATTGTTGCTGGAAGTGAATGGAATTGTTGTTGAAAGTGAATGGAAATGTCAATGGAAGTGAACGGAATTGTTGCCAGAAGTGAATAGAAATGTTGATGAAAGTGAACAAAATTATCGACCTTGGCCTACCTATTGGGAGGAATTGTGACTATTCGAATGGAAGTTTTCATTTGAAGAGGCATGACCTTAATTTGTGGCTTTCTGTGGGTTATAAATAAGTGCGTAATGAATGGCAAAAGAGTAGATTCAAAATTGTCATTGATGTCAAAGGAATTGTAATGGATATGAATGGAAATGTCAAATGAAATTGTTACCAGAAGTGAATGAAATTATTGCCAAAAGTGAATGGAAGTGTTGCTAGAAGTGAACTGAATTGTTGCTGAAAGTGAATGGAAATGTCAATGGAAGTGAACAGAATTGTTGCTGAAAGTGAACAAAAATGTTGACAAAAGTGAATGGATTTATTGACCTTGGCCAACCTATTGGGAGGAGTTGTGACTATTCAAATGGAACTTTTCACTTGAAGAGGCATGACCTTAAATTGTGGCTTTTCATGGGTTATAAATAAGTGCATAACAAATGGCAAAAGAGTAGATTCGAAAGTGGAAGATATAAAAAAAAGCAAAATTTTTGAAGGTAAACTTTTATGAGAATATTAAAAGGAAAAAACTAGAAAGTATAAGGAAGAGTATATCAGCAAAAAAACTCAAGTTTAGATCAAATCGAAAGGAGATAAAGTGTTCTATCATCTATTAGTTTGACAACAAATTTGAGATAGAAGAGTAATTTTTTCAGAGAAGGTTGGTGCCTTCATTTTGAAGAGATTGGTGTCTCTTGTTGAGTTGGTGCTTGGTGAAAGGAGTTGGTGCTCTTGTAGGTTGGTGCCTATTTTTTTTTTTTTGGAGTAGGTACTCCATTAGGTTGGTGCCTATGAATATTTACATTAAGATAATTTCTCCATGGTTTTCTCCTAAAAGGGTTTCCATGCAAATTTGTGTCTACTTGCATTGTGTGGTTTTACATTGTATTCTTTGATTGCTTTGAATATATTAATTGTGGAGTAATTTGAGGTTTTGGATTTAATATTAATAGTTGAGAGTGAAAAAAATATCTTATACCGATTCACCCCCACTCTTAGTATAAGCTTGTGCTTAACACACGGAGGTCTATGTGTCACTCATAGGCCTTAGGACATAGGAGGATGTAACATTGCACAGTTGGAGTGAAAAAGATACATATATTCTGAGAATAAATCTAATATAATCTAACTAAACTTTCATGTAAAGTTTTTTTGTACCTCAATAGTATGATGCAGGAACATCCTTTTAAGGATAACTCATATTGGTGTTTTTTTGAATATTTTGATGTGATCAGTTGTTTTTTGGTTGATTATCATGATTATGGTGTTTAAAAGGGAGTTAATATTCTTATTTTACACTTTGGAAATGTTTCAAAGTGTTTAGGGGATTTTAGAGAGGTTAGAATTCAAAATTGGCTTTTTCCTAGCAATTTTCATAATTTGATTTTTTAAATGATTTGGTCTAGTTTGGGTGTTGTAGAAGTAATTTAAAGTAGTCCTAAAAGTGTCAAAATGTTGATTTGATTACCTGGATACACCTTGTGTCTAGCATGGGCCTTAATTCATGCTTATATGGACATCAACCTTGGTATTTATTTCATTGTGCAAACTTCCTTGTTAGTGACTTTTGGAAGGTCCAAAGTTGGTTAGAGTAGTTATAGGTGATATAAAATTTGTAATTTTTGTCTTGGATATAGTTAGTTTGGATTAATTCAAAGGAAATAGGTCTAAGATACAATAAATTAGTGAATGGAATGCCTCATATTTGTAAAAAAGTTGATTATAGTCCATGTTTTCTTGCATGTGTATGGGAGAATGACTGTGTTTTGAGTGATTATGGAAGAAAGACTCAATAAATAAAAATTTATAATGTTTATAATGTGTGTGGTAATTATGATATATATTTTTTATGGTAATCCAAACATTTGATTAATTGGTTTGAAAGTTATTTAAGAAGGTTCATTTGCATACCTTGTTTCCTATGTTTTGCATTGAAGATAAGTGTTTGAGTA